>OX578145.1:35913128-36025567 GCA_951213105.1 Amaurobius ferox
CAAAATCATTTTAGTTTTCAACTTTTTGCTGTTACGGATTTTAATAGGCATACCAAATTTTTATGACGATACTTTATTTCTTGCTAGAGATATATCACGCTTCGAGAAAAAGTAAAATGCATATATCTCAGGAATGACATGTTTTGAATTTTCATTACTAATTTCAAATTATTACTTCTCAAGTCTTTCAAATCGCTTCTTCATTTGAAAATTGTGAACACATTTCATTCTAATTTTTTTTTCTTATTTAGATTAATTAAGAAAGGTCAATCATGCATAAAATCATGCAATATCGCATTTTGAAACACTTTCCAACTGAAATGCAATCCGCTGAATATATCGCATAAAATGCGATACATTCAGCGGTGATATTTTTTTAATTATCACAGAACTAAGGTAATTTATTTTACTTGAAAACTTAAAACTGCATCGAAAAAAATGAACATTATTCTAATGACGTCATCGAAATGTAAATTGTTTGGCTCTCTATGTAAAAGCAGTGAATATTTCATACATACACATTTATTCCAGACTCCAGAGTGGAATAATTTTGAGTGAAAAAAAATTCAGCAATTACTGTACAACTCATATTAAAATCACTTGTCTACGTTCTCATAAATTATTACAATACTACAAAAATTTATTTTATTTGGAAACTTAAAACCATGGAGGTAAAAGTATTTTCTAACTCCATGTTTAAAATTTCATGGAAAAACGAAATGCTATAAGATCGTTTGCTTTTCTATCTAAAATTGATGAATATTTCATTCATATCACCTATATTCCAGATTCTAGAGTAAAATAATTTTGCGTTAAAAATGCAGCAATTCTTATACAACTCATCTTACAACTTGATTTGCTTATATTCTGCATCCGTAAAAATTAGGTTCATAGAAATAATCGATACGTTATTGTTAATAAGTTTGATGATCATTTAAACTTAAAAATATTGTAATTGTGATGGAGCAGAATATAGATGCACACAAAAATAAAAATCTGAGGTGGGCAGCACATGACTTTCCCAGCAGACTTATATCCACGTTCTCTTTATTTTAATTAAATTTATTTCACTTTTAATTCAATGTTCTTTCTCATTCGGTAACCGGACTTATTTTCAAAGGTGGCGTAGAGAAAATACGAAAAACTAAAATATCTCGAGAACGGCTGGTCCTAGTGTAATGGGGTTGGGCTTATTCTTTTCTTCGTTAAAAATTACGTATTAAACAAGCATTTAAAGGATATATTTGAGCATACGTAGTTCTTTAGTATAGATTTTGGCGATTTTTGCTGGCCATTTTGCAAAAAAAGGCGGGTTATTTTTTTCCGAATCATACCAAAATCTAATCAGCACTAGGGTGACCCACAAGTGACTCATCTATCGAATTTTGTGAAATTGGGTCCATTAGTTTTTTAGTTAGAGTGGATACAAACTTTTGCGGGCCATTTCGCAAAAAAAAAGGCGGGTTCTTTTATCCCGAATCATACCCAAAACTAATCAGCACCAGACTCGCCCACAAGTGACTTACCTACCAAATTTTTTGAAATTCGGTTGATTAGTTTTTTAGTTACAGTGGATAAAAAATCTGCACAGACAGACAGACAGACACACAGACAGACACACAGACACACACACAGACGTCACGCTAAAAATGGGTTTTTCGTATTCTAGAGGTCTTAAAACGTGTAGATCCGTCGAAAACTTGAGTTGCGATTTTCGATATGATTCCAATACTTTCCCTATACATTACCATGTATTGCAGGGAAAGTAAAAGTAAAGCGTTTTAGGATAGGTGCACAGAAAAAAATAAAATATAAAGCTGTTTTAGGATAGATGCAACACTGAATCTAAATTTAAAGGAACTTTAAAAATCACCATTTTTACTCTGGAAAAACAGATGGATGCCATATTTTATTTTGAAGTGGGTCACGCGATCTCTTTATATTGTATGGGTGCAATTATTCTTTTCATTTTAATTTTAAAAACTACCGAACATATTTGCTGAAATTTTTTATTTATTTTATGGGATAATTTGAATATTTCAAAGCAATTTGTGAATTATAACTGTGCTTAAAAATGTTTGAAAAATCAGTTCCCATAAAATTTAATGTATTTCATTTTTTTTAACCCAGTTTCAATCCAAAACTGATTGGATGATATTATTAATTTACATTCCATATGTCCCACAGACCGTTTCAACAACATACTAAGATTTCATTTTGATAAAGTCATTTTTACGGCAGTTATCGTGTGAACGGACAGATAGAATGAACAAAGTCATAAACACTTTTCAACTATGTTGTAAATGGTAAAAAGTGTGCAATATCTTTAGTTTGTTGAAATATTAAGGTCTTGTAAATGATGTAAATTGCTTATAAAGAAAAATAGTATATCAAACAGCTATTTTTGTGATATTTTTAACATAATTGATTTTTACTTTCCTGCAATACATGGTAATGTATAGGGAAAATATTGGAATCATGTCGAAAATCGCAACTCCAGTTTTCGACGGATCTACACGTTTCAAGACCTCTGGAATACGGAAAAACCATTTTTAGCGTGACGTCTGTGTGTGTGTCTGTGTGTCTGTCTGTGCAGATTTTGTATCCACTCTAACTAGTTGACCGAATTTCATAAAATTTGGTAGGTAAGTTACTTGTGGGCGAATCTGGTGCTGATTAGTTTTGGGTACGATTCGGGATAAAAGAACCCGCTTTTTTTGCGATATGGCCCGCAGAAGCTTGTATCCACTCTAGCTGAAAATCTAATGAACCGAATTTCACAAAATTTGGTAGATAAGTCTCTTGTGGGTCACCCTGGTGCTGAATAGATGTTAGTTTGATTCGGAAAAAATAACCTGCCTTTTTTTGTGAAACGGCCCTCAATAATGGTCAAACTGTAAACTAAAAAACTATGTATGCTGAAATATATCCATTAAATATCCATTAATAAATCCATCCTGAAATATATCCAATCCGTATCCTGAAATATATCCATGCTGAAATATATCCATTAATTCTTGTTTTATATATAATTTTTAACGAAGAAAAGAATAAAATCAACCCCATTACGTTAGGACTCTAGCCGTTCTCGAGATACTTTCGTTTTTTCGTTTTTCCGCTGCGCCACCTTTGAAAATGAGTCCAGTTACCAAATGAGAACGAAAATTGAATTAATACTGAATTAAATTTATTTAAAATAAAGAGAATGTGTATATAAGTCTGCAGGGAAAGTCATGTGCTGCTCACATCGAATTTTTTACAATGTTTTCTCTTAATTTATGAAATTTGAAGACCCTTCCCTGATTAGATATCACTGACAATAGACATCTGGCTAACAGTTTACCATTAAACAGATTCTAATTCGATTTGTTCAATTTGTCAGAAAGTTATTGCGCTCATAGTTCCACAGATATAGATAAGATCACACATAGAATGTAAACGCATAGAATTTAATGATATCTGTTCGTTGGATTTACGCGATCAATGAATGCTACTCAATCGCTGAAAACTAAATAATATTCTCTATCTTTTGAATCTAAAATCATTTGAATTTTGACTTCTTAGAAAAAACAGTTGTCGCCATGAAGCCCCCTGCCTTTTTAAATCATAAATATAGTTTTCCACGTTTATTTTTGCACAATTTGATTGGCTCACGTAACATTATTGCATCTTTAACTGAAGGCGTTTTATTTATAGATGATATCATAAATTTGTATAAGACGATGTCATTTAATAAGACATGCACATAAAACAAATTAACATAAATGCTTTTAATTATTTTTTAAGATATTTTTTCGAATTTTGGAAAAAAATCGTAACATATAGTCTTCCCGATTTCTTCGAAAATCTGTAGGCCTCTAACTATGATTCTTCACACTCACAAAAAGACAAACACATGCACTTCAGAAAATTATAAAATGTAGAGAGTGGGAAGGATTGAGAGAGTGGGAAGGATGTAGAGAGTGGGAAGGATGGAGAGAGTGGGAAGGATGGAGAGAGAGAGATCTCACGAATGAATGGAGAGTTTCGAACGAAATTGGGTACAAATCAGTAAATACTGAAAGCTTATTGATTTTAAATGCGATCGAATATGGATGGAATTAAATTATGGACCTTATTCATAACTGTTTCGTGATGAAGGAAGTAAATGCATTACATTATGTAGGGTGAAAGTCAGATTTTTTTCTAACAGAACAGACACACAAACTTTTCCAATCCAAGAAATGCATGCCTATTTTCTATCGTATTTTAGGCTATTTCTTAAAGGCATGCATTGACATATGTATTTTTAATAATATCTCCAGTGATATGATTAATGATATATCTAGACATGTAAATGACCATTATATTTTTATTAACACTGCATATCATTTAATAATGGAAGGAAAAATACATTAAATTACCCAAATATTAAATCTTTCGAGTAATTCGTTTATTTAGTCACAAATGCATTCATCCCGACCGTTAAAAACTTTTAACAAGTGTAAAGAGTAAAACTTTTACCAAGTGTAAAGACTAAGACTTTTACCATGTGTAAAGACTAAGACTTTTACCAAGTGTAAAGATCAAGTGTAAAGGCTTTTACACATGGAATACACGATTAAGCATAAAATGTCTTTGTATTTTAGGTATAATTATCGAATTTACAGGCTGATACCGAAACAGGCCGCTAAGGGAAATTCAGCGAGTAAATTTATAATTGCAACAATTCAGAACCGCGTATTTGATTTGTCTCAAAATGTGCATGCAAGCACGTTACGACGACATATGCAAGAACGTTACGACGACATATGCAAGAACGTTACGACGATATATGCAAGAACGTTACGACGACATATGCAAATGATTAAACTTTCGTTGTAATCTCGCAGAAGTAGGTAGATGATACTCCTGTAGATGATACAAGGAAAAATCCTATGAGTTTTAACGCAATCGATTCATGCAACTCTATCGAATAACTAATTTTTGAAAAACAAATTTTAACTAAAAATTTATGAAAACTTCTTCAATAGGGTGGTCATATGACCGCTTCATTATCAAAAGGAAAGTTAAGAATTTTTTATAATCTTTTTCACAGTTATTTCGTACACTCATGCGAATTTTCAGAAAACTGGAAGTGACATCTCTAGAACGGGAAACACTCCCAACTTCTTTAAAATTTAATATGCTGAATCCATATCAGCCATTATTTAAGCCTTATCTATAACTAGTCCTGATAGAGAAACGTTGTTAACCTCATAGAAAAACTGATAGAAAAACTGTTTTAGAGAAACATTTTGATCCAGAAGTAAAAACAAAATTGAAAACGGAAACCCGTAGTGCACCTCAACTTCCTACTCCAAAATTCGATATCATTTGTTATTTAAGCTCGTTATGTAGCTAATCCTGAAATAATGGATGTTGCAAGGAAAACACAGTTCTAAGTCGAAAGTGAATTCTCCAGACCCTGAAGGGGAAATCTTTAGTTAGTGTGTGTACTCGTTCGAGAATTTAGTGTTGAATCCATATCAGTCGTTATCTAATCTCAACTTAACCCCGAGAAATAAAATTTTCACACTTTCTATTTCAACGGTTGCCTTACACCTTTCTGGTAGGTCGGACGGTCTGGATCTCAACAACAACACTTTCTATTACACTAAAGTCGCCAAATTGGAGATATTTTACCAAATTTATTGCCAACGTCGCCAACTTTGTTGCCGAATATTGAACCAGGAATGCAAGCATGTTGCGCGACATATTTTCGAGAATGGTTCAGAAAGTGTTTTAAAGTTTGTGTCATTCGTTTCCTAATGGTAAATTACGCATAAAACGATTATTTATTTTACATTGTTCTGATTTTTTTTAAAGCCATTAAAAATATTGGGAGTCTGTCGAATGTTCGATCGCTTTTAAAATTAATAGAGTTCCAGTATTCACTGATTGCAATAATGTTAACAATTTATTTTACAAACTTTCCATTCGTTCGTGAGATATTGCTTCCACAGACACGCACACACACACATGCATGCAGGCATGCACGAAAGCACACTATATTGCTTCAAAAACGTTCGATTTGAGTTTAGGGATACTTGAAACGTACTCTTCGGTCGAAAACTCGATTTTAAATTTTTAACCCGTTCACTGTACTTTCCCTATGCATTCTAGTAGGTTTGTAGAAAAAATAATGAAATTCTTAATAATGCACAAAATAAGTAAAAGCAGTTAA
This sequence comes from Amaurobius ferox, assembly GCA_951213105.1. NCBI lineage: Eukaryota > Metazoa > Arthropoda > Arachnida > Araneae > Amaurobiidae > Amaurobius > Amaurobius ferox. The sequence goes on from OX578145.1 coordinate 35,919,334, forward strand.
TTTGGAAACAAAATAATACTTTCACCGCTTAGAATATTTTTTCCCTGTGTTTTGAAAAATTGGAGTAGACAATTTCAGATAATGTTTCTCTTTAAAACGAAATAGGACGCTCGGGGCTTTAAATAACTCTGATATATATGCCGTATTTATCAGCCGTTAACATCGCAAATAAAGAACTTTCTAGAAGATTTTTCTTCATTTCTTTGCTTCTTTGCTGTAGTTAGTTCATTGCAGCAGAAGGGAGCTACACTTTTTTTTTCACAGAAGAGTGGTTTTGTGGCTCATTTGGTCAGCAGTATATAACACAATGACATTTCGTCCATGACTTTATAGAGGATATGTTGAATAATTACAATGCAAAATTGTAAAATAATAAAAATATTAGATGTGACAAATACATTTATGACTATCAGTATTGTAAAATTCGAAATTAAGAGTTCTTCTGATAACTCATTCGAACTTCAATGTTCGATCAGATAAAATAATTATCAATACAACGCATAATTGTTTCACAAATATTCTGTAATAAAATTACTCCATTTAATGCACTACTAGCTGCGAATGATAAAGAAAAAAAATCTGATGTGGGCAGCACATGACTTTCCTTATATAATGCAATGAATTTACTACTTTTGTAGTAAAAAAAATAGATTATTTTTATCGTAGTTATTTACATTCTTTCCAAAATATTGAATTTTAGTCAATGAGTCGTCATTTTCCATGTCGTCATTGATTTAGCGTCTTTTTATCCATTTGGAGAGTTTTTCGTTAATTTAGCAACATTTAAAAAGTCGCCAAGTTGGCGACATTCCACCAAATTCGTCTCCAAAATCTCTCCAAGCGAGCGTTATGGACGAAGAAATAAGTTATTCTTACAGCAGATAAATGACTATTGGCGTTCAAATACTAAAGTATTACTCAAAGTATCTTTTTTCATGAATGGAACGAGCTAGATCCACGAGAATGATGTCACCAAATTTATCGCGTGGTATTACATATGAAAAGTGAACATGTTTCTCAATGGGAAATATATATTTTTTTTATTTCATATGACATTTTGATAATTTTTCTTAAAAGTGTGCAATGTCTCAAGAACGGTTCATGTTAGAGTTCTAAAATTTATGTCAATCGTTTTCTAATAAAAAATTACATAAGAAATGTCTATTTCCGAAACTTTTTTAGCTGTTTTGACTTTTTGACGATTTTTTCAAAATTTCACTCGAAAATTTAGGGGGGGTTCTGATCATTTGATTGCATATAAAAACAATGGACTTCCAGTGTGTACGGATTGTGATTTTTGTACCAAATTTCGTTCGAATCGGTCCATTCGTTCGTCAGTTGTCGTCTCCACAGTCTCACTGACACACACACACACATACTTTCACACACACACACATACTTTCACACACACACACACACACACAGACATCACTTCAAAAATGTTTGATTCGTGATCAGAGATGCTTGAAACGTGCTTTCACGTCAAAAACTCGAATTCGAATTTTCGACCCCGTCACAATACTTTCCTTATACCTTATGTATATAAGGAAAGTAATAACAAATAACAGTCAGTGGTTTTTCTTCAAGAATCCTCGACTAACGACACCTAGATTGCTAAAACCAGATTGATATAAAGAAAAATACCCACTTCTTTCCTCGACATAGGCACCACGTAGAAAACTAAAACGAGAAAAAAAATATTATTGTGAGACCAGAAATAGATCTCACATTTGATGAGACAGTTTTATATGAATATTTATTGTGGCCAAAACGGCGAACAATACTTGTAGTCTGGCTGGCACCGAGTTTTATCACCCCGTGAACCTAAAGGTCAGAAGACCATAAATTTAGGGGTGCCATGACAGAGGAGGACGAGCTGGGCCTTACGAGATGTGGAATGGTTCCATTGGTTAAAGGACTAACCAATAAAAAAAAGAAAATTGTTACGTCAAACTCAATGCGGCAAATGGAAGAAAAGGGGGAGTTACCCCCCCCCCCCTAACGAGGGAACCACAGCCTGTGACCCGAGAATCAAGCAGACAATTATTAGGAAGATTTGACTTAAGGCAGACTAGAGAAGAATGAGAAGCTAACAGGACTTGAGAGAGGGAGATACCAATATGTACTAATACGACTTAAGATAACTTGGATTCGATGACTGGATTTGGTGAATTCAGACTTGTAGAGTGTCCCGTAGAGGTTCCAAAATAATGGAGATATATTAATGTGTGAGTGCAATCAGAGTACGAGAAGTAGCCACACACCAAAGAGTTATGGCCAGTACCAATAACCGGTGCAAGCATTTGATATATGATCAAAGTCCAAGGCAGAAATTGAAGGTATGTGCCCATTGAAAATGATATCGGGTCGTAACCACTGTTTAGGATTTTCCGTTTTGGTCACATATGTCCCCTTCGCTGAAATAATATAATTAAATAGTGTAATTGGATTTAATTAAGATTTATGTTAATAAATGTTTTATTGTTAAAGTTTAAATCGTGCAGTCAATGAGTATTATAATAATTAATAATTCCTTTACAGGGCTCACACGTAAGTTAAATAATTGGAGGATTTTATATAGCGACACAACTAACAATGTACGATTTCAATAATAAGTCCACTAATATAAGAATTTACGGCAATGTTAAGATATGATGATTAATAATAATTAATGCTATTATAAAGTTAAGCTTCTATTACTTTTTCGGTTCCCGCAATTATGAAAGAGCATTTTTATGATGATAATTGGTCTGTACATTTCGTTTGAAGCGGAACTATTAAACAACAGCATCCATCAGCCTACTTCTAAGGATCCTTCAATCTTCTTCTAAGGATCCTTCAGTCTACTTCTAAGGATCCTTCAGTCTTCTTCTAAGGATCCTTCAGTCTTCTTCTGAGGATCCTTCAGTCTTCTTCTAAGGATCCTTCAGTCTTCTTCTAAGGATCCTTCAGTCTTCGTCTAAGGATCCATCAGCTTACTTCTAAGGATCCATCAGCCTACTAAGAATCCATCAGCCTACTTCTAAGAATCCATCAGCCTACTTCTTTGCATGACAGGCTGACTTGGTAGTCAAAGTGTTAAGTGTATGAAATGACCTTTGCGTTTTTGGGAGCCTGACCCATTATATTATTGCTGAGACGTTCATAGAATTTGTGCTACACAAAGGATATCTTCAATATAGACTTCTCATGATCTGTAATCTGTCTTGGAAAAGGAATTGGATGAAATCACAACCGCACTTTTGAATAGTCCCGTGAGGAGTATTTTGAATAGTCAAAAATCGTGTATTGACATTCGAGATGTCCATGCAGTTTAAGAAGTCTACCAGATATGTTGGTACATACATTTGTTGTTAACATATTCTGATGCTCCATAGGCATTGTCCATGTTTTTGCTGTCCTGTTTTTTCCTTGACTGGATGTTTATAACGTGTCTTGTGTATTAATAGGTCATATTACATCTAATTATGCGAGATGTGCCCCTTGTTCTAGGAAGCCTTCCAGTAATCCTTATACCAACAAATGTCTTTGTTACCTAGCGATTAAAAACTGTTGGAAAAACGCAGGTAAATATCGCGATTCACGTTCCCGTGAACGTACGTTCATAAAATTCTTCGTGAACGACTCACTGTGTTCTCGGGCGAGAACCGTGACGTTTTTTTCACATGCTTTTTCATGCAAATCTAGTTCTCGACGCGTATGCAGCTTATTTGCATATCTGGTGGCATTTCCGGTAACGATGGCGTTCCGGAACAATCAAATCTTAGGATATAAATAGCAGAACTTTCTTGAAGCAAGTCAGTCGTAGCAGTCGAAGAAGTCGGATATAGATGGTATTAGACGTCGTAGAAGACGGTCTTATATAGACGGATACAGTGATATTAACTGTCGTCTTCGTCGACAAGTTGCAGACGTATGTCGTCGTTGTGATACGACGTAGTTAGTATGTACGTCATGAAAGTTAAGTCGGAAGTGTAACACTGGCTTGTTTTAAACTTTATGTCGGCTGTTTGTAACGCGTGAAAACGCGACAATGCTTTACGGGTGAAAAAGTATCTCTTCAAATAGAACTTTGCTTTGCCAAGTGTAACACCGGTAATGGTGGCTTTAAGTGCACTCAAGAAAAATAGGTAATGTAAGCATTTAATTTATTATTCTGATAAATGCTTCAAGAACGTTCTGCTTACTTCGAAAAGTCAATAAGAGCTTATGAGCTCAAAAATGTAAATAGTATTGTTTCTACTTGACATGATATTACCAGGTGTGTAATTTGTCTTAAGTGCTCATTTATTCACAAAATACAGTGAACTGTTTTTTTTTCTGAACTTGCTTCGTATTTCCTTTGCACATTCACTGAGCTGTCATATTTCTCTGCGTTTAATATATCACTGTAGATGAAACGAAGCTTTTACGCACCTATGTTTCCAGAACAGTATAAATTTATTGACTATCACAGTGCAGTGTTTTCGTCACATTTAGCTGTTTGAAGGTGTATAGTGTGTTAGCGCATTTAGTGTGTTAGTGCATTTAATATGTTGGCGCATTTAATGTGTTAACGCATTGAGCGTGTCATGTATTTAATATTTTACCAGTTTCCTTAGACGGAGATGCTCTCTAGCAATACATATACAGTCAAATTGCTCTGTTATCTAACAATTAAAAACATGTATAGTGTTTCTATCCCATTTAGCAGTTTAAAGATATATATCGTATTTAGCGTGTTACAGAAATTAATGCCTTTACCAATTTTAGCTTGTGGTTCGATTTCTGACTGAAAAAATGTTCTTTACATTCCTTTCTTTCAACCCTACATTAATATTTCTTAGTGAGGATTTTATTTCAACATGTTGCTGAAAATATATAGAAAATATAAATAAATTACAATTCAAATCGCTTTAGTTGAAATACAAAATACATTGAAATATTTATACGAAAATATGAAATATTTTTCTCCTACAAAATGAAAGTATTTAAAATCTTGAGGAGTACAAAAACAGTTTAAATAAAAGCAGTATCGTAGGCAACATGTCAATGCCGTCAGAGATCGAGAAATTTATTTGTTTCATATCCAAAAACACTTGATCCGAAAAGCTTCAACGCAGTTTTCACCCCAATGGTTCTGAAGTGGTTAGTTTATTGAATCCGACGGTTAAAGGAAAATGGAATAAATACAGAAGGATTTCATAACTGATATTTATTCGAAAGGCATATCTTTCTATCAAAATAGGATTTGAGGATTACACTCAGATGAAAGATGTACCAGATATTTTTCTCAGCAAAAAGAAATGTTAGAAACGTTTACAATAAATTATTTATCGATTATGTGGTGTAATGCATAATAATATAACTTTTACAAGTCTGGAGAGAAAACTTAACGTTATGAAAAATATAAAATCTTTGGACGTTTATACCCCCGCACCCAATAGATAAAAGCGTAAATGCTTTTTCTTGTTTTGTCGGACATAGGGTCCAGATTATGAATATATATAAATAATTTAAATAATTTACATTTTGAACTATTTTTTTTGAAAAACTTAAAAATTTAGCTCTCCGGCCGAGTTCGTTTTTCATATTTCTAAATTTCACTCGAAATATATAGTAAACTGTAAAAGATCCATATGAATAGTTAACGGCAAAAATGTGTACTAAAATTTTGCCTTAAAACCCATATTCATTATTAAGAAAAAACTTTCACAATTTTTGAGTAATCGTCTTGTCAAGTTGAAGAAGTATGATAATTTTACGTTTTTCAAGTTTGTAATGCTTATATCTAAAAACCTAAAAGTGATAGCTCTAAACAATAAGCAAGAGTTAGTAGCACTTTGAAAGACCTATAAGTGTATATCGAATGTTGTTTCGATATTACAAAAGTTGAGTTTTATTTTACAAAATATTATTCATGCAGTTATGCATGCACTATTCAACCGTCGGATTGGAGTCACAGTCGATTTTTTATTTATGACTCAACAGTACATGCACTTGTTCTTTTCTCTGAAAAATATACACTGCTGGCCAATAAAAGTGCTACACCATGAAGACGGCAAGCAACAGACGTCAAATTTACATGAAAGGTACTACATGCTGATATATGCAAATGATTAGCATTGCAGCTCATGCGCACAAAGCGGATATGAGTAACGCCATCTACATTCTGTTTAAAAGGGACGATTGCGCAGCTGGTTTCTCTTTCGGAAATCGCATTTGAACTTTGTTTGTTTGTGTGAAGGTCGTATTATTTCTCGTGTAAGGAGAAACTCTTACCAGCACATATCGAAATTCGACCACGGCAGGATCGTGGCCTATCGGCACTGCGATTTATCGTTCGGCGACATTGCTGCTCATGTTGGTCGGGATCCCATGAATTTCAGGTGAATATTGAATAGATAGGTTCAGGAGGGCCATACTGAATGCCATGCAGGATCTCAGCGGGTCCGGGCCACTAACCCTCGATAGGACAGACATGGTGTCCTCTCTGCCTTTCGGGATTGTATAGTCACGTTACGTACCTGAGTCAGGAACGTGGCTCGTTTGCAGGACGACAAGTGTCCGCAAGGACAGTGCGACGGCGTCTGCAGCACCACGGACTGTCAGCACGGCGATCATTGTTGCGTCTTCCTTTGACGCTGCGGCAGAGACAGGCGCGCCTACAGTGGTGCGATGAACGACGACACTTCACATAGGAGTGGCACCATGTCGTCTTTTCAGACGAATCCCGGTTCTGCGTACAGCATCATCATGGACGTATTCGTGAGTGGAGGCACTGAGGAGAACGAACGTTGCCAGCTTGTATTCGTCATCGTCATACGGATTCAGCACCTATAGTGATGGAATGGGGTGCCATTGGGTACACATCTCGGTCACCTCTTGTTCGTATAGCGGGTAATGGGAATAGCCACCGTTACATTTCTGATGTGTTAAGGCCCGTGGTTGTGCCCTATTTTCGAGGCCTGTACTACGCGATATTTCAACATGATAATGCACGACCGCATGTTTCATGCGCTGTCCTGACCTTCCTCGATACAGAGGGTGCTCGACTGTTGTTCTGGCCAGCACGTTCTCTAGATCTATCACCAATTGAGAACATATGGTCTTGGGTTGCCGAGATACTGGCACGCCACCACTCGCAAGCCACTACGATTGATGAACTCTGGCATAGAGTTGGAGCCGCATGAAATGACGTACCCATATCTGTCATCCAAGCTCAATTCAACTAGATGCCCAGTCGGATAACAGCCGTTGTTGCTGCCAGAGGTGGCAGATCTGTGTACTGAATTCTGCATACTGTGTACCCCTAACCATCTGCAAATTTAATCATTTTTTCCTCCCATTATACTGTATATGTACAATAAATAAGATTCTGCTATTTGTTTTCCTTCCTGGAAAACAAATAACAGAATCAATTGTAGCAATTTTAATGGCCAGCAGTGTACGTGGCTTCCAAAATACATTTATGATAGGTGATCCTTATAAAGTGTAAACATGCTACCAGAAATAATTATCAGGGCATATCCCGCGGAGGCGACTTTAGTCTAGTCCTCCAAGCCGCTCAAAATAATCCTCGTATCTGCACTGATTATGGGTATAATAAATTTGTAGATCCAAATGTCCATCTGAGAGGTGAGGAGATAGGGTAAGAATGGTACGGTACCTGTGGTTGCTGTTCCTATTGGGCGCCGGTCTAAATTGTGTGACACTTTCACGTAGACGTCCAAGAAGATATCTTATACTTTCGGGTAGGTCGGACAGTCTGTACGAAGGGCGGTAGAAAGAAGTTAATACCTTAGTTGAGGCTCGATTCGTGTCAAACCTGAGCATTCTACCATATGGGCAATATGTGTTTATTTCTTCATTGGTTGAAACTTGATTAATTTTCAATTTTGGCAAAGTAGTCATCGATTACAAATATAAGATGGTATTCTCGTGCTTCTTTTTATACCCGTTGTAACCTGCATCACTTCACAATGTTTTATACCCGTATCACTTCGCCAGAGCGGACGATGCTAGCAATCCTGCGGGAAAGTGGAGAAGAGGCCATTTTTTGCGGAGATCGGTCAGAAAGGAATTCTCGAGACAAGTGTTTGTTTTTCTTAGACAAGTTGTTTTTCGTAGAAAGATCAGCGAAAGTTTGGAGCACGTTATGTGCAGATACTTGAGTATGGCTTTTGGCTTGAAAGACTAAGAAAAAAATCTGATGTGGGCAGCACATGACTATCCTTATATAATGTAATGAATTTACTACTTTTACAGTAAAAGAAAATAAGTTTTTCTTATAGTAGATACTAATATTCTTTTCAAGATATTGAATTTCCAACAATTAGTCGTCATTTTCATTGATTTAGTGTCATTTTTACCCATTTGGCGATATTTTCGTTAATTTGGCAACATTTCAAAAAGTCGCCAAGTTGGCGCCATTCCGCCAAATTCATCGCCAAAATCTCGCCAAATGTTATGGAAGAAGAAATAAGTTATTCTTACAGCAGATAAATGAATATTGGCGTTCAAATACAAAAGTATTACTTAAAGTATCTTTTTTCATGAATGGAACGAGCTAGATCCACGAAAATGATGTCACCCAATTTATCGCATGGTATTACATATGAAAAGTGAACATGTTTCTCAATAGGAATTTTTTATTTTATTTTATATGACTTTTTGATAATTTTTTTTAAAAATGTGCAATATCTCGAGAACGGTTCATGTTAGCGTTCTAAAATTTATGTCAATCGTTTTCTAATGAAAAATTACATAAGAAATGTCTATTTGCGTAACTTTATTAGTGGTTTTGATTTTTGACGATTTTTTCAAAATTTCATTCGAAAATTTAGGGGGGTTCTGAACATTCGATTGACTATGAAAACAATAAGCTTCCAGTGTTTACAGATTGTGATTTTTGTACCAAATTTGGTTCAAATCGGTCCATTCGTTCGTCAGTTATCGTCTCCACAGACTCACTGACACACACACACACACACACACACACACACACACACACACACACACAGACATCACTTTAAAATGTTTGATTCGTGATCAGGGGTGCTTGAAACGTGCTCTCCCGTCGAAAACTCTTATTCGAATTTTCGACCCCGTCACAATATTTTCCTTATACATTATGTATATAAGGAAAGTAATAATATAGCTCTGTACGAGATATAAGTGTTTGTAAAGGGAGACAGTGCTTGTTGAATTTTATTCAAATATTTTAAAAGAAACTCTGTGTTTTTATGGCTCAAATACACCAGAGGTAAAAGGCGGGAAAGTAGATAATATATCCTGTAATTAAATTTATCAGACTCAGACACTAACTTAAGCAAGAAACTATTCAAGTAATTAGCCATCATAACACATGGACCATGGTGGGGTCCATGGGCGGTGATGGACGTCCTTTGTCAAATACTCATATTGATAAATATTTTTACAAAATGAGTCGTAATCCCATAAAAACACGCCTTCGTGGTAAAAATGTGTCGTAATCCCATAAAAACACCCCTGCGTGGTAAAGAACTCCCTGCTAAGTACAAAAAATAAAAGCATGTCCTTGAAAAGTCATGATATCTCCAATGGTTTGCTCCAAGTTTGCCCAGAACCCGAGATATGCTTTCCAGTCTAAGGTACCCTGTTGAAGGATACTAACCCTTTTTGAAAGCACATATACTCCTGTATGTTCGCAGTTATTAAAAATGTTTAGGACTATGTAGGGACTTAATTGCAGTTTATTGTGGACTATATTTGACGTTGTTATATAGCGGGGAAGCTATAAGCTGTTTGTTATTATTGTTTATGGGTTTTGTAATTTCAAATAAACCTAAAGTCCTCTACGTCTTCAAGCTTATTCTTATATTGTAATAACTCGTAAACCCAAAAGATAAGCCATAACAATATAGTGTTGATATCTGGTTGAAAGTACTAATGAAACGTTTACTAATGCAATACTAGAAACAATATTAATTTTCATTCGACTTTTTATGCAATAGTATGGACGTTATATCACACACAATTTTTAAATCATATAATACGAGGACTAAATGTTGGTATTCAAAAGATGACAAATATTTCCAGTTTTACGTCCATTTGAGTCATAAAATTTATGATACATTTAAACGGCTTCGTTGCATAAACAAACATTTGTTTCAAACTCTACATCGAGTATGGATTTGTATTTATGCACATTTATATTGAGATATCCAAATAGATGGCCTCGTAAAAATACATCCCTTGTAGGACGTAACTAAGCCGTTTACGAATAGCATAATAAATGTTAATGCAGAACATAAATCATTCTAAAGAACACTATAAACATAACTAAGCGTATATATTTTGAAAGAAAGCTATATTTATTATACGGGCATCAGTTTTGCATACGTGGTAATACCTTAAAAGATATGGAAACTCAGTCCCTGAAGAATAGCGTGTGCTTCAATGCAGTCAGTAGCAGACAATATGAAGAAGTATTCATAATATCAAGTAAAATACAAAATCTGATGGGGCAGCACATGCCTTTCCATATTGAATCAGATTCACATTTTGTATTAACTTCTATTCGACATGAATTTGGATTTTATCGCAACAAATATATAAAATGGAACTAATTTTTAAATCACGATGACTATGACGTTTTAGTACGGATGCTTGTTTTTACTTGGTAACTAATCGCAATTCAAAATGACGCCAATTTGCAAAAATTCTACATTTGAAAATTGAAACATAATAATTAAGGTGGTATCACGTCTACTTTAATATATAAGCAATAAAATTAAAGACAAGTATCATAGATAAAAAGGTTATTTAATCAAATAAAACCATCCTATATGAAGTACAAATGTTAAAATTAATTTTAATATTAATTTAATTAGTTTAATTTTATTGCTTGAAACATATATATATATATATATATATATATATATATATATATATATAATGTTGTTTTCAAAACACCTTGCATAGAGAATACAAAACAACAAAAAAATTTCAAATAAGTTTACAATTAAAACTACGTTTATATAATCAGAATCTAAATAAACGCGAACAATTAACATCTTTAACGCCTGTTTCAAAAAACGTCATTAACTATCTACGTACGTCACTTCTCCTTATAGCAGCCAGCTTGTGACATCATGAATCATACCAATGCCTGAGCGGGAGAAATTCCACCCTGTCTGTCCCCCCAAATAGAAAACATCAATTTTTATGCTTTTGTGTAGAAAGTCGATAAAAAATTAACAAGATCAATCATGCATAAAGCATTGATTATGAAACACTTTCCAACTTCAATGCAATTTTATTTAAACATCTCTAAAATGCGATACATTTCTCGGTAATATTTTTAAAATTATAATAATACTACATTAATTTATTATATTTGAAAACTTAAAACTTCATATAAAAAATGAACTTCATTCAAATGACGGCATTGAAATATAAATTGCATGGTTTAAATATCTCTAAAATGCGATACATGCCTCAGTAATATTTTTAAAATTATCACAATACTACAATAATTTATTATATTTGAAAACTTCATCAAAAACAAATGAAATTTATTCAAATGACATCATCGAAATATAACACGCCTGGCTCTCTTTATAAAAGCAGCATTTCATTCATAAAAATTTTTCATTCATTTCATTTATCACAATACTATAATAATTTATTTTATTTAAAACTTAAGACCATGCAGACACAAGTAATTAAACTCTATGCTTAAAACTTCACCGAAAAAATCGTCCTTCTCTCTGTAAAATCAATGAATATTTCATTCATATCAGCTATATTGCAGACTCCATGAGCTAAATAACTTTCCGTTAAAGAAATGCAGCAATTCTTATACAACTCATTCTACATATTTTGCTATTTGCATTTTCCATAACTGAAAAGTAGGCTTCGTTGTAGAAATAATCAAAGTTGGATGATCATTAAAACTCAAATATATTGTAATTGCGTTGTTTCAGGCAAAAATAAAGTGGTTTTAGGACGGATACAACACTAAATATGACTTAAAAAGAACTTGAAAAATCATCACGATATTGACACAATATGGATGTCATACTTTTTTTCTCTGAAGTGGGTCACGTGATCTCTTCATATAAGGGTCACGTGATCGCTTCATATAAAGTTTGTAATTATTATTTAAATTTTTATTTAAAAAATTACTTAATATATTTTGCTAAAAGTTTTTTTATACATTTTATGGGATAATTTGAATATTTTCTAAAACTTTTGAAGCAATTTGTGAATTTTAAATCCGCTTAAAAAATGTTTGAAAAAGTAGGTCCTATAGGGTTCAATGTATTTCATTGTTTCAACCCGGGTTCAATCCAAAACTAATTGAGTGATATTATTCATTTATATTCCCAAAGGTCCCACAGACTGTCTGAACAACATACTAACATTTCATTTTGATAAAGTCATTTTTACGGCAGTTATCGTGCTAACGGACGGACAGATAGGGAGACAGACAGACAGAATGAACAAAGTTATAAACACTTTTCAACTTTGTTGTAAAGTGTTAAAACTAGAGTAATTAAAATATTATAATGCCAAGATATAAATCTATATTCATGCAAAAGGACAAAATTGTGCCACTCCTGTATTTTTAGATGTGATGAAGAAAAAATCAGAAAACCCAAAACATTAATATTCCGATGTATTTTAAAACAAACAAATAAATAAATATGAAGGAATTGTTGTTCTAAGGATTTGGTTCAAAATAAAAACCTAATTCGAATTAAAAGAAATCGAGTCATGTAGTCCTGGAAACAGGGATGCCTCTCTACAGAATGTAGCGCTGCCCGATACTTCGATTAACAGCTATAGACGACACAGACAGACAGAACACAAACATATTCTTTTTATGTAAGATATTTACTCTTTTATGTTAGTTTTCATTGATTTTTGTGTATCAGTATTAAGATAAAGACGTTGTTCTATTTTTCTAAATTATATATATACTAAAATAGAGGTTACCAGAATAATGCATAAGTGACTTTCAGATTTCACGGCATTTCGCAGATGGCGCTCGCATGTGTCTCCAGATAGAGTGAATACATAATTTGTTGAACAATCATATGGGCGTACACATGTCACTCCCAAATACTTTTTTGAATTTTAAAGTGCTCAAAATGTGTATCTATTGGAAATTCGCATGTCAATTTTCGACCCCATTGCAACACTCTCCATACACAACACAATGTATGGCGTAGAGAGAAAACTCAGATGTAAGTCTAATGTGACTTTTTGATTTAATTTATATTTTTATATGCATTAGTTTGTGTTTTATCTCTGAAATCAACGCATATAAAGGTTAAGTTAAAATTACATTAAATTTTCAGCTTTTATGAAAATTTAGCTTTTTTGATTTATAGATATTTAATAGCATGCCCAGATCTTAAATTCTAACAGACTGAAATCTCTTGAGATATGTATATCCTAGAACAATGGTGGTGGTTTGAATTAAATTGTTTCTTCTCAATTGATATTGCATATCCCCCCTTCCCTTATTTTTGCACTAGTAGGGTATAGAGAAGGGATGGTTTTTCCATGGGTTAGTTGTTACAACGCTTATTTCTCGGTGTGTTTTACGGGTTAGTGTCAAAATACTTATTTCTCGGTGTGTTTGTTCTACGGGTTAGTGTCACAACGATTATTTTTAGGTGTGTTCTACGGGTTAGTGTCAACAACGCTTATTTCTCGGTGTGTTCTACGGGTTAGTGTCATAACGCTTATTTTTCGGTGTGTTATATGGGCTTGTGTCACGACGGTTATGTCGCAGACAGTCGGACTTCCCATGCTTGAATGATATCAACATTGCTATTTGTTGGACCAAGTTGAAAAACGTCTGTCAATTCGACTTCAACTTTTGATTTTCAACTTTTGATATAAAAAAATCAATTTTCGACACTATAAGTAAATACATTGAATCTTACAATTTATATTTTCCCTATAATCTTCAAGGAACACATTAACATATTATTTGTTATAGATCATCTAAGCTTATGTTTTTATGTATTACTTATTGTGATTCAACATTTAAAAGCAACGCACTAAGCCCAGATTAAAATGTTTCATCTAAAATGATGGAAACGGGTATGCTGTCTCATTGAAAGAGGGGCTAATTAGCAAGTTTTGATTTAACCTTGAACATTCCAAAGCATTTTGAAAGTCTGTTAGAAATAAAATAAATTGAAATAATATCAGAGAATGTAGAATAACAATTATTATCAACTCTCTCGTGAGACGAAAGCTAGGGTATGGAAAAGAACGATAAGGAAATAAAAGATTTAAGAAAATAAAGATAAATGTAGAATAAATTGCTTCCACTTAATCCAGGAATGCATCAAACCAAAAAAAAAAGGAAAGTAGACAAGTTGCTAATCATAATCATGAAAAAAAAAATAATGATCCCTATTGCCTTGTCTGAGTAGAACTTTATTCCAAATGCCGAACAAAGGAAATATGAATCATATGCCAAGAGTGTATAGGTTGGGTCTATGAATATTACAGTTCAGGTATAAACCAGCTGTATGTGAGTCACAACAGCGATGATTAAATAAATGACTAATTAATAAAACTATAGTGGGTGAACATAACTTGACTGCATTAATTCAATTGCACTTTTCCGTACCTTAACTGTAATTTTTATCTTCATGCTGTACATATGTTTATTTTATATGTTAATGGTATTTCTTTCATTTTATGAAAATGTACTTATAATAGAACAAATCGTGTTTTAATGCTTTTGTGAGACCAGGATACACGTAGATAGGTTTATATAATTATTTATGATATCTAACAGGCCAGACAAAGGACCCAGTTTGGTTGATGCCAATTTTACAGCGGACCTGACCCGAGTGGTCAGTAAGCCATAGAAAAGGGGACTAAAGATAATTTCACAAGATTGGTTCAAAGTTCAACTAATAAGGAAGAAGTGTTGGCGCATCGTCCTGAGGTCAACCAATGATCGCCTATGAGGCATATCAGACCCCAGGCAAAAAGTGGTGGCAACCGACATAAAGTTCTACAGAGACAAATACAGATGATAATATAGTTAGAGTACAGTGAGAGCCGGGATTCAGACATGCAAAAGTTCTGCAGTAACAGATCAATACAAGATGAGAATATGGTTAGAGTGCAGTGAGAGTTGGGATTAAGAAATGCAAAAGTTCTACAGAGATAGATCGATACAAGATGAGAATATAGTTAGAGTGCAGTGGGAGTCGGGATTCAGATATATAAAAGTTCTATATAACAGATCAAAACAAGATGAGAATATGGTTAGAGTGCAGTGAGAGTCGGGATTAAGACATGCAAAAGTTCTACAGAGGTAGATCTGTGGCAACTGAAATAAAATATGAATAACTTAAAGTTTATAATTAACAATAATTATAATTAAGCATTAAAGACATGGCCGTTGATACACATAAAGTGGAATTAAATTTAAACATACATTGCTCGTTGTTGTGCCGGAATAAACCCTCCAATTATTTTTACCTTTTGTGTAAGTCCTGAAAAGAATTATTAATTAATATAAAAATATTAGACTATTTAAACTTAAACAATATTATTTATTAACAACATCAATTTATCAATAACATCAATTTTCATTAATTATTTTAGCGAGGGGACATATGCGACTAGAATTATTAGATTTACGATAGTGTCCAGAACCTGTGATAATCTGAGCACATACTTTCCAGTTTAGTCTTGGGCTTATCATCTCTCAAAGGCTTTTATCAGTCTTATACTGCCATAGCTCTGTGGTGTGTGGCTTCTCCTCGTACTTGTAATGCACTCGCCATTTGATCTACCTCCATTAATTTGGAACCTCTACGGGACACTTTACAAATCTGTTGGATTTTTATGCTTCTCTACCCGTGCTCCTCAATCAAAAATCGTGATCGTTTCTCTTTTCATGTCTGATCTCCATCTCTGCTTCTCGTTGTCTTCATCTGATTTCGTCTACAACTGCACTGGTTTCTTTCGTCTGCTGTGGTTTCCTCGGCGGGGGGGGGGGGAGGTGGCTCCGCCCTTCTTCCCCTTGGCGCTCATTGGTTCTTCTTAACCCAATGGCATCATTTCACATTTAGCAAGGCCCCTCTCAGCCCCTCTGGTCTGGCACTCCTAAATTTATAGTCCTTTTGACCTTAAAGTTCACGTTGTCATAAACCCCGGTGCCAGCCAGACTACAGCTTTGTTAGCCGTTCTGGGCATCGTAAATACTACAAATAAAAGTGTCTCATGTGAGAACATATTCTGGTCTCACAAGATCAGTACAAGATGAGAATTTAGTTAGAGTGCAGTGGGAGTCGGGATTCAGACATACAAAAATTCTATATAACAGATCAATACAAGATGAGAATATGATTAGACTGCAGTGAGAGTCGGGATTAAGACATGCAAAAGCTCTACAGAGATAGATCAATGCAAGATGAGAATATAGTTAGAGTGCAGTGGGAGTCGGGGTTCAGACATACAAAAGTTCTACCGTAACAGATCAATACAAGATGAGAATATGGTTAGAGTGCAGTGAGAGTCGGGATTAAGACATGCAAAAGTTCTACAGAGATAGATCAATACAAAATGAGAATATAGTTAGAGTGCAGTGGGAGTCGGGATCCAGACATGCAAAAGTTCTACAGTAACTGATCAATACAAGATGAGAATATGGTTAGAGTGCAGTGAGAATCGGGATTAAGACATGCAAAAGTTCTACAGAGATAGAGCAATACAAGATGAGACTATAGTTTGAGTGCAGTGAGAGTTGGTATTCAGACATGCATTAAGTTCGGCACATGTACAAAATGAGATGCGTCAAGGCTCTCATACACTGCGATTAGAATAGATATGTATTAAGTTCCACACAGAGAAGTAGACAGGTGCAACAGGCTAGTTGCGGATATGCATCATTAAGAGGCCGTTGTCATATAGAGATGGTGAAACAAACAAGTTTCGATTTCCAATCCAATGCAGGCCAAACATCTAAAGACAACAAGAAGGTATGTGCAAATCAGATTATAAAAGGTCATAGTCAGTTTAGGAATTTTTGTTTACTTTTCTCACATGGCCAGTCTCCTCCGTAAATATATAAGTACAAGCAGTATAACCGTTCTTCGTACATACTATATAATATAAGCAGTCATGTCCAAATTGTGTTAAAATATTAAATGTATTGCTCCTAAAGAGAAGTTTAAGAATATCTGTTCTCACTATGCAAAATTACCTTCACCGGCAGCTCTGAAGAATAAAACATCCTGGCCCCTTTTTGAAAGCAAATATACAAAATATATGAAATTGAATCAATATATACAAAATAAAAGCGCTAAATTTGTATGGAACTCGTACTACTTATATACTCGAATTTTAGAAGATATAACCTGAATTAGTAGATTACATGTTTAAATTGAACATATCAATAAACCCGTAATTGATTCCAATATATGCCAAAATGAAAGCACTAACATTATATGGGAATATATATATATATATATATATATATATAATACAAAAGTAATCAGATGAAGAAAACGAAAGCATACATAAGTATGAAAAAGGCTTAAGTGTCTTGTGCTCGACACCACTTCGGAAGTCAAGTTTCGGCAAAGTATTTGGTACCGGGAGTGTTACCTGGGTGTAATAGAATGCTATAATCGGGAACGAGGGGTCACAATCCCCCTCGGCCATTAATGCTTTCCCGTTGGCTTAATTCCTATTTTTTCCTTAATAATTTTATTTGCTATATATATATACTATATATATATATATATATATATATATATATATATATATACTATATATATATATATATATATATATATATATATATATATATATATATATATATATATATATATATATATATACTATATATATATATATATATACTATATATATATATATATATATATACTATATATATATATATATATATACTATATATATATATATATATACTATATATATATATATATATATACTATATATATATATATATATATACTATATATATATATATATATACTATATATATATATATATATATACTATATATATATATATATATATATATACTATATATATATATATATATACTATATATATATATATATATATATATATAAGAAAATATGCCTAGGTGTGTTAATAGATAATTACCCGTATTATAATATGAGTCTCAAAAATCTTTGCCGAAATGAAAAAGATGACGTAATAAATAGAAAATATCAATAATCCCCGTTATATTTATACAAGAAGGTCGTAATTGATTCCAATATATGTCAATATATATCAAAATGTACTCCAATATACCTGTACTACTTATATTCTCGTAGATTAGAAGATATACCCATGCAATTGTAGAAGATTACTCGTACAACGTGCAATATATGAGTTTAAACAGTTATGGTCATAATAAAACAATTGCATAATAACTTGAAAATATCAATAATTCCTGAATCAATAATCCCCGAAAATAGCAATAATAATAATGTGTATCCTGAAGACCGTAATTGATATTATCCAGTCAAAAATACAATGTCAATGAAATTTATTTTATATACATATCTTTATTATTCAAATTTAATTCTTTAAAGATTTAATAAAAAAGATTTAATAAAAATCGTATGCCTCATAAAACATTGGATTTATATCCATTGCTAAACGACATGACATCATTTGCTTCAATTAAACTGATGGAAATAATATCGTCTGAATAATACTATCGCTATGGAAGGTTTGGCGACATGTTTTTAAATTTAGCGATAATTTAAAAAATCGCTAAATGTCTCGCCAAGTGAGACTGTAGAACTGAGCGATAAATTGATGAAACATCATCACAACACTATTCCGTAAAAAATACGATTACTTTCATTTATTAAGCACACTTTTATCAATTTTAGGATATTTTTATAGATTTACAAACATTTTTATCAATTTGGTGATATTTTATAAATTCGCTAAATGTGTTACCAAATGTAGGGTGGATGGACTGACCCACAAATGCTACCGAAACATCATTTCAGTACTCTCTTTTAAAAAAGAAACCGAATTTAATTTCATTGATTTGAGTCGTTTTTATCAATTTGCAGACATTTCCGTCAATTTGGCAAAGTTTAAGAAAAGTTGCTAAGTTAGCGATATTCCGCCAAATTCGTAGCTCTGAATTTGCAGATCTGAAGAATAAAACATCCTGATCCCATTTGTATATACTAAATACAAACACTAAAATTGTATTAGAAGATAAACCCGTTCTACTGTTTTTCTGTTTCAACAATCGGATAAATGAATTTATTGGTAAACACAATATATGAGTTTATTATCTAACAAGAAAGATCAATCATGCTTAAAGCATTGATTATGAAACACTTTCCAACTTTAATGCAATTTTATTTAAACATCTCTAAAATGCAATACATTCCTCGGTAATATTTTAAAACTTATCACAAAACTACATTAATTTATTATATTTGAAAACTTAAAACTTCATCGAAAAAAAGGAACTTCATTTAAATGACGGCATTGAAATATAAATTGCCTAGTTTAAACACATCTAAAATGCGATACATTCCTCGGTAATATTTTTTAAATTATCATAATAATACAATAATTTATTATATTTGAAAACTTCATAGAAAACAACTGACATTCATTCAAATGACGTCTTAGAAAAAATAACACGCCTGGCTCTCTCTATAAAAGCAGCATTTCATTCATAACATTTTCCCATTCATTTCATTCATCACAGTACTAAAATAATTTATTTTATTTAAAAACTTAAGACCATGGAGCTACAAGTAATAAAATTCTATGCTTAAAACTTCATCGAAAAAACTTCATCGAAAAATCGTCCTTCTCTCTGTAAAATCAATGAATATTTCATTCATATCAACTATGCAAACTCCATGAGCTAAATAATTTTGAGTTAAAGAAATACAGCAATTCTTACACGACTCATCCTACATATTTTGCTGTTTACATTTTATATAAGTGAAAAATAGGCTTCGTTGTAGTAATAATCAAATTTGGATGATCATTTAAACTCAAATATATTGTAGTTACATTGTTTCTGTATGTAGATGAACAGAATTTAAGCAAAAATAAAGGGGTTTTCGGACGGATACAACACACAATATGAATTGAAAAGAACTTAAAAAATCACGATTTTGAGGCAAGATGAATGCCATATTTCATTTTGAAGTGGGTCACGTGATTTTTTCATATCATGGTCACGTGATCGCTCCATATAAGATGTGAAATTATTATTTGAATTTCTATTTAAAAAACTACTGAATACATTTTGCTGAAATTTTATTTTTTTATATATTTCATGGAATAACTTGAATATTACCTAAAATTTTCAAAGCAATTTGTGAATTTTAAATTCGCTTAAAAATGTTTAAAAAATTAGGTCCAATAGGGTTTAATGTATTTCATTTTTTCAACCCGGGTTCATTTTAAAACTAATTGGGTGATATTATTCAATTATATATTCCTATAGGTCCTACAGACCGTCTGGACAACATACTAAAATTTAATTTTGTTTAAGTCATTTTTACGGTAGTTATTGTGCTAACGGACAGACAGACAGACAGACAGAATGAACAGAGTCATAAACACGTTTCAACTTTGCTGTAAAGTGACAATAAAACAATAAAAGCTTAAAAACTCTTTGTCAAAATAAATGAAAGTGATGTACGCAGTCCGCAATTAATATAATTAAAAGAAAAATCACACCGTTCTTTTCTAAAATATATTTTTATATCCATTTATTAACACTTTACAACATAGTTGAAAGTGTTTATGGCTTTGTTCATTCTGTCTGTCTGCTTGTCCCTTAGCACGATAACTGCCGTAAAAATGGCTTTATCAAAAGTATGTTTTTGTATGTTTTAGTATGTTTTTCAGACGTTCTGTGGGACCTATGGGAATATAAATGAATAATATTACCTAATTAGTTTTTTATTGAACCCGGGTAGAAAAAATGAAATACATTGAACCCTATGGGAACTAATGTTTCAAACATTTTTTATGCGAATTTAAAATTCATAAATTGCTTCAAAAATTATAGAAAATATTTAAATTATCCCATAAAATATTTATAAAACATTTCAGTAAAATATGTTAGGTAGTTTTTTGAATAAAAATTATTTAATATTGGGAGAAAAACAAATTCAATGAAATTCTGACTCTCGATATATTCTCCTGAAAGAAAAAAGAGATATATTATATAATAAATATCTTTCCAAGAGTACTTATTTTATATATGAGAAAGGTTTTACATTAAAAAAAAAATAAATATGGTAGATAACAATTTTCAAATTTTATATTTTATATTTATTTGTATTGCGATTAAATTATTATAGTATTGCGATGAATGAAACGATTGGAAGAATGTTTATGAATAAAATGCTGCTTTTATAGAGGCGATTTATATTTCGATGACGTCATTTAAATGAAGTTCATTTTCTTCGATGAAGTTTTCAAATATAATAAATTAATGCAGTATTGTGATAATTTTAAAAATATTACCCACGAATGTATCGCATTTTAGAGATGTTTAAATGAAATTGCATTGAAGTTAGTAAGTGTCACATAATCAATGCTTTACGCATGTTTGAACTTTCTTGTTTATTATTCAAATCGGAAAAGTAATGACTGAAATTAACAGACAGATTAAATTTAATTGAGTTTCTGAGCAACATGCTACAAGATAGAATCTTTCTCATAAAATGCATTAAATAACCATTTTGATTTCTTTATACTTTTCATTGTTGAGTAAATGCTTGTATAAAATAAAGCATGGAGATAGATTTTCCATTTAAATTCATGTTTCAAACAATTCATTTTTTCTAACAGTGACTAATTTGCGCAAAAATCCTCCATCAAACTCAGAAATAAAGTTTTAATTCACGTTGACGTTCTAAACAAACGATTTTCAAGCTTTTCGTTTGGATAAACCACGGAGTTAGAGAGTAGAACTCCTAGGAAAATGTCTCGTTTTTCATTATTACCTCGACAACCCCTGGTCTTAAATACTCGAAACTTGGGCTAAATTTATGGGGGGCTATTTCAAGGCTATCCACAAAATTTCATCAAATTCGGTTCAGCCGTTCTCCCGTGATGTTGAGACAAATGAAAATTTCGTTTTTTACTAATATTTCGAGAACCACTGGTCGTAGAAACTCCAAACATGGACTTAATTTTAAGTGGGACTATTTCCATGTTACTCACAGAATTTTATCAAATTCGGTTCATCTGTTCTCCTGTGATGACGGGATAAAGAGTCAGACAGACAGACATATTCTCAATTTTATTTATATAGATTGTTTAATCTAATTATGATTATAAGGTGCTTGCTAAATATGTATCTTAAAGTTGAAATAGGTAAAGTTAATTGTGTAGTATTATGGTTATACATTTTATTCAAGGTACTCGCATTAAAGATTTAAAGGCGAGTTTCAAAGCAACCCAATGCAATTTTACGGCTATACGATGCGCGACAATGGTCTAAGCTTAATTAAATATGTTTTTTAAATGCTAAGTTTAAATTTGTGTTTCGTTTGTGAATCCTAACTTTCTATAACATTTTTCAAAATTTATACACGAAATAAATGAAGCCTATGCAAAATAAATCATTACAAGGAAAACCTCGTAAGTAATACACGAGACGTCTCATCCAAACAGTTGTGACAGTCGAGTCGGGGTAAATTGTGACATTTTTTCTTGTCTTTATAAATTAAAATTTATGATGTGTAAAAAATATACATCTTCCTTAATTTTCACATATATAGATGAGAGGTAGAAGTTGCGAATGGTGGAGAGAAAGTTTGGTTTGTGTTTATAAGAAAATTATGAAAAATGAAAATATTAAAATCGACCACCATTCTACCTTAAAGTATATTTTACATTACTTATGTTTGATTCCATGTGTCTTTGAAAAAATATTAGTTATATATTTGGCATTCGTATTAAAATCTATTCATTAACAGAGTAATGCAAACCTATTTGCCAAGATTATATGAAATATTGGAAAGACAGTTTTGAGCTAGAATGGTTAAATGTTTTAAATAGATCGACAGAGGCACATAAGCATCAAGCTAAACCGGATTGGTTCGCATTCTAGCTGAAAATATTTGCATATCCATCGAAAATCCGAATTCGAATTTTAAACTCACTGTAAATTTTCTCCATATATGCTTGAATATAAACAGTAAGAGTTCAATAATCACGATTTTATTTATAATTACGATTTTTCTACATTGTTTAATTGAGTTCAGAGAAAAATGAATCAAATAGACAGTTACGAAAACTTAAGAAACGTGCATTGACATGCAATGGATAAATTAAATTTAAGAAATACGATGCGTATATCAAGTGTTTCTTTGAAACCAGTTTATTGGTCTTAGAACACATTCATTTTTATACCACGCAGAAGCAATCACATGGTAATTAATACTTAAAGAATTACAGATATATAATAAAACCTGACTTTTGTCACTAAATTTGTAAAGATCCTACTCGCTTTGCCAAACCTATTTTTTACGTATCCGAACAAACTTCTTAATCAGCGATTCACAGTTCATTGAGATTATATTTTACTTAGTAATTTAGTTTAAGATTGATTATTTTACCTACACATTTTTGGAAAACCGTTTGAATATGCCCAAGAACACTTTGGTATTAAACTGCATTGTTCTTCACAGTTTCAATCAAATCAGCTTATGTTCGAACTATACAAGGTGTTCCAAAAAGATTGAAACGCGCTTTAATTCGTTACCTGCTAGAGATAAGTGGGCAATGTATATTGTAAAAATATTGAAAGTGAGGTAGGAAATAAAACTACGTTAATGAAATAGTCCTCCCATTAATTTCCAAAAAGTTACACTTCTTAAATTTTTATACGAGCCCCTTTGACAAATTTTGTCTGTCAGAAATTTTTTATTTTTATTGCAACAAGATCATTAAAAACACCCACATATTTGTACCTTTAAAATCAACTGAATTATGATGAAGGCAAAAATCTGACTTATGCCACTTTTCCGTACCATGTGAAAGGCTGTTTCATCAGTGAAAATAGGGAACATAAACAAATTGACGACGAAAATTGTTTAGATCAAAAATACGTTAATATGTGTCAAAAGTTTTTATTACAAATTCATCTAAATAAAGCATTAAACAGACAGAGATCCTATAAAGCAGTGTCACTCACTACGCGGTTGGGTATCCCGTGTATTATCATCCAGTTTTATTTTTTTTGTAATATGTCACAAATTTACATTTCTAATTTGATATATAGTCTCCATTTACAATGTTCAATTTTCAATTAAATATAACTCTCTCAATTTTACAGTTACAGATATGAGGTTCTTTTTAATGATCTTGTTGCATTAAAAATAAAAATTTTCTTATTGACCAAATTTGTCTAAGGGGGTCGTATAAAAAATTTAAAAAGTGTAATTTTTTTAATACTAATGGGAGTACTATTTCATTAACGTAGTCTTATTTCCTACCTTACTTTCAACATTTTTGAATTTGCATTGCCTACATATCTCCAACAGGTAAAGAATTAAAGCGCGTTTCAATCTTTTTGGGACACCCTGTATGTAAAAGACTAGCGACTCAAACTCAGGTATTAATTTACGCCCTGCCGGTTATCCAAAAATTCCTATGAAGCCTGAGCCAATTGAAAATAATTATGTTTTGTGTTTTTCTAATAACCGGGATTCCACTGTATATTAAATTATGGTAAACTTGTGATGGATTTAAACCCTTCTCTTACAGTGTCTTAGATGTGTCACCCTCTTAGCCTGTGTCTCAATATCAAACAGGTAGTCTGGACCGGGGGACATACAGTGAGTTTCTATGATTCAATACTGATAATTGAAAATTGCATAATTCCGTTATCAGACCTTTAAAAGCCGATTACAGACTCAATTCCAGTTATGGCATCTATTTATAATGCAGATATATTCTGGTTCACATTATCCTGTGTGGTTAGCATGTAAAGTGAACTATTGAATTGTCCACTATCGAAAGAAAAGAAATGATTAATTTCTTCTTATAAAGTGTTATTCAGTTTCGGTAACTAATGAAACTACCAAAGCTATGTTATAAATACTGATTACACAATGTGTATAAGATAAACCCGTCCGCTTCTAATTTAATTGTTTATATATTTAATCATATTATTATTTCATATACTACAAGTTGTCAAGTTTTATAGATACGTGACAGTAGCTGCTGAATATTCTTATTCAGCGATTAATGACTCTTCAAGAACTCAAGATTATGCAGTCCATTTCCGATGTTATTGACTTTAAAATGATACCGTAATTTTATATATGACATTCTTAAAAATTTTGTAAATACATGATTCTAGCTACTGCATGTACATCTTTTTCAACGACTGATTATATATTTCCATTGGTCCTTGAAAAACTCAGCAACTACGGTCAAGGATAATACACTTAAATAACAGAATCACTACTTAATTGTTGTTAATAGTGGGGGTAACACATTTTTGACATACAATGAAATTTCAAGTGCATAACAGACAGCAATTAGTTATATCTGAATTTGGAAGTTGAAATGATGCACATAAACTTTAGTATGAATGCTTGGTTCTCTATGTCAGAAATTTATTCTGTTCTCGTACAGTATAAAACATGCGTAGTGAAAATAAAATAATTGATTTGTAGAATTTGTCGCAAATATAGAAGAAAATATAATTGTATAACTAAATATTTGAACATCGTATGTCCAGTAGAGCGTTAGTGGACCATCGTTTGTTTCAAATATTTTTTTCCTAATAATAAATTCTTAAGGAACTATTTTAGAGTTTATTAATAACAGTATACCTGTTCTTTTTCTTATGGAATGCAAAATGTAAAGAAATTTAAATCACAATTTGAGGTGAACTTAAATATTTGGAGTCTTTCTTTTTGACATTATATAATAATTATAACAAAAAGGAATGAAGTTCTCCAGCGCTGAGGTACTAAAACAGCAGATAGATGCTCAACGTACAACTGTATTTATATAGATATTACAAATTTTGCAATTAAACAATGCCTTCTGTGCAGGCTATTTTTCTAGGCTTCTTGCAATGAACAGAAATCAAGAGAAATATTTTATTTATGGCTTTGAGAATAACGTACAGTTGGCTATGAGAAAAACAGTACGTACTTAGTTTAGTACTTACGTATTATCCCAACCACGTTGGTATTAGTGAGTTATGAAATGTTGAACTAATGCGTAATATTTAAAGAAAATAATAAAGTCCTGTGGCTGGTCGTGCATCGTCGCTCTGTGGTGGCGCGGGTTGCCTGCTTGGTTCCCTTACGGGGGGAGGGTACCGTATGGAGGTTAAGGTCGCCTCCCCGGTGCTCTTCTTCGGGGCTGGTGGCGGCTGGCTTTACTCGATGGAGAGGTGGTCTGCTGGCCCCTTGGTGCCCTGAGCAGTGCGCGTGTTGCGTGGTGGGGTCGGCGGCTGTCTCTATCTGGTGGATCTGGGTGCTCCCGCTGAATCTCTCTTGTGTCAGAGCAACTCTTTCCGGCCGTGCGTCCAAACCCTTTAAGCTTTTTCTTGGCAAGATACACTATCTTCGGTCGTGGAATACGTAAGTATGATATATAAATAGGTATTGTTGCGAACGTGTAATATTTCTTTACTGGAGCCTTTCGTCTCTTTCGAAGACAAGATGGAAAAAATACCCGTACACGTATCCTTTCCCATAACGTGACGCTAGGGTTTCCATACGCCGATGTTCGAAGAAGGGTTGCCAAATTGGCAATATATTGCCTATTTGGTGACATTTTACAACTTCCTGAAGGTTCGACAATTATCTCGAAATAACGATTATTCTATGAGATATCAGAGATTTCCAGATGTTTCTATAGAGAGTCTATAAAAGAAGTCAGCACTCTGTTGGAGAGCAGTTGACGAGATATGATGAGTTACATTGAACTCTCGTTCGGCAATGCTTTAAGAAAAGTATATTATTTTATGAATTATAAAGCATTTAAGTAATTTTTTACTGTATATTGTTCCCGTTTATGCTGTTGATTGTGAATAAACGTGTTAGTTATTCAGAAATGTGAACTCATTATTGTATCCTGAGCGTACACCCATTATTTCAGAGGATACGTCGCAGCATTTTTTTTATACTTTAATATCTAACGATAAATTTTTTTGGTAGTATTCGGTACCAAATAATTTTATTGTGCGTTGAAAATTTTATAGTCCGTTTCTTTTTTAGGTAACTAGAAGCGGCCCTGTTTGTTTGATGGAAACAACCAATTGCGTAACAAGAATTCGCCAACGTAGTTGAGCTAATACCTAAGTGCATTTAGAATTATATCCACAGTAATTAATGATTGTCTGCCCTTGCTTCTTTTGTCTGCATCTCTTTGTGAAACTTTATAATTTCACAGATAATGGCAGAAATTACAATCCGGTCACGTTATTTGATTTTGAGGTACATTTATTGTTCAGAGCCAACAAACGATTAGGCAACAAACAATTAGACAGCAAACGATTAGGTCACATTACTTTGAAGACACAGATAACGATTGGGTCCCATTTATTCAGAGGCTCTTAGGACGATTGAGTCATGATTAACGTGAGAAAACTCTCAGGACATGAAGACTGACAAAGGACAGACGGATGACTAAATTTTGTGCGGCACTACTAAAGCTGCGCATTAAAATATCATAACATTCGGTAGTCGTTTTCCTATGATGATGATACAAACATATGGATTTTAAATTTTATTTATAAAGATTTTTTTGTACATTTGTAAAAGTGGCGGAATGATCACGCAGGTATATTTTGACAAAAACTTCTTTTATTCTTAAAACTGTAAAAAATTATAAAATAAACATTCATTAACGTAATTTACAAATAATAAATCAGAATGTGCATTTCCCACCCTTTCTACAGTTGACTGTAGCCATACACGCCACGTTATAACTCATGCTTCGCACTTCGTATCCTTTGAACCTGGTTGTCAGCTCCCCTGCTGTCCGCAATCTGCGCGGCTGCTATTTAAATTTAGACCCTCCTTTTCCCAGGGAAGACACTACTTGAGATATAAGAAGTCGAGAATATAAATTGTTAATCCTTACATAATTTAGAGATTTAAACACAGTCCAAATAACAATAAACGCATCAAAATATTTTGTTAAAAGTATATTTTAAAGCCTAATTTCTACTCACGTTTACATTTATCAGCATATGTGCAATATATTTTAATTTGCAGTTTACCTCAAAAGATATTTTAAGAAGAGTAACGACAATTTATTTTATACTGGTGCCAAATTATATTTTGGAGCTACGTGTATCGGAAAATAATTTATATATTCTCCATCTTATACTTGAAGTATATGAATATGTTAAGAAATCCTATTATGGTCTTGCCTAAAGGTATTTTTCTTGTAATAAATGGCAAAAGTTTAAGAATACATGTATCAGTGGGTATTAAAAAATGGTTTTCTACTTTAATGGAAAGCACGTTTTACATCTTTAAAAGTAATGTGTTTTCAGCTATTGCTTGTTGTTTTACATTTTTGCTATAATGCAAACATTATTCACTAGCAACTTTCATATTAAAATTTAGGACCAAAGCGTAACGCATTTTTTCAATACAATTTAAAACTCTTTTCGTAATCTTTGTTTAGTATTTAAATAAATATATGCTTATAATGTTCGCTGTTGTACATGATATGGAATAAGGAATTGTTTGAAATGTAGTGGTATAGTAAATATAAAGTTATACTCAAATTGCGGAAAAAAATAAACTGATCTTTTCTTATTTTTCATTCATTAGTTTATTTAATAGTTGTTTGTTGGATTGGTTGCGTAGTTGGTGAAGTAAACTAATTCAATTTCTGAAAGTGATAAATTGATTCGTTTCACTGCATATTGTATTTGGTTTTATTTACTCATTAATCATGTGCTTAGTCTAATTCACTTGCTGTTATGATTTGCTTTATATTGATAAAAATCCTAACTTGTTACCGATGCTCATATTATTTTCAAAGCCATTCTTAAATTTATCATTAACCATCGTCGGCCTTAAGTCTAATAGAAAAGTACCAATTTTTGTGTGTACATATACTAGAGAGCGGAAGCGATAAAAATGTTTTGCTTTTTCTATTTTTTTTTGAAAAATATATAGAATGAATTGATCGAATTATTTTTTTCTTTCAACTTAATGTACGGTAAAATCCATTTGGTGTAATTTGATTCGTAAAGAAATGGTAGTAGAGATGCAAAAAAAAAGCAGGCATTGTTTGATAAAAATAAGAAGTTTATTCTTAAAATGCAGAAATTATAAAATAAAATTCATTAACGTAATTTACAAATAATAAATCAGATTGTACATAGTCCATCTTTTCTACCATCGGCTGCATCCACACACGCTTCGCTCCACTTACCTACTCGTATCATCTCGTGCTTCGCACTTCGCCTTTTTATAACCTGGTTGCCATCACCCTCCACCGTCTCCATTCTGCGCAGCTGCTATTTAAATATAGACTCTTCTTTCACCGTGGAAGATACTGCCTGAAAAATAAGAAGTCTAGAATAGAAATTGTTAATCCTTGCAGTATAAGAACAGGTCAAAACTTCCATATCGTCCTGGAATAGACCTGAATATTTAGTTTGCAGTGGCAAACTTTAATTTCTTTCTTATTATTCTTATTAATGTAATGTTATTGAATTAATTTGATGCCGCCCCATTTTATTTTAAGAGCTGAAACTATACATTTTAATTGCTAATGTATCATGTATTTTCCGTTCATGCTAACCCATACTTATAAACTGCATGAATAACAACATACTATAGCAGATAAATTTCTTAAATAGCCCTAAGGAATTTAATCACTAATTGAAGAGGAAAACCTATCCGCTCCAGTAGCTTTTGAAATGGCAAATATTGCTTATATATAAAGGTATTTCTCTGTTTATTTCGAAACATTTATTCTATTCATCAATACTTAAATATTAAAATATAGATCATGCCTTTGATACACGTTGCTTTCTCAATAATCATGCTTGAATAATCACAGTAGCATTTAATATTTTTATAAAGTCTGTTTATTAAGAAACAATTTCATTAGCAGTACTGAATGCTATAATGGTATATTTTAATAACGCTAAACACTTACAGAATTATGTATTTTACTTCTAAGTCCTTATGCACATCTTTTAACTTTCCACCAAAGTGCTCTAGAGTTGCAGAAGAAGGTCTACTAGTAGGAAGGCAATTATGTGCCATTGATTAAGAATGTTTACAGCACCTCTAACGATAAATTGAGTTAGACTTCTTATCTCAAAAACAAAGGCGAAAATTTTGAGTTATTAAAATGTAGACCGGACTTTTATTTTTATGAAAGACGTGGGGTTTGTACATAAAATGCACACAGATCATAAAAAATTATGTCAGTGAAAAACGACAATTATGCTAACGTCCCATTTAATACTGAAGTAATTTTGTAGGAAATGGTGAGAAATATGCAGGGAAAAATAACAATCTGCGGAATTAGCTAATTTTAATTTATTTAGATTTATTTTTATTGTGGTAAATAATACATGTTGTATAAAAATTCCAGACAAATGTTACAGTACAAAAATTATTCCTCTTTGTTGACCCCATTTTTATCGCCTGTGTACATGTTAAATAAAACATGCATGTATTTCTATACTAAATTAAGCACGTTATACATATTTGCAATTGTAAATTTTATCTATCATTTTCGGTTTCAGAATAGGAGTTATAACTTCTTCAATTCGCCGTTTGAGACACTGCAAGCTGTCTTACTCGATAGACCATAGTCACCTTCTTATCTGCAGTCCTTGCTTCTGGATCTTTTGAAACCATAGTTAAAGAGGTGCATAAGGACTTAAGAGGGAGCTCTGTATATAACACTAAAAGCCTACAGAACTATACACATTAGCTTGAGCTAATGAAGACCACGTAAAATGTTTGTGTTAGCGATTTTAGGAAATATCTTTAGAGTGTTTTTGACACGGGAATCATTGTCTCCTAAAACGAACAATTGATTTTCAAAATATTCTTTTATATGTAAAGAAATCTTAAGGAAATTGTTTAAAGTTTAGGAGTTCAACCTATTTCTCAAAATTTCTTTCTAAACATATTTTATGTAAAGAAGATCGAATATCTATGCAGCTTAAAATTTTCCTACATTTGAAGAAATTCCTGGTCATGAAATGCATTTATGAAATGAAAGGTTAAAGTTAGGTCTCAGGTGGTTCAATATATTTCGATAATGAAATATTTATCTTTAAGTACTTTCAACCTATTGCCTGCTATACATTTTTCATGGTAAATAAAGGGACAAAAGATGCATCTGTAGAGGTCGACTAATACATTTAACGACTAATACATTTTAATACGCCGTCAGCATCAACTTTCATGAAGATAAGGGTCTGAAGATTTCAAAGTCTGTTAAAAATATATACATACTATAGCCTGTTACTCGACTAGAACTGAATGCGAGACTACGAAATGTAAAATTATCCAACACTGGTTGGAGACGATGTGTATATTGATTGCCATTAGATCAAATCTAAATTTTATTAAGGGCGTAGGATGAATTGTGACAAACAGATTTTTCTCAGCAAATGAGTTTGTGTTAGAAATGTTTTTAAACTCCGAGCCAATGATAAGGCGGGGTGCAGTTCGAAAGGAAAGGTGGATCGCCGAAAAAATTATCCTCTCTAACATTTCAAAACATGTAGATTCAGATTAAAAAATAATTTATAGTGTCAACATATAAGGTGAAATATATTATGCCTTTGTGGTGGTTTATGATAAATTAGTGATTATTGAACAATCTTGGTCGCGTACATTGCAGCTGTGAAAAGAAATAATTTAACCTTTTGCTTACTGGTGGGGCAGTGTCCTTGTCTTTTTGAGAGGTTCCTCTTTTGGGATTGACGCTGTTCCATCCGTAAGCAAAAGGTTAACATGTTCTGTAAAAATGTCTTGCCGCAAAAAAATCCACATTTTGTGCAGTCTGGCTTCACTTAGAAAAAACTACAGGTTATAGAATAACATGCGGTATACTTAAATGATAACATGCTGTAAAGTTTACTCACGCATTTATTTAAATATTTATTGTGGTGCACAAAAAGAGTTAACATCCAGTTAGTGTCCTTTTAAATATTAAATAGTGTATTTGGGTTGACTTATTTATTATCTTTAAATTGTCCGTAAATCGTATAGACGTACATTGCACCATTGCCGCATTAATCCACCTTTATTTTTTGTGCGATTTTTTTGTACATCGAATGTCAGTCATTTATCGTTACATCATCTCTCAATTTTTACTAGAGGCTGAATATATTGACTACTACACCACATTTGTATAGCTGAATGAAATTCTCGCACTATGTCTGAAGATAAATAATGACTCTTAAACCACATTCTTGGCCCGCAACGACTTTCAAATCTTAAAGTGAACTCTTCATACCATTTCTTAATATCGATTCATCATGGCTGAATATCTTAAAAGAATGAATCTTATCTGTTGAATTTTTTCTGCCAGTTGCCACATAGTTTCGCCTGAGGTCAAGATACTCCCTCCGTATCTCAATGGTTGTCCACAGCTGAAATCAATCTGCATGGTATGAGCTTTGGCTTCCAGTAGATTTTCTGACCCAGCCACACCTGTAATTTAAGTGCCCTTATTTATTGCTTTCGGGTCTTGACCTTCCGGGTCAGGACTGTCGTAAACTAGTGCCTACGAGTCTGCGCTTTTGTCTTGCTTGGTATAGATTGTAAATCTTCGTACATTAATACTGCCTAAATGTTTCCTGGTCTCACATTCATATTTATTTTTAAACTTATATTTGACATTAAAAACTATTCTTCAGGTTTTAACCCTAATCGGAGCTGCTTAAGGTCATGTACGATTTTTATAGCATTCATTCTATACCTTTGATAAAAATAGCTCTTATGTGGGATAAATGTGTCATCCATACATCTCGGTTGCACATCATACTATTGTAGTAGGCATAATTGGCTGGGAATTAGGCTCAATGTGCACAGATGTTCAGTTTCTTTGGAAATACTAAACTTATTTTCCATTTTCAGCCATTTTTTTTGCGATTTTTCATCGCTAGCATATTTTTTTTTAGTTTTAATGATTTTATCATCTTGTTCTTCGTTCGATGTATTTATTCTCCTGTAGGCTTTTGACCCATTGGTTGGCGTTACCACCACAACTCTGCTCTCATTGGCTAAAGATACACTAGGGCGTAATTGCTCGCGGTCAGCCTGGTCAGCTAGGCTTTGGTACTTGTTTGTCGTGAGTGGCAACTTTTATGATCCGCACATAAATTGAATTTCAACGTCACTTTAGCGTCTGGCTGTTCGAAGCATTCGGAAATTTATTGCATGTACTTCTTGATTTTTCAGATTTTTTGCTATAGTATCTCAAAATTTAAAATGCGCATATTTGGCATTACAAGTACACTCTTAGTTAAACAAGTACACTCTTTGTACTTTCTTACGGCTATATAATGTTCGTTATGACTGATGCTGCACGTATCTATTTTAATGCACAATGCCATTGCAAACATTAGCATAGTTATATTTGAACCAACATCGATAAAAAGAAATGGAGATGTGATCAACAGCAAGGGTATTTTTGGCATAGTGTATATAGCAATGTCCCTTGTGTCACATTCAATAATTGTCCTACACTACGAGATGTGATAAACTCCATGACTATAATATTTGGCGAATTTATTCATCAATATATGCATTTTAAGATTTGGAATAGATTTGTTCAGATTCTTATTAAAATATGATTGATACGTTTATCCTCTATTGATATCCATTTAAAGAACACATACACTGAAATACCTCAAAACAGCACAATCTAGTTTGTTAGAATATCGAAACACAGTAAAAATATATAAACTTATGTATTATTTTTTCAATAAACCTAAATTCTGCCACACAAAATTAATGGTGTGTCAGTACAAACGAATCAATAATTGTATCACCTATAGGTATTGATATACCCCCATAATTAACCTAGATATTGAATGTTACAATCATTGTTAGGATCCTGTCTTTTGTAGTAAATTAACAGGAATAGATTATACATATAAATTCCGAAAATCAATTATTAAATGTTCCCATCACAATCCTATTGTTTTCAGCTAATTAACTGAATTAGATCGGAGTTATAAATACCCTTCTGGTAACCGATATTTGATTTGTCTAATGGCTAATGAGATATCGACTGGAGATAATAGGTGGAAATCAGAACAGACACTTAATGAATTTTGGTCTATTCATGCCTGTCTATTCGTCTCGTATGGAAATGAGATTTAATTAGATTATAAATAAATCATAATTGCTATAATACCGTATCGTTTTTGCAACAATATATCTTACATTCAAATGGAAAGTATTGTGATTGGGTGAAAAATCCTACTTTAGGTACTTGATGTATCTGCACTAAACCAAGATTGCAGTGCTGCCAGATCATTTCATATTTGACCTTGCTTCTAAGTACCATATCTAAATGTTAATTTTTTTCTAACTACGTATGATCTTTTCAACAACTGCCATTTTCATCAGTATTATATCGGCAGCAAATATGATTTTTATTCCATGTTACTTTGAGCATATGAATTCTTAAATATTTGACTAAATATTAATCAGTTCTCATCGTCTTCATAATGGATTTGAATTTCACATTTTTTATGACTTAAATACCATCCAAGAAACAAAGATGTATCAAAATATATTGCTAAAGTGCAATTTGGAATGTAATTTATTTTGTAAGAAGAAAATCAATATTTTTTGTTTCATTTTTATGATGCATTTAATTTTGTAATTATGTTTATTGGAAAATGATTTATATCATCCCCATCCTAAAACTGAAGCATATCAAAATGTTAGAGGATATTATCAAGATCGTGTTCAAAGATTTTTTTTCTTGTTACTAATGGCAAAAGTTTAAAAGTACATACATCAAATGATGTTAAAGAAAAGTAATTTTATCAATGTTAATTTAAAGCATACTCTATATATTTAAAAGTAATTTATTTAAGACATTGCTTGTTGCCTTAGATTAATGATGAAAGGTATGTAACTCTTTGAAATTCTCGTTCTTAAAATGTACTTCAATTTTTATGTCATTTCTTTCAGACTGGAATGATTTTTCCAAATTGCTGTGTACAGGGCGCGAAAGCCCAGTGGTTAGCGCGCGGGAATTGAACTTGGATGGCCCGGGTCTCACCACTGCCAAAACTGCCGGCGTGTTCACCCGGAGTACGATCACGTTAAAGGTGTGGGTCCGTATGTCCTTCCGAGAGGTTGGTGGTAGGGGAAGGAGGGTACGGTCCCTGTATATGTCTCTCCCACTGGATTCCAGTCTAAATTGGGTGGCATTTCCCGGCCGTCCAAATAGATACCTTATACCTTTCGGTAATGAATCAATATACCTTTCGGTATAAGTCGGAAGGTCTGGGTCGAAGAAGGAGAACCTGCTGTGTTCTTTTTCCACTCTCGCTTCGACTAATTTTCTTAAAACACCTATTTCCCAGGATAGGCTACAGATAAAACTTAAATAACGATTAATCAATATTCAGCATTAAATTACAGATGGGAGGGGGGAGTGCATCACTGAGGACTTCCACTTGTAGTTCTGGTATCGATACAAAAGTTATATCGATACAGAAATTAACAAAATTACGATACAAAAATTTTCCTTTTCTTTGAAACATATTTTTAAGAATCGGGTATAGATAGAGCATATTTGATGACAAGAATACATTATTAAGATCATTCGACATCATGTTTCTAAAGGTATTGGGGAATTTACGAACGATTTAACTTCCGGTGTTTTCAACTCCCGGTCATAATATTTTCCTTGAAATATCTATTTTTTATCAGCATTGGCTATAGATTGATCTTAGATGATTATTGATGTGGATTTAGCATTGTATTCTAATGAGAGTATGGTATCACTAAGAATTTTTACTTCCGCCTCTAGAGTTGGCTCCCATTAAAAAATTACATTTCCTTTGCAACATCAATTTCTCAAGATCTGCTATAGATAGAGCTTAAGAAATGACTGATATAGATTCATTAAAATTTGGATGATGTTGAAGAATTTACTAAGGGTTTACTTCCACGTCAGGTTTGAGATGTTACTTCAGGTTTTTTTGAAAACTGGCATAATTGCAGAAGAGTATACAATGATTGTGCAGAAGAATATACAAATTCTTAATAATTCCATCGAAAATGGTGTTTACACACTACTTGCCACCATATTCATACATTTCTTGTTTTGAATACTCTAATGGCAGCAAAGGAACTTGCTATGGACAATAATTTTATGAATCGAAACTTAGAAACACCCCTTATTAGCGATTTTTGTGAGAATGA
This sequence comes from Amaurobius ferox, assembly GCA_951213105.1. NCBI lineage: Eukaryota > Metazoa > Arthropoda > Arachnida > Araneae > Amaurobiidae > Amaurobius > Amaurobius ferox. The sequence continues at coordinate 35,955,759 of OX578145.1, forward strand.
GTTAATTGCTATCAGTGCAATACGTATGTTTGCTTGTTTTTTGTAATATATGACAAAGTGCTGACAAAATTGTCATATTCAGGTATATTTGTAGAGCTAACATAATATTGCTGAGCAGATGTTAGTGCAAATTGGAAGATGCCTTTTTGAAATGACATGATAATCCTAAAAGAATAAATAAAATGGAATAAATATCTGTTTAAATATGTTAGTGGAATGTTTGTACGTGGCAAAGTAAAATTTCCATCTATGCTTTTATCCAGAATTTTCTTTGAAAACATCAATTTCTCAGGATCAGTGATTGATACAGTTTATATGATGGTTTGTATGGAAGAAATTTAAACACGAATTCAAAAGAAAATTTTAACCTCTCCAGCTGCTCTGAAATGTAAAATTATCTTATTTAATTATTTGAGAAAAAGCAGCCACATGAAGTATAAGAACAGGTCAAAGCTTATATATCGGTCTAACAGAGATCGTTCTAAAAGAAATCCTTTAAATTACTTGCGACAAATTTCCCATTCATTCTTATTCATTCCATGAAATATATAATTTTATTGAATTAAATTGACACCAAACCATCTTCAAACAAGAACTGAATCTATACGTTTTAATTTCTAAGATATTAAATGCTTTCTATTCAATCCAACCTATACTTATAAACCACTGATGTATGGATGATGACATTCTATAGGAGATAAATTTCTTAAATTGCCGGAAGGAAATTAATTACGCCTTTGAAAGGAAATCTTTTCCGCACGAATAACTTCAAATGTAAAATATTGCGGATATTTCTGAATATGTCTTCACTCATTTTCACAAAACATTGAATTAGTTCCTTATTTTTTAAGCTTCAAATTAAACTTTTACACGTGTTGTTATATCAATAGTTGTATTTGAATAATCTAAGCGTATTTATTTTTTACAGAAACTGCTTATTGCAGTAATATTTTATTCACATTGTTAAATATAAGAAATTAAATATTATGTAATTTCAAATATCGCTCACAAATTAGACTGCCTTTTTTCGATGCAGATAAGCACAAGTATTTTCAATTTTGTCAATAAAGATAATATTTTTTTTACAAAGAGACTCAAGATTTAGATTTCAAGAAGAATGTTTGTCTCCATTTAAAAAATTGCATCATAGATATTCTTAAATGATCAGCGACTGAAGCAAAATTATTTAGTTACTTATATGGTTTAGATAAAATATTTTTCAACAGTGACTTTATATTTTTAATGCAAAAAGACTAAGAAAACATTGCTTGACTATTCATTCTTGAAAACTATTATTGTCTTTTGACGTAAGCTTACACAAGAGATAAGATAATATATTTTCCTAAGCAGAAACTGCTTATTTCTTTGATTCTGTTTGAATTAATCAGTATTGACAGGAGTAGAGTTAGAATGCGAGCCTAAGTCGATCTGCCTAACTTTTTTCTGAAATTAGTATTTGTGGTGCACAAAACTTTTATGCAAAGCATAATATTAAATTAAATTCTTTTAAACATGAACGAATATAGTGCATTGTGAAACCCATTAAAACACATTGCGTTGTGTGCCGCTTAAACCCACCATATTAATCTTCAGTGCGAATTCCTGTAATAGAATAGTTATTAACATAAAGCTACTCAATTAATTGCACATTTTTTAACTTACACAAATGTCAATAAATAATGTTTTTTTTAATTATTAAATTGACCACAATAATTATATTATTGCGGTGAAGATAGGACATGTGAGATTGGACATGTGAGAACAGTAAGTTATAACTACCAAGATGTTCTATGATCTGCTACAATAATTAATGGACACATACCTTCAAACTCGTACTGCATCTGCTCTTTTCGTTGAAGTCTAAATCAGGACATTTTTGTGGACTCTTTGTGGAATACCTGTGGAACACACTCTTACGGAATCATCATAGCATTCTGCTGGATTTCTCCTCTAATATCTGTGGTTATATTAAGCGGAATACTTGTCTACTGCATCTTTGCGGATATATCTGTTGCTATGTAATTTTTTGTCTGATTTGTTCTCTCGTCGAAGTCGTACATATTCTTTTTGGAACCTCTTGGTTGCCGCCGCTTTTGCCTGAGGTCTGTAAAGCCTCTTTGACTCTTATTGGCCGACTTCAGGGTACCACGATCAGACATCATCCATATTGGTCAACGTTTTCAGCCAATCTCATGGCTACACCTTAACCTCTTAGATTTATAGCCTAAATGACCTCTCGGGTGAAAGTGTTGTAAAAACTGGTATCCTGACGCCTGCTACTATCGTCCAACATTACAGCCTTAATAAATAAATAACATAAATATGTATCGGAATAATCTTCTACTGCATCTCTGCCGATATATCTGTTGCCATGTCATTCTGTTGTATGATCTGTTCTCTCGTCGAAGTCATGCATATTCTTTCTTGAATTTCTTGGTTGCCGCTACTTTTGCCTGAGGTCTATAACGCCTTTTTGGCCCTGATTGGCCGAACTTAGGGCACCGAGATCAGACATCATCCATATTGGTCAACGTTTTTAGCCAATCTCGTGGCTACACCTTGGTCTCTTAGGTTTATGGCCTAATTAACCTCTCGGGTCAATGTGTTGTAAAAACTATAGTCCTTACGTCTGTTGCCATTGTCCAACATCACAGCCTTAATAAATAAAGAACATAAAACTGTCTCCACTAAATCTTGTCTCAAATCTGTTCCTGGTCTTAATCTGGTCTCACAGTATTTAAAGATGATTGAATCTCAATGGCAGCATTCAACTTTGTTGAATATACAAATAGTGTATCTGAAGAAATTTCTTGGCTCGAAAAGCATTTATAAAATAAAACAGAAAGCTAGGTCTCATGTGGTTTTATATTTATCCGATAATGAAATCTTTAGCTTTAAGTACTTTCATCCTATTGCCTATTATATATTTTTCACTTTAAATAAAGAATAAGAAGATAAAAAAGCGTCTTGTTTTTATTTTTTTATTTTGTTTGTCCAGGGTAATTTTGTTTATCAATATAACGATATAAGACACATTTACTAAAATTTTCAAGACTTTTCCAAATTTCAACGTGATTCTTGTTTTGTATTTTGTTATCTTTTATCTACGAGCTTACATGTTTATTAAAAATATCCTGCAGTAATCACTGAAATGTAGTGCAAAGAAAAATATAATATTCTTTCTGCTGAATTAAGAGAGGAGAGGGATTATATTAAGATCTCTAAATGCATTAGTAAGTTGATAACAACAGTGACGTTTACATGAACTGTTTCAACGTCATTTTTGTTTCGAAGATGTTTAAGATTTTAGTTGAGTCAGACTACAATTCCGAATTGTTTATCAATTTTATCTTAGCATTAAGTTTTAATTTCTGGTTTTGGCATATATTCCTCCACCATAGGCTGTAATTACTGCAAACCTTCGGGTCGGTGCCTATAGGTGGTTAATCTGTTAATCTGTTGTGCAAATCGGCCAAAATATAAGAGTGCAGTGTTAAGTCTGTGTATATATTTATAATAAATCGATCTTCAACATTCCATTAACGGCTTAATTTATAAAACTAAGCTGGATGGATAAAGAATCAGTGTTACTTAGAATGTATCGTTCATACATGTAAAAATACAAAAAATCGCTAAAGTGATTTCTACCTTAACGTCGCATGGTTCTTTTGGTGTTAATATTCATGTTGTATGTACTATATTGTTTTGGTAGTTTATATTATATGCTTTTATTTACCGTCTCTCGTTCTCTATCTATGGAGGTATCCACATATATCTATATATATCCAGCTTCCAACAATATCTTGTTTCTATGACTATTCCATCTTCATTCGGTATATCCAGCCAGCATTCTTTGTTCACTTCATATAACTTTCAATCGTACAGCCATGTCTCACTAAATAACACACTTAAATTTAAATCTTGTAATTCTTTTAGAACAAGATGTAAAACTTGTCCGTTTGCAAATCGTAATCAGATCAATTGTAGAAATAATCAGGTCTTCTGTAAAACATATAATTGCATCTACCAAATTGTTTGTAAAAAATGTAATATGTCATATATAGGTCAAACCAGCAATCCTCTGCACCTCCGAATTGACGTACACAGGAATCACATAAAATGTTTTCAAATAATGCAACTACCCTTAATTAATCAAAATTCGAACATTTTTCTAAACATGTGTTCGCAAAATTGAAATTAGTACTCTGTGTATTCAGAAAAATTATTATGACAGATTGTTTCTCGAAAATAAATTAATTTGTGCACACACAACTATTTTTCCATATGGACTTAATCAATTATTTAATCATCATAACATAGTTAAAAAGTCCTTTAATTATCTTAATGAGGACCATAATATTTATAATTCCTTTAACTATCCTAAAAGTAAATCAAAAAGAACTAAAAGAGCAAGTAAATATAACAAAAAATTGCCCTCATCATCTGAACTAAAAAATGCCATCCTTCAGCAACATGCAAGTTTTAAAATTACTTTTGATTGGAAACAATGTAAAAACTGGATTTTCGCAATTAAAAAACAGCAATTAAATATGGTATATAACCTTTTTCTAACTACTGCATTTGATAACATTCATTTTAAACATTTATTCTATGATTTGCTCATTACCAGAAGTAAAAATCTTAATGTTTATTTATATGTCATAGACTTAAACTTTAATGACGACTCAAAACAATATACTAAAATATACTAATATTGTACTTTGAATTTCACTAATTCTGTCTTAAATAATCTGAAGATAAATAATTTTTTAAAATCGGTTTCCAATTACTTTCCAGTCAAGCATGTAAATCCTAAAATTGCTTATAAATATGATAAACCACTAGGACGTTATATTTTCAATTATAATCAAATTGCCAAATCAATAGATATTAATCAAAATTATGAATTGGATAAAGAATCATATTGCCACTGTCATTTAGGAAAATACAAAGACTTCATAGATAAACACCATGGGCATGTTACAACGGGAAATCTAAATATCATTAATTATGATGCACTGAGATCACTGATGCTACTTGGTACTTAGTACCGTATACCTACTAAATTTAAACATAAATTAATATGTAAAGGTTTATTTCTTAAATAAATTTATCTATAAAATCAGTTATAAATATCAAATTCCTGTAGAAGCCTTTAAACCCTGGAGAGTCTTAATAGAGCAATACTTAAATCACTATATATATAATCAGAAAATTATTAATTCATATAAATTTAATTCAATTAAAAATGATATTAAAGAAATACAAGATGATTTTGTCATTACATATGTCGATAAGGCAAGTGGTAACTACTCAATTATTTGCAAATATTACTATATAAGTACCCTCCAGTCCCACTTACTTAATAATCAAATCTATAATTTACATAAAACTAACCTTATAATCTTATCCAATGGAATTTCAGCCAAATATAAGCAAATCCATCTAAAAATAGTTGTAATAACATTTCATATATTGTTTTTGTACCAAAGTTTCATAAATACCCTGTTGCTTTTTGAACCATTACCAGTGGACATAATTCTGACATTACTAATGCTGGAAAATTATTATTAAAATATTACATGAAGTATTCTTGTCAGATGAAATCTCAAATAATTGTCATATTGTAAAAAACAGTTTTGAATTAGTTAAGAAATTAAAACCTCTTACTAATATTTATAGTATTTATACTTTCGATTTCAAAGATTTGTTTAATAATATTAATATAGATGATCTGTATAGAATTATTTTAGGAATTTTTGAAAAATATAATATCAACCTAAAATATTCAAATTTTCTCTTTAAAAATTACTTTATTTCACTCTTTATGAGAATTATATTCAACATGGTGGTACGTTTTTTAAACAACAGGTTGGTATCCCACAAGGGGGATGTGCCTCATCATTGTTAGCTAATCTGTATTTATTCTTCTATGAAAGAAACATTAATCCAAGCTTGCATAATATGCACATGTTTTGATATTTAGATGACATATTACGTGTATCCCCAAATAATATCCCTATAGTATTATACATTTATCCAAATAATTTACAATTAAATGCAAGTAATAATGACTCTAATGTTGCAAATTTTTTAGATTTAAATTTAAATTTACAAAATTGTAATATAGTTATAAACTTGTATGATAAAAGACAGGATTTTAAATTTAATACTTCGAAAATTCAACATTTTGACTCTTATTTGCATATATCTGTATTTAGAAGTATTATAATAAACCAGGCTCTTAGAATCAATAAAATTTGTGATGAATATTATAAATTAGCACATTTTATGGAATTATTGAGTACAACGACTAATAACGCAAATCCTCCAAAGTTCGTTATTAAAATTATCAACTCAGTGTATCAACTTTCACTCGATAACATCCTAGAAAACTTTCCCAATTATAGTGGCTAACATATTAAAAAAAAAAACTATATATAATTATTTATTAATTATATAAATAAATAAAAATGAAAAATAATAAACTGAGTCAAAAAATTAGAAAAATCGGAAAATTAGATGCATGAACATTAATGTTTTGAATTTTGTTTTCGCAAAAAAATTGTAACTTTTGCTAGTGTTGAAACTACGATTTGAGCGCCCTTATAATGGTGTATAGTGGCATTCTCGTTTATCCAGTTTTCCTATGAATTACTTGTTTAGTAAGAATTTTCATCTTTGATTCATGTTCATATTCAGAATTGCGTATATGGGTTGTTCATATTCTGAATTGTTTGTCTGGTCTCCAGTTTAGCCTCACTGGACGGGTCTGGGAGTATTACTGTGAACGTTCGTACTGCCTCCCTGGTAGAATTTCGACTTGTTCATTCCGGCGCTTCTAGATAATAAAGCTGTTGAGGTTGATCGTGTATACGCGTGGTGGAAGAAAAAGGGTTCATGTCGCATGATAATACAAATTTTCTTAATCTATCCTATTTTCATTTTTTGATGCCTGTAGTCTGAGTTAGAGTATTTATAGTAATGTACTATTGCTCTATCTGAAACAGGCATGTGTTTGGGTTAGTTAGAGTTAAATACTCAGACCTGGGGAGGAATTTAATTTTGACAAGTCATCGAATTTGAGCTGGTGCTGTTCTCTTCTCTGATCGGCATTATGGCCGTGAATTTGCTTCTGTGGTGATGTTAATATTACTTGAAGTTTTTTTTATTATTACATAAATTTTTATTGTTACATATTTCTAATATATATATATATATATTATAGCACAAATGAACAAAGTGAAAAATTAATTTTAGAAAATGGCCGACAGTAAATACACAAAAGGCCTAGGTTGATTGTGACTCCTAGTTCCCGTTTACGAGTCGACTTTTACACCATTGGCAAAACTCACGGAGCCATGTACTGCCTGTGGCCAATTTCAGAATAACGCCAAAACGGAAGACGTCCATACGAAGCAACAAACGATCGTAAAAGGAAAAACCTTTAACTAAAGAGACAAGATAAAAAAAACATACTAGAAGAGAGAATAGACTTTTTAAAACCAATTCAACGCCATGTCCGAACTACAAATACTATTCATCCTTCTATTTTACCCATGTCAACTTCACAAGTTTAAATGGTACCCCTCTGTATCGATCCCGTTTTATTTCTGGAAATAAAGGTGTTGCCAAAATCCGTATTGAATGCATCGAATATTTTACAGTGCACCTTGTTGTAACATTGACAAATAAACACCCAAAATTATCCCTTCAAGTGTCTTGCAAGATTTTGGTGTCGTAACTGATGATGGCCACACCCATGTTTTTCACAAAAATAAACTTAGAAGGCAGAAACGTGTTAACTGCTCAGAACTTCAAATGCAGAACAAGGACAAGCATAAACCACTTCAAGGACTATATTTTGATGAGAGGAAGGATAACACCCTCGTGATTGAAAAATTAAACTCAAAGCAGTTTCGAAGAACCATAGAATAGGGACATTACTTAATTTTACAAGAACCAGGTTCAGTGTTCGTTGGTCATGTTTCATCCTCTTCCGGGTCTGCTCAAAACATTGCCAATAGCATTCTTTCTTATTTGGCTGAAGATGGATTTTCATTTCATGAACTGGACGCAATTGTATGTTATGGCACCGTTACTAATACGGGGTGGAAAACGGGTGTTATTTGCCAAATTGAAAAACAAGTTAAAAGACAAGTTCATCCTCTTCCGGGTCTGCTCAAAACATTACCAACAGCATTCTTTCTTATTTGGCTGAAGATGGATTTTCACTTCATGAACTGGACGCAATTGTATGTTATGGCACCGTTACTAATACGGGGTGGAAAACGGGTGTTATTTGCCAAATTGAAAAACAAGTTAAAAGACAAGTTCATCCTCTTCCGGGTCTGCTCAAAACATTACCAACAGCATTCTTTCTTATTTGGCTGAAGATGGATTTTCACTTCATGAACTGGACGCAATTGTATGTTATGGCACCGTTACTAATACGGGGTGGAAAACGGGTGTTATTTGCCAAATTGAAAAACAAGTTAAAAGACCACTGCAGTGGGATGTGCGTCTCTTGCACTTTAATGAATTGCCATACCAGCATTTGCTTAAATATTTAGATGGTGAAACGACTGGGCTAAAATCATTTAGTGATCCGATTGGCAGGCACACAGCTCAGTAAATATGAAAAACTCCTAGTGGTAAATTTTGACAGTGTTGGGTGTGAGATTCCACAAATTGACAGGAAAATTTTAAGCAAAGATCAATAGTACCTGTTGGACATAAGTTTTGCTATAAAAGCAGGCAGCTGTCCTGAAGATTTTGGTGTCGTATCTGTTCGTGAATCTGACCCACTTTCCCATGCAAGATGGTTAACAACGGCGAACAGAGTTCTCCGATTGTATTTAAGTATTGAAAACCCAACAGATGAGCACAAGATCTTAGTTTCTTTTATCCTAAAGTCATATATCCCTGTATGGTTTTATATCAAGGGAAGTAAGTACTTCATAAATGGACCAGAACATGTATTTGAAGTTACAGAATCGTCAAGATCCCTGCAGAAAACTTGCTAAAAGTTATTGACCCAGTAATTGAGAGAAACTCTTTTTTTGTCCATCCAAAAACTTGCTTTTGAGTATGAGAGTAGATAAAAAGGATCGTATAAGAGAGTTAGGTTTCAGAAGAATTATAAAGGCTAGAAACTTAGCTTATAAAAGAAAGTCAATCATGAGTTTCCAACCACCCAAAATCTAATTCCTAGCTACAGACCACATCCAAATGATTCACTGGAACACTAACACCTTCACCACCACCTTTGCTGCGAAGATTCACCGATCAAGAGATTTGGTCTAAAGTCCAATCAGGTGGAACAGCGGCTGAGTGGAAGTTTGACAAATTCCCATGTCACACCCAAGCAGTTGAACAATGCGTTAAGCTGGTAACAGAGGCGTCACAAAAAGTCGTCGGTTCCAATTCCAGAGATGGATTTATAAGAAATACACTTCTTTAAAGATCTTCAATGCCAAGTTTTTCAAGCAAATCTTATTTCAAACTACCAAAAAGAAACTAGACTGACTTTTTCCGCAATCAGAAAAAACTTTTTGTTTCAATGGAAATTTGTTAAATTTTGTAAAAAAATGTGTTTACTTAAGTGTAATACGCTACTAATAATATATAAATTACATTCTTTTTATCATTTATTTATCTTTCCCATACTTTGTTCTACTAAGATATGCCTATAGCTACTTGTTATAGAAGTTATTCGATTTTTTTTAATTTATTAGAAAAATTATGAAAATCATATATTTTCTCAAAGTTTAGGGTCGATGCGCTACCACCAGATGTAAACAAAAAAAAATATTTTTTTTTGCATTCCACTTATCTACCCTAGATGCAAGTTTTCAGCAATATAGCGTTTCAAAAAATTTTTTTTGTTCCGGCCACCCTAATATATATGTCCTGTATCATGCCTCCTAGGTAGTATTTCGTCATGATTATTCCGGTGCTTCAAGATTTTTTATACTGCTGAGGTTGATCGCATACACGTGGTGAAATAAGAAGGGTTCCTGCCACATGGTAATACAAATTTTCCTAATGTTTCTTTCCATCTTTTGGTGCCTGAGTTTGGACATTTATAGTAATGTACTATTTCCCAATCTGAAACAGGCATTTGTTTGGGTTAATTAGAATTAAATACTCAGATCTGAAGATGAATTTAATTCTTTTTAATCCTCGAATTTGGGCCGGTGTTGATATTTTCTATTATCGGTATTATGGCCGTGGTTTTGCTTTTACGGTAATGTTATTATTTCGCGTTTACTTGAATTAATTATTTTTATTATTATTATTATTTATATATATATATATATAATGTGTGTGTATTATAGCATTTAGTATCAAGAAAATAACGAATTTCTAACGGACACATAAAAAGTCCAAATCTAGTCTGTGAGTACTAATATCAGCGATGAAAGTGCTATAGTTAATATTTATTGATGGAAATACATGTTTCAATATCAAAAGAATTAAAACCCTAATATGAATCGCCTGATTTAGGTATCGAATCAAACACTGTATTATGTTCTCCTTTTTCAAATTCTTAATCTATTATCAATGTATAGCAATATTCCTTGTCCTATAGTCAATTAACTGGCCATTGCTACAATAAATTAATTCACTTGATTTACTTATTTCAGATTATTCTTATATTTATAATTGATACGAAGACGTTTTATTTGATATCCATTTAAAGAGCTATTTTGAAAAGAAAAAATTATTTCAGATTATTCTTATATTTATAATTGATACGAAGACGCTTTATTTGATATCCATTTAAAGAGCTATTTTGAAAAGAAAAATACATAAAACAGCACAATCCTATTAGTTAGAATATCGAGTTACATTAAAATTATTGCGAGTAATGTATGATGTGTTTAATATCCGTAACTCTCTGCCACAAAGCAGTTTTGAAAAGTCAATTCGAATTATGCATATCCGATACATGTATGTATTGATATGTCACAATTAACCTAGATGTCGAATATTTCAATCATTGTTATTATCTTAATAGTCTTTTGTGCATTATTAGCGATAGATTATATTAATAAATCTCGAAAATCAATTATTACATGTTCTCAACACAATCCCCTTGTTTTCGGTTAATTTACGGAATTGATTGGAAACCAGAAATATACACTACTGCGGCCACTGTTATTCCATTCATGTGAAGGTTAATGAGATATGGATTGGTGATAGTAGGTGCAATTTAGAACAGACACTTAATTCATTCCGGTCTATTCACGCTAAATACAGTATGCAATGAGGTGTAATTACTTTATATTCGAATAGCAATTGCCATAACACCGTATTACTTTCCGTACAATATTGTAAGGTTTTCCAGTGAGTACCTGCTCATTCTAATATATATGGAAGCCAATTCGCCGACTTTCTTGTTAACAGAGGAATACAAACTGGTTAAAAGTAAATTCATTAATAATATTGGCTGAAACTTATCTAAAGTAGATGTTCCTTATTCATCGATCACTAGAATCGTAAGGAACACTCCCAGAAAAAAAAATACAATTTTATTGTTAGTGGTGAAATTAGGGAAAAAAGATGGAGTGAAAGTCTACTGATAATACCATTTGCCCCGCACAAACATGCTGTACCAGCTTTTCGTCTTGCGACTGGTTATAATTGTTTGGCTAGTCATTTGTACCAAATTAGAATTTATTCTTGACCGGACTTCAAGCTTTGTAACAGACGCTCGTTTATGGATAGTGAGCATTTACGTATATGCGGAGCCTTCACCCAAGAAATCATTTTTGATAGATACAAGGAAAATGTTCCAGCTGCTTGATGGTATTTGGACTCTGCGTGTATTCCTGAATTATAATTATTTTATGCATTGACCTCAGTTGTTATACGCATTATTTATTCTCTCATAATATAACGCATAGTACAGTGAATGTATTAATTTTACGAAAATTTTCGAATTCGTGAGTTTGATGCTAATATATTGATTTGGACTTCCTGAAATTGTTTTCACTATTAGAGTAATGCCCGTTTGTATATCTGCCTGCCCTCTATTGGTGGTCGATGTTTTGTGTATACGATGGCTGATACAAACATTAATGGATTTTCACGAAACTCCGGTTTGTTAACAAAAAATTTAGAACTAGATAGAATTTTTTGAAATTTAAACGAAAACGTTGAAATTTTATAGTGTCCTAACATGGCAACAAAGGACAAAATTTGACATAACTATGCGTAAAAGGTGTTATTTATGGCTCAAAATTATGGCTCAAAATCGTGGTTCAAAAATAGCTGCGATAGACTGTTTTCTTCGTGACACCATAAGCCATCTTTGATAGGGCGTAAGTTAATCCCCGAGGGGTATCTTGTCAAACTTGGTTTCAATCGAAATATTTTTCAAGTACTTTAAATTAATGGGTAACATGCCATAATTATGATCATTTGGAATAACAATATATTATATATATTTTTCAAACTTTTTCTTGTAAAAAAAAAAATGGTTCTTTAAAATGGTTTCTGGCATGTGAAGGTTGAGTTGTCTATATTCTAGTTAATTTGTGTTGTATTTCTGGTCAATAACTTGTACTAAGTGCCATTAGAAAAAAAAGTATTTGCAGGGAAAATAATTGTGATGAGCTCAGAAATCAAACTCTAGGATTTTGATGGGTATATGGGATAGTGCATATTTTCGTAGTCGTGGCTGAAGAGAATTCAATACATCAGATGTCGAATATTTGTATTTAAGTGCGCTGTTCAGAAGTTAGTACAGAGGGTTGCGATCCTCATCAGAGGTTTGGGGTAATCCGATGGGGAAATTTACGCCAAATTGGAACAGGAGCTTTTTAATTAGATGATATAACCACACATTTTAGTTATTGGCATGTTTATTGTTAAATTTTAGTGCAATAAGTAATACTATTTAAAATATTTCATTTTTTTTACTTTCCCTACAATTCATGGTAATGTATACGGATTATATTGCAATCGTGTCCAAAACCGCAACTCGAGTTTTTGACGCATCTACACATTTCAGGCTCTCTAGAGCTCGATAAAACTTTTTTAGAGTAATGTCTGTGTCTGTCTAAGTATATATCCATTCCAGCTGAAAAACTAACTTGCCAAATTTTACAAAATTTGTTAGATAAGTCAATTGTTGGTAACTCTAGTGCTAGTTAGATTTTGGTACGATTCAATAAAAATGAACCTGCCTTTTCTTGTAAAGGGCCAAGCAAAAAATATGTGTATTCACTCTAGCTGAAAACTAATTGACCAATTTTCACAAACTTTGGTATATTAATCTCTTTTGGGATATTCTTGTGCTGATTAGATTTTTTCATGATTCGGAGACAGTGAAGTTGCCTTTTTTTTTGCGAAACGCTCCGCAAAAATTGAAAAAAATCTAAAATAAAAAATACATATGCTCAAATGTATCAATTAAACGTTTGTTTTACACGTAATATTTGTGCGACAAAAATAATAAAATCATTTACATAACTATAGGATATACCATAGGACATATTACATAACCATAGGATCTCGAGATATTTTAGTTTTACATATTTCTGCTGCGTTGCCTTTGAAAATAAAATTTAAATAAAACCATAAATTCAGAGTAATTTTAAAATTATATCTATGTTATTCTGTGCTATTAAAAACCCAGTTTAATGGATTAAAAAATAAAGAAAGTCAAAATGAATAAATTTGTAGGGAAAGTAACATGCTGCCCACATCATATTTCTTTTAAACTAATTTTAGGCAAGCAATGCTTCAATTGTTTCTATGGACCGCACGTCACTGCCCCACTCAACTCTGGAATAGATTGGGATGTTTACCGCATCCCATGCACTTACGTCTTTGTTATATTTTTTCAACAAAGAGTATCCTGAAAGCTCGCATTAAAGACAACATTAGTTATTTTTCTAAACAAGAAAGGTATCAAAGACTTCAATTGTTGAAATGTCAGGGGACTCTAATCATGTTTTTAATTTTTCGGATCATTTTTACACATTATTCTTTTTTTAAATTGGATTTTCTTGAAAGTATCACTATTGTTTCTCAATTATTGTCTCTTTCCCTTGTTAATGATCATTGACCCTTCTTCCATTCCAATACAAAATCTTTGGTATACATTTTCATTTCGGTGTCATTCATTCATTATTTTGTTATTTGTCTTCTTTTCCGGATTTTAGTTATTTTTCCGAAATTTCATTTGACGAAGGTAGCTTATATGGACTCCAAAACCAGATGGTTTTCACATATTTTAATTTCATATTTTAGGTATTGTTTTGCAGTTATTTTTAAAAATGCTCTACACATTTTTTTTTGTTTGTGTATTTCGAGAACACAGAAAGAGATATTGTGGTGGAATAAATTAAATGTCAATATTTAGATTTTAAATGATGATATTTATTTTGAAATACATTTATTTATGGATTACTCAATTATTGAAATGCATTTTAAACTATTACTTTGTACAAAATACGTTAATGCAATTTCATTTTTGAATCTACCTAGGAGGCGATGTGAGACCGGTAATAACTACTGAAACATCAAAAGGATCTGCATTCCACTTAATTGTAAATATATTTTGTTGGCACATATCTTTTCACGCATTTACACTGTATTGATGATTAGTGGCTTGACTTGGGGTTTATGGTACTTCATTGACTGGACTTGATTGAAAGCAAAATGTCTTATTGTTCTCCATTTCAAATAAACCTGTCATGTTGTTTAGCTAACTCAACATTTTTAAACTGCTGTCGTCTTTTAGCGCTACGACTGTTTCCCAATTGATCACCACCGTCTGGTTCGGCAATCTTAATTGAATTTTATCTTGCTTCGGGTAACCACGCCTTCCCCGTGTTTGATTGGATTTGCTTTTTATGGTATCTTTGGGTCGATCCTGATTGGGCCCCTTATTGATGGGCCATGTTAGAGTCTTGCCCTGAAGCATAGATAACGTCCATACCAATATCGCGAATTTTTCATCTGATGATGTCATCGCTAATTCGTGAATTTATGGGTCGTTATCCTCTCCGAGTAAAAGTGTCTACCGCAGTGCCACCCATCTCGCTCCTTTGTTCAGCATGTTTTCACTCTAGCACTTTCTGATTTATATATTGCCTATTTGGTGTCATAGTGTACTTTTTACGGTTGGTTGAAACTCGTCATGCTCATTCGTTACCGTTTACTCACTAATTAGTAAGTTCTATTCACTTTGCTAACCGCTATCCTTACCGCTTTGTTGTTTTTTCCATTCATTCTTAATTTTCTGCAAGTTCTCCATACCTCCGTGGTTTTCTTAGTTTATTCGTACAATCCTGCGAATCGTTTTATCTAGAAAAACAATAAAGATCAATCATGCTTAAAGAATTGATTATGAAACACTTTCAAACTTCAAAGCAATTTTATTTAAACATGTCTAAAATACAATACATTCCTCGGTAATATTTTAAAACTTATCACAATACTATATTAATTTATTATATTTGAAAACTTAAACCTTCATCGTAAAAAATGAACTTTATTCAAATGACTGCATTGAAATATAAATTGCCTGGTTTAAACATCTCTAAAATTCGATACATTCCTCGGTAATAATTTTAGAATTATCATAATACTACGATAATTTATTATATTTTAAAACTTCATCGACAGCATCTGAAATTCATTCAAATAACGTCATAGAAAAATTAACACGCCTGGCTCTCTATATAAAAGCAGTATTTCATTCATAAACAATTTCCCATTCATTATATTCATCACAATACTGTAATAATTTATTTTATTTAAAAATTAAGACCACGGAGCTACGAGTAATTAAAATCTATGCTTAAAACTTCATCGAAGAAAACCGTCCTTCTCTTTGTAAAATCAATAAATATTTCATTCATTTCAGCTATGCAGACTCCATGAGCTAAATGATTTTGTGTTAAAGAAATACAGCAATTCTAATACAAATCATTCTACATATTTTGCTGTTTACATTTCACATAAATGAAAAATAGGCTTCGTTGTAGAAGTATTCAAATTTGGATGATCAGTTAAACTCAAATATATTGTAACTGCGTTGTTTCAGTATGTAGAAGCAAAGAGTTTAATCAAGCAAAAATAAAGTGGTTTTAGGTCGGATACAACACTTAACATGAATTAAAAAGAACTTTAAAAATCACGATTTTGAAACAAGATGGATGCCATCTTTCACTTTGAAGTGGGTTACGTGATCTTTTCATATCATGGTCACGTGATCGCTTCATATAAGAGGTGTAATTATTAATTTAATTTTTATTTAAAAAACTACTGAATATATTTCGCTGAATTTTGTTTTGTATATTTTATGGAACAATTTGAATATTACCTAAAATTTTCGAAGCAATTTATGAATTTCAAATCCGCTTAAAATATGTTTGAAAAATTAGGTCCCACAGGGCTCAATGTATTTCAATTTTTCCACTCGGGTTCAATCCAAAACTAATTGGGTGATATTATTCATTTAATTCCCATAGGTCCTACAGACTATCTGAACAACATACTAAAATTTCATTTTGATTAAGTCATTTTGACGGCAGTTATCGTGTTAACGGACGGACAGACAGACAGACAGACAGAATGAACAAAGTCATAAACACTTTTTAACTTTGTTGTAAAGTGTTAATAATCTATCTAGTTCTATAGTTTTGGATAACAAAGCCGGATATAAATTTTCGTCAAAATCCTTTAATATTTGTAGCCGCTATTGTGCACACAAGAAATGGACCACAGACAGACAGACGGACATCACTCCAAAAATAGTCAAAATATATTCAGGAGGTCTGATAACATATTAAGACATCAAAATTTTGAAACTAAAATTTTTGTGAAAACAATACTTTCTTCATACTACGTTTGAGAAAGTAAAAATGTGCAGCTTTTTGAAAGCCCTGCAAGTATATAGAATTAGATTTTCGATCGGGCTCTTAGTTTTCAAAGTATAGTGGTTAGAATTTCGCTATTTTATTATTTTACTCTGGATGTTCTAATGGGTGGGAAAGCTGTAATATTTTAAATATCATTGGTGTTGTCGCTCAGTGTGTTTATTAACTGTGTTCTGAAATAATGGTGCACAAGAAATAACTATTACTTTCCTTATATACATAATGTATAAGGAAACAGTAAATAGTCATTTCTTATTTACTTTTTAATTAGAAAACTATTGACATGAATTTTAGAACGCTAACATAAACCGTTCTATAGATATTGCTCATATTTAAAAAATAATTATCAAACATTCATATAAAATTACCAACTATTGTGAAATATGTTCACTCTTCATAAGTAATATCATGTGATCAATTTGGGGGCATCATTCTCTTGGATCTAGCTCGTTTCATTAAAAAATGTACTTTGGGTAATACTTTTGTATTTGGACGAAAATAGTCATTTATCTGCTATAAGAACAACTCATTTCTCCGTCCATAACGCTTGGCGAGGTTTTGGAGCCGAATTTGTCGGAATGTCGCCAACTTGGCGACTTTTTAAATGCTTCCAAATTAACGAAAAATGGATAAATATGACTCTAAATCAATGAAAATGACGACTAATTGTTGAAAGTTCAATATATTGGAAAGAACATAAGGGTAGACTAAGAATAACTCATTTATCCGTCCTTTCGTATCGCTTGGCGAGGTATTTAGCGGAACGTCGCCATTTAGCGACTATGTTTAATGTTGCCAAAGTGACAAAAATGTCGTCAAATTGATAAAAATGACTTTAAATGGGAAAGTATTCTTTGCAAATTCTGATTTCCGTGATATGACGGGCATATCTTCTAGTATATAAGAAACGCTTTTCTCTCCGCTTGTCTGTAATACTTGGTGATGCATTTGACGAACTTGTCGAATAATTTAGCAAAGTATAGCCAACTTGGCGATATTTCGCTCCAAGAGTGACAAAAATATCGTCAAAATTGCAAAATTGAAGCTAAATTAATGAAAATGACGCCTAATTGATGAATTAATTATTAAAATGTTTTAATATATAGAATATATCGCTTATTGAGGATTCTATCAATATTGATAATTATTTATTAGAGTTGCGCGAATTAAAGTTAATCGGGTACTTTGAAATACAGGAAAATAGTCAAATTGTAAAATTCAACGATAAAAACACAGTACCGTGCATCTTATATATGATTACTTTCCTTATATACATAATGCATAAGGAAAGTATTGTGACGGGGTCGAAAATTCGTATTTGAGTTTTCGACGGGAGATCACGTTTCACGCATCCCTGAACACGAATCAGACGTTTTCGAGGTGATGTGTGTGTGTGTGTGTGGAGACGATACCTTGCGAACGATTAGAGTGTTTCAAAAATAATTTGGTACAAATATTACAATCACTGAATACAGGAATTCTATTAATTTGTAAAGTAATTCAGTGTTTTAAAGATCCTCAACTTGGTACAAACAACATTTGGTACAAATATAGCAATCAGTGAATACTGGAAGCCTATTGTTGTTACGCGCAATCGAATGTTTAGAACCCACTTAAATTTTGAAATGAAATTTTGAAAAAATAATCAAAAATCTAAAACATTCAATAAAGTTACGTAAATAATCATTCATTAATTAATTTTTCATTTGCAAACGATTGACCGAAACTTTAGAAAGTTAGCTTGACCCGTTCTCAAGGTATTGCATATTTTCAACTAAATTTATCAAAAAATCATATAAAATTATAAAAAATATTAACTATTGTGAAATCTGTTCACTTTTTATATGTAATATTATGCGATAAATTTATTATCATCATTTTCGTACATCTAGCTCGTTCCATTCACGAGAGAAGATACCTTGGGTAATAGCATTCTAATTAGACGCCATTAGAAGTTTATCTACTATAAGAATAACCTTTTTCTACATCCACAATGCTTGATGAAATTTTGCCGACGAATTTGACGAAATATCGCCAACTTGGCGAGTTTTGTAAATGTTGTCAAATTGATGAAAAGATCGCCAAATTGAAAAAAATGTCATTAAATTGATAAAAATGCCGCTAAATCAATGGAAATGAAGACTAATTGATGAAAACGAAATATCTTGGAAGGTATATTAAATTCTATTATAAAAGAAGATACTTTGGGTAATAGTTCTGTATTTGGATGCCATTAGTTGTTTATCTATAATGACCTATTTCTTCGACTGTAATGTTTGAAGAAATTTTTGCGACAAATTTGGCGGAAAATCACCAACTTGGTGACCTCTTTTTAAATGTTGCCAAATGGGCGAAACTGTTGCCGAATTGATAAAAATGTTATCAAATTGGTAAAAATGACGCCAAATGGGATGTAATGATTTGCAAATTTTTAATTCCGTCATATGATGGGCATATCTTTTATTAGGTAGGAAATGCTCTTCTATATATCACCAATTTGGCGATATTTAGCTCCACATTGTCGAAAATATCGTCAAAATTGCAAAAATGACGCCAAGTTAATGAAAATGACGTCCAATTAATGCATTTCTTATTAAAGTATTTAAATATATGGACTATATTGCTTATTGAGGATGATATCAATATTGATAATTGTTAATTTATAGTTGCGTAAAATATAAGTTAATTGGGCACGAGATATTTTTACATGGTGTCATGCGGAGAAGCATCAAATGTACAATTTAACGTTATAGACAGTTAGCCGTGGATTTTTTCATCACTTTTTCACCGTTAAAGAAGTAGATTAATTTCATTATATAAGGAAAGTAATGTGCACCCACATCAGATTTTTTTAGTTTTGTTCTTTAAAAAATATCAGGAAGGTAAAAACTGAGGGATTCTAAAGAAGTTTAATGATTGATGAGGTTTGAACATAGAAGATGGATATATAAGTAATCAAGGTATTGGATTGCGTGTTTATGTGTCCCTAGGCAAGTTTATAGATTAACTCGAATCTAAAATCTATTAGATACATTGTATAAGTTTAATTTATATACCGCTAAGCAAGTTATTAATATAATTTGTTATTTTCTCTCAAGTCTATTGTCAGAGAAACCAGATGAAATCGAAGCGAAATCTAAAGGTGTTATATAGCTATAAATAGTTAACGTCCCTAGGCAAGTTTATAGATTAACTCGAATCTAAAATCTATTAGATACATTGTATAAGTTTAATTTATATACCGCTAAGCAAGTTATTCATATAATTTGTTATTTTCTCTCAAGTCTATAGTCAGAGAAACCAGATGAAATCGAATCGAAATCTAAAGGTGTTATATAGCTATAAATAGTTAACGTCCCTAGGCAAGTTTATAGATTAACTCGAATCTAAAATCTATTAGATACATTGTATAAGTTTAATTTATATACCGCTAAGAAAGTTATTCATATAATTTGTTATTTTCTCTCAAGTCTATAGTCAGAGAAACCAGATGAAATCGAAGCGAAATCTAAAGGTGTTATATAGCTATAAATAGTTAACGTTTAATTTGTAGCGCTTTGAAAGTCTGTAATGAAATACATGAGTCTGACAAAAATTGAATACATTTATTGAACTTTACGGAGGCGTTAGTTTACAAAATATTATTTATGCAAAAATTTTCGGCTCCATCGGACTGGAGCCACCGCCGATGTTTCCTCCTATCTTTGGCTAGGTGTGCTATTTTACCACAGTTGCCGAATTTACTAGAATAAGGGGAGCCGCCCTTATTGTTGATCCCAAAGAAGACTTTTCTGTGGCAACGAAATCGATTGAACAGTATACATTTGTGTTTATGCTTCATTTTCGAAGATTATTTATTGTTGAGTTATTTTTTTTTATATTATTGAGTATTTTAATTTAAATTATTGAAAAACTGACCAAAGATTTATGAAAGTTAAAATATTTTAAAAGTAAAGAAATATATATTTGAAATTTCAAGCTATGGCCGCTTGGAATTGTTGGAATGATCCAACTTTATTATGAATGTAATGTATTTACATTTGTATTTCCATAATTTTACGTTATTTTATATATTGTGTTTCGTATCGTTTTCATAGCTACCATGAATTCATATTACCGATCCAGAGAAAATATAACGCCAAAAATTATTACTATAATTTTCTATTGTCAAGTTAGCTCTGTGCGAAATATAGAAGGATGTATTGCATGGAGGTAAAAGTAAGGCATAAAAAGTTCATATTAAAAAAACCAATATCGTTTGAGACAATAATTCAGGTGGAACTGGGATATGTAACTCTGTATTGTGTGTATTTATACGGCCAAAGTTGTAAAATATCTATTTAAACTGTCGATTTTTAAAAAAAAATGAGTAGAGTAATGCAAAGCAGAACGGAAACAACAAAGAATATAGATGAGTCGCACCTACGTCATATATACCGCCATACTCTTTTTAGACGCCATCCGCCATCACTGTATTCTTTCAATGTTAAAGTGTTAGTTGTTAGCATAGTGTAGCGATTTTTTCTTATTATAGATAGGTTTACAATATGAAATTAATAATTCCGGGTTTATCTGACGATCCATATATTATTCCAATACAAAGTTTTTCTCGATCGCCTGTTCTGATACCATCCGTCAAATAGTCTGATGTAACTCTATATTTTACAGTTACTTCAAGTCAGGCTACAAAACAAGAAGTCAAGGTACTTTTGATGCTTATTTATTTAGTTTATTTTAATGCAATAGTGTGTAAATCTTACTGTATTTATTATAATTGAATAAACTAACTAATTTGCAAAATAATCAATTCACATTATTTATTTGGTAGATAATAAGACTAACTATTTGATGTTTAACATTGAAAATCTATAAAAATTTATATTCGTTTGGTTGTGTTGATATTCTTATCACCTTAAATCGTCCTAACTATTTTCTTTTATCTATTTCACAAGTAAAGTACATTTTAATTCTGCCTGTGTCTAAGTGCATTTTAATTCCGCTGTGCAGTGGAATCGCGAACCTGACGTCACATGAAACTCATCTATTTTTACGTATTCAAAATTATTTTTACCTTTCAATTTATTTTTATCTCCATATACTATTCTGTACTCTATCCTACAACTCTGAAAAAATACTGGCTAATTATACTCATTATTAGGGAACCATTTTTTAAATAGTTAAAAATATATATACTAAATACTACTCCTTTCTCTTGTATCAACTAACACTAGCACAGTAGCAGCTACTTTACTAGCACTAGCGACACCTAGATATAATTCTCAAAGCATTATGATACTTTCAAACATTTCATCCATAAGAGTTTTATCTCTCTCTTTTTAACTCCATAATACATTGTATTGGAATAAGTCATCTCATTTCCATGGTTAAATATTATTTCAGTTCTAGTTATTTAGTGATTTGTGGCAACATAGCCAAAATCGTTTTATTCAATCTGGAAAATTTTAGTTTCAGACTCAAAATAAACAGAAGTTGACTGTTCAATTTTATTGTATGCATCGTTATACTTAAATGTGATTACTTCGTTATTCTTGAAGTTTCTAGAACTTGCCATTTTCTTTTGGTTTCTTTAAAGCGTGTGTTTTAACGTGGTGTAAAATGTCTATTGTTGGATTTGATCTAGGCAATGAAAACAGTTATATCGCTGCTGCAAAATCTGGTGGAATAGAAATTTTAGACAACGAATATAACTTACGAGCGACTTCTACATACATTGCATTTACTGATAGATCACGGGATATTGGCATTGCAGCTAAATCAAGGTTAATTACAAATTTGGATAACACGGTGTTTGGATTTAAGAAACTTTTAGGAAGAAAATACACAGATGCAGATATCGAAAAAGAGCTGGACTATATTCCGCATGAGGTCTCAGAGTTATAATCTGGTGACATAGGAATCAAAGTAAATTATTTAAAGAAGAATATGACATTTTCTGTCAGTCAGTTAATGGCTATGATGCTTAGTAAACTAAAAACAATTACTGAAAATAAGCTTCGAAGCAAAGTTTGTGATTGTGTGGTTTCTATACCTGTGTATTACACTGATGCTCAGAGACGAGCTATGTTAGATGCGTCAAAAATTGCTGGTTTAAATGTTTTGAAATTAATGAGCGAGTCCACTGCTGTTTCCCTTGCTTATGGATATTACAGGCAAGATATATCCGAGAATGATCCAGCTAATGTTATATTTGTCGATTTAGGACATTCATGTATTACTGTTACAGCATGTGCTTTTACGAAAGATATGATAAAAATTTTGGGTTGTGTATGGGACGACATTGGTGGAAGAGATTTTGACAATAAATTAGTTCAGTATTTCGTAGAGGATTTTAAAAGTAGATATAACCTTGATGCTACCTCCAGTAAAAAGGCTGTAATGACATTGTTGGTTGAGTGTGAATCTCTGAAAAAAATGATGAGTGCAAATTCTCAGGAAATTGGATTTAAGATAGAATCTTTTATGCAAGATAATGATGTTCAAGGTAAAATAAAAAAGGAAATTTTTGAGAACATTTCTATGAATCTTCTAAGTAGAATTGAGAAAACTTTGCAGAATATTCTAAATGAAACTCGGTTGAATATTAGTGAAATACATTCTGTTGAAATAATTGGAGGATCATCCAGATTGCCAGCTGTGAGTAGTATCATTCTAAATGTCTTTAGACAGGAACCAAAAATGACTTTGAAGCAAGATGAAGCTGTAGCAAAAGGTTGTGCATTGCAATGTGCACTATTGTCACACTCTTTGAAAACTCGAAATTTTGTAATCGAAGATGTTTCGTCCTATGTTATAAAAGTAGCATGGGAAAATATGGAATGCAAACAGGAGGAACTGGAAGTTTTCTCACGTTCTGATAAAGTCCCGGCTTTTAAAATGATTTACCTTTTTATGAACAAGCCATTTAGTCTGGATACTTATTTTGTTACTTCTTCAGAAATGCACAAATTTGGTTCTTTTGTGATCGGAAACTTTCCACAAAATATTCAAAATAAATTTGCTAAAATTAAGGTAAAGATATGTCTTGACTGTGATGGCATATTCTCAGTCACTGGTGCTAACATTATTGTAAGAAGTAACTTAACTAACCTCGACAAAGCTTTGGTTTCCACAGTTAAAGAGGAAATGAATATGGAGATTTCGTCTGAAATTGAAAATGTTTCTATGAACAATGCAGAGAAAGAAAAAGAAACTACAAAGTCTGCAGTTAAATCTTACAGTCTCACTGTTACTTCTAGTGCTCCTGAATTATCAGAAAGCAAATTGAATGAATTTATTGAAGCTGAGCAACAAATGTTTCATAGTTTTCTGAAGGAGAAAGAGAAGGCTGATGCTCGTAATACGCTGGAGGAATATATTTACGAGGTAAGAGGAAAATTAAGTTCCGAGTTAAACGATTTTGTGATGGAAAATGATAAAGCAAAACTACTTCAATATTTGTACAAAATGGAAGATTGGTTATATGATAATGAAGAACAGGAAGCCACCGAATATTCCAAGAAATTAAT
Source organism: Amaurobius ferox (assembly GCA_951213105.1). Taxonomy (NCBI): domain Eukaryota; kingdom Metazoa; phylum Arthropoda; class Arachnida; order Araneae; family Amaurobiidae; genus Amaurobius; species Amaurobius ferox. The sequence goes on from OX578145.1 coordinate 35,980,186, forward strand.
GGAATGTAAAAAGCAGTTTGATCCCATCTTTAAAAGATTCTGGGAATGTGAAAACAGGCCATCCGTTATCAATGAGCATTTTCATGCTCTTCACCAATGCTTAAGGTCTATTAAAGAACTGGAAAATCTTGGAAAAACAAGTGCTCACCAGGAAGAAATTGAAAACCTCAAAATATTGTTGCAGAATTCTAAAATTTTACTGGGTCAATCGATTCAGACATTTTCTAGAGTTCAAAAATTTTCAGATGTTCCTATTACAATTGAAGATTTGAAGCAATCTCTGAGAAAGTTTCGAAGTGAATTCGAAACATCTTTTATTAAACTTAAGACAGACATTGAAAGCTCACAAATTGTTACCCAGTCAACTTCGGGTGATGGATGTTCAACTTAGAAAGAAAAGTTTTCTGGCTGCAATGAAGAAGAAACAAAAATAACCCTTCAACTCATGAACAGGTTTGAGACTCTCAGATGTTAATTGAACGCTTTTTCAAATGTTGCTTATTCTAAATTTGTTGTTTTGCTGAAATAAAGCTAAGATTATTACCAAAACATATGTTTTTTGTGATTGCAATTAAATTTTCTTTTAGGATATTTTTACTTTAATTCCAGACAATTTTTAATGCTTCTATTCAACTTTGATTGGAAGTTGGAGTATATAAATTTAATAATAAATTTTTAGGCGTAGGCAGAAACTCGGCCGAAGAGATCAAATATCCCATTCAGAATTAAATTAGTAGATGCCATTTAGTCAAAGGAAAGCAAATATAGATTAATGTATTTGATTAGCCATAGGGAGGAGGGGGGGGGGTATAATCTCCGTTTAGCTACACCACTGACCACATTGATTAAATCTTGTCATGGAAGATTGGTTATATGATAGATTATATTGGTTATATGATACGTCCATAATTTTTACTTTCTCATATTATTTAATATTGTTATCGCGAAAATTTTTGAATTAAGAGATTTTGATATAACTATAAGGAAAGTTTTAGGACCTTCTGAACACGTTTTGACTATTTTGGCGTGGTGTCCCTCTGTCTGTATGTCTGTGGTGGATGTCTTGTGTCCACAGTAGCTGCCTCAAATATTAATGGTTTTTCACGAGAATTTATATGCGGTTTTGTTATCAAAAAATTTAGAACTAGATAGCGTTTTTTTAAAATTCGAGCTAAAGCTTCGAAATGTATTCAAAATTTTATGGATTTGTAACATGGCAACATAGGACGGAATTTGATATAATCATGCATAAAATTATTTATGGCTCAATGATCACGAAACTTTATAGTTTCAATAATTGTAAAAAATAGCTGCGATAAAAATGTTGTGCTTGTGACGTTATTAGCCACCCTGGGGGGGGGGGTGCAAGTTGCTCCCTGGGTGGTACGTTGCCATGTATGGTATGAATCAAAAGATTTTTTCAAGCCCTTTAAAGTGAAGGTTAGTATACTAGAATTGTGATCATTTGGACCAACGATACAGTTTTTCTTGAAACATTTGAAAAATCAAATCAAATCAAATAAATAAAGAAATAAAATGAATATAAATTACAAGCTACTTAAAATTACCTATTAGAACACTTTTCTCACATCGAAAAATTTGGCGACGAATTTCTTGAGATAGTGCCAACTTCGCAAATTTTCTTTTAAATGCTGCCAAATTGACGAAAATGTTACCAAATCAATAAAAATAACACCAAATTGATAACCATGACTCTAAATCATTAAAATTAATTGTATTTCTTTAGGAGATAGTATTGTAATGATGTTTTGGTAGCGTTTGTCCGTTAGTTCAACTGTCCTACTTGCCGACATTTTAAAAGTTGCAAATTTGTCGCTAACTCGATCAAATCACCAAATTGATAAAATGACACTACATCAATGAAATTAATTGTGTGTTATTCAGAGATAGCACTGTAATAAAGGTTCGGTAGGGTCCGTCTGTCAGTCCTTGGCGACAAATTTGGCGAGTTTTTTCTTATACATTTTGCAAAATACTATCGCAAGTTATTTAATACGGGTTCTGGAAGAGAAAGTCGAGTTGATCTACCCTTCAGTGGATTTTTCCCGGCCGCCCACCTTGCTCCTCTATGTCTTCGGATGAGCCGGACAGTCTGAGCTTTCGACACTCCACTGGATCAACTTGATTTTTTATTTGTTGATAGTTAAAGAAAGGATCACCAATAATGCTTCAGCGGAATCTGGACCTACTAATTCTATGCAATGGAATATGGCTCTGTGTCAAAAATAATTTACTAAATGCCATAGAAGCCACGGTATTGACGGGAAAGGCAGAAGGAGAGGACGTATTCATACCTCGCATACCGTTGATGCCAGCAGACCTACCATTTAGCTTCAAACGAGTCCAGTTCCCAGTTGGACTGACATTTGCCTTGACCATCAACAAAGCCCAAGGACAAACCCTTAAGTTTGTAGGCGTGAATTTAGAAAGTTCTTGCTTCTCACATGGTCAATTGTATGTGGCATGCTCAAGAGTAGGAACTTCACAAAATTGGTATGTTTTAGCGTCGGGAGGAAAATAAAAAAAAATGTGGTTCACAAGCAAGCATCGCGGTAAAATCTAACAAATTAGGATAATGCCATTTAATTTGTTAACATTTGCATTGTTGCCTAGCGTTTAAGAGTCATTTTAGTTTCCCTTTCAAAGTGTACATATTTCAAACTGTACATATTGACTGTACATCAATTGTGGATACATAATAATTACATTCCGAGACGCTGCCAGGGGGGGGGGGTCTAGCTGCGAAGGGCGTTCCGGAAGCAGCTATGACTTATATAATGCAATGATTTTCTTCTTACATAATGCAATGCATTTACTTCTTTCACAGTGAAAAAACAAGGTATAATATTCACGGCCGTACATGTTCCGTTGTAAATTTTATCAGAGTTTTGCGTCGTAAATCCAGAGCAATAATAAAATCCCGAGCGGGTAATTGTTGCTAGTCACTAAATAAAGAAGGCACTTATTATAACAAGAAAGATCAATCATGCTTAAAACATTGATTATGAAACACTTTCCACCTTCAATGCAATTTTATTTAAACATGTCTAAAATGCAATACATTCCTCGGTAATATTTTAAAACTTATCACAATACTACATTAATTTATTATATTTGAAAACTTAAACCTTCATCGAAAAAAAATGAACTTCATTAAAATAACGTCATTGAATTATAAATTGCCTGGTTTAAACATTTCTAAAATGCGATACATTCCTCGGATATATTTTTAAAACTATCATAATACTACGATAATTTATTATATTTGAAAGCTTCATCGAAAACAACTGAAATTCATTCAAATGACGTCATAGAAAAAATAACACGCCTGGCTCTCTCTATAAAATCAGCATTTCATTCGTAAATAATTTCCCATTCATTTCATTCATCACGATACTATAATAATTTATTTTATTTAAAAATTAAGACCATGGAGCTACACGTAATTAAACTCAATGCGTAAAACTTCATCGAAAGAAATCGTTTGTAAAATCAATGAATATTTGATTCATATCAGCTATGCAGATTCCATAAACTAAATGATTTTGTGTTAAAGAAATACAGCAATTCTAATACAACTCATTCTACATATTTTGCTGTTTACATTTTACATAGGTGAAAAATAGGCTTCGTTGTAGAAATAATCAAATTTGGATGAGCATTTAAACTCAAATATATTGTAATTGCGTTGTTTCAGTATGTAGATGCACAGAATTTATGCAAAAATAAAGTGATTTTAGGACGGATACAACACTCAATATGAATTAAAAAGAACTTTAAAAATCACGATTTTGAGACAAGATGGATGCCATATATCATTTTGAAGTGGGTCACGTGATATTTTCATATCATGGTCACGTGATCGCTTCATATAAGAGGTGTTATTATTATTTAATTTTTATTTAAAAACTATTGAATATATTTCGCTAATATTTTTTTATATATTTTTTGGAACAATTTAAATATTACCTAAAAGTTTCGAAGCAATTTGTGAACTTTAAATCCGCTTAAAAAATGTTTGAAAAATTAGGTCCTATAGGGCTCAATGTATTTCATGTTTTCAACCCGGGTTCAATCCAAAACTAATTGGGTGATATTATTGATTTATATTCCCATAGGTTCTACTACAGACCGTCTGAACAACATACTAAAATTTCATTTCGACTAAGTCATTTTTACGGCAGTTATCGTGCTAACGGACAGACAGACAGACAGACAGACAGAATGAACAAAGTCATAAACACTTTTCAACTTTGTTGTAAAGTGTTAAAAAGGAAAGTTCGTGTTAATTGAATATAACATTGATTTCAACTTTATGCGGTACAATTTAATTTAATGCATACATGACGCATTCATTGGTTAACTTGGTACCTTATTTTAAAGCTTGTAACTATCAAAAGCTTACCTGTTGTAAGTGCCCGCTGTGCTTCACCAGTAAGAAGGTGAAGAAGAGGGAGCTGAGTATTCTACTAAAAATTGCTTGTTAAAAAGATCAATAGGGACTGAGATAGATACAAAGGTAGTTTAGTGAGACAGACTAAAAGAATGGAGGCCCAAGGGCATAGTTTTAAATTATTATTATTAGGGGAGGGGGTTAGAGTATAGAGAAACATATATTAACTTTCAAGAGGTGCCAACTCCTTCAAGATCGGCCAAAGAAACATGAGGGTGTAATAATTGAAGCATGGAGTTAGAAAGAAGGAGATAAATCTCGTATGGATGAAAAGTTTAAAGATACCATAATGCATTGAGAATTATAAGTATCGCTATTGTTAGTAAAGTAGCTGCTATTGTTAGTTGACACAACAGAATGGCGTAGTATTTTAGTATGCATATACAGTACTCAAAGCAATTAGGGGATATTGTGAGTTCGGTATGAAAAAGACATATAATCGACTAGTTTTCTTTACAAAAATGGAAGAAATGAGATTGAAAGGGAAAATGATTGCGTTTACAAACTTCGGAATATGCAAATTTTGTCTGTGACGTTGAAAATTATGCGCTTTAGATAAGGAGTGAAAATCGATCTGCAGCATTCTTCATGTAGGAAGAGATTAGAAATAATTGGCATGCGTTGAATGTTTTGTAGCAGTGAATACGATAACTCAACAAAATGACTTAACAGATTCGGTAGCCTGGAGGCTGATCGATCGTTTAGATGCAGACCAAACTCAACACGTTGTAGCGAAAGCAAGCCCATGGAGTGTCCTAAAGTGTCATTTCCAGACTATGGAATTGTTTTATGGAATCTGGGAATGTTAGCCGACAACCACGACAAGGTCGTAGGTATGCAACAACACAAAATGAGAATCGGTATTTAAAAATAACAACCATAAGAAACCCCAGTATGAACTCCACTCGTTTGCAACAGGACCTTCGGACGGCTACTGGCACCAGCATTACAACTCAAACTCTACAAAACCCACCCCATCGTGTTTGTTTGCATGATCGCAGACCTATGGTTTGTGTTTTTTTAAGAGCGGGCCACCGTGCCGCTTGCAGAAAGTGGGCACAAGGGCATCTCAGATGGAGACGAAATGACTGGAGCAATGTTCTCAGAGGAGTTTCGCTTTAGTGTACGACCTGACAATTGGCCTATTATCATTTGGAGAGAACGTGGTACTCGAAATAATTCTCCATTTGTGAATGAAAGTGTCCAACTTGAAGGAGAGGCATGGTGGCCTGTGCCAGTATCTCTAATAGTGGCCGTACCGTACTGTACATCATCAAAAATGGATCACTGATGGCTCAGAGATATTATGAGATAGATCTTCAGACATTTTGAGGCTTCTTACTGTGTAGCAATCGGAGTCGGAGTTGAATTAATTCTTATGGATGATAACGCTAGGCCATATCATGTTCGGCTAGTGGACGACTTTTCGACGAAGAAATTATTCGAATGGATTGGCAAGCACGTTCTTCAGACATGAACCCAAAGGAATATGTTTGGGACATTCTAGGGAGAAGGGTACCTGATCGCTTATCACTCCCATAATCAGCAGCTGGAAGCCACTCTCATACTGAAATGGGAGAGAATACCCAAATCCCTCCTTGATAATCTCATTGATTCTATGCCTCAAAGGTGTACAACATTGCTTTCGGTCAAGGGGAAACCATACCCCTTATTAAAACTCATTTGCATCCGAGAAATTCCATTTTTTGTTCGTTTTTAACACATTACAACATAGTTGGAAAGTGTTTATGACTTTGCTCATTCTGTCTATCCGTTCGCACGATAACTGCCGTAAAAATGACTTACTCAAAATGGAATTTTAGTATATTGTTCAGACGGTCTGTGGGGCATATGGGAATGCAAATGAATTGTATCATCCAATTAGTTTTGGATTGAACCCGAGTTGAAAAAATAAAATACATTGAACCCTATGGGACCTAATTTTTCAAACTTTTTTAAGCGAATTTAAAATTCAAAAATTGGTTTGAAAGTTTTAGGAAATATTCAAATTATCCCATAAAATATATATAAAAAACCCCAGCAAAATACATTCAGTAGTTTTTTAAACAAAAATTAAAATATTAATTACACTCACATTATATGAAGAGATTACGTGATCTACTTCAAAATAAAATTTGTCATCCATCTTGTTGTTGAAACCCAGACCGTCCGACCTACCAGAAAGGTGTAAGGTCATCCATCTTGTGTCAAAATCGTGATTTTTAAAGTTATATTTAGTGTTCTATATGTTCTAAAACCGCTTTTATTTTTGCTTAAATTCTGTTCATCTATAATTTGAAACAACGCAATTACAATATTTTTAGTTTAAATGATCATGAAACTTTGATTCTTTCTACAGCGAACCCTACTTTTTACGCATGCAGAATGTAAACACATCAATCTGTAAGATTAGTTGCATAAGAATTGCTGAATATTTTTAACGCAAAATTATTTAGCTCTGGACTCTGGAGTTTGGAATAAAGCTGATATGAATGAATGTTTTCTGACAAAATAGAATAAAAGAAACAAATACAAGGAAGATCAGCCATGCTTAAAGCATTGATTATGAAACACTTTCCAACTTCAATGCAATTTTATCTAAACATCTCTAAAACGCAATACATTCCTCGGTAATATTTTAAAACTTATCACAATACTACATTAATTTATTATACTTGAGAACTTAAACCTTCATCGAAAAAAATGAACTTCATTCAAATGACGGCATTGAAATATAAATTGCCTGGTTTAAACATCTCTAAAATGTTATACATTCCTCGGTAATAGTTTTAGAATTATAATACTACGATAATTTATTATATTGGAAAACTTCATCGAAAAGAACTGAAATTCATTCAAATGACGTCATAGAAAAAATAACACGCCTGGCTCTCTCTATAAAAACAGGATTTCATTCATAACTTTCTCCCATTAATTTCATTCATCACAATACTATAATAATTTATTTTATTTAAACATTTTGTTTAAGACCATGGAGCTACAAAAAATTAAACTCTATGCTTGAAACTTCATCGAAAAAAATCGTCCTTCTCTTTATGAAATAAATTTACAACACTTTAAAACAAACTTGAAAAGTGTTTATGACTTTGTTCATTCTGTCTGTCTGTCTGTCTGTCTGTCTGTCTGTCTGTCCGTTAGCACGATAACTGCCGTAAAAATGGCTTAATCAAAATGAAATTTTAGTATGTTGTTCAGACGGTCTATAGGACCTATGGGAATATAAATGAATAATATCACCCAATTAGTTTTGGATTGAACCCGGGTTGAAAAAATGAAATACATTGAGCCCTATGGGACCTAATTTTTCAAACATTTTTTAAGCGGATTTAAAATTCACAAATTGCTTCGAAAATTTTAGGTAATATTCAAATTGTTTCATAAAATATATTAAAAAAATTCAGCGAAATATATTCAGTAGTTTTTTAAATAAAAATTAAAATAGTAATTACACCTCTTATATGAAACTATCACGTGGCTATGACATGAAAAGATCACATGACCCACTTCAAAATGATATATGGCATCCATCTTGTTTCAAAATCGTAATTTTCTAAGTTCTTTTTAATTCATATTGAGTGTTGTATCCGTCCTAAAACTACTTTATTTGTGCTTAAATTCTGTGCATCTACATACTGAAACAACGCAAATACAATATATTTGAGTTTAAATCATTATCCAAATTTGATTATTTCTACAACGAAGCCTATTTTTCTTTTATGTAAAATGTAAACAGCAAAATATATAGAGTGAGTTGTATTAGAATTGCTGTATTTCTTTCACACAAAATAATTTAGCCCATGGAGTCTGCATGCCTGATATGAATGAAATATTAATAGATTTTATAAAGAGAAGGACGATTTTTTTCGATGAAGTTTTAAGCATAGAGTTTAATTACTTGTAGCTCCATGGTCTTAAATTTTAAATAAAATAAATTATTATAGTATTGTGACGAATGAAATGAATGGGGGGAAAGTTATGAATGAAATGCTGTTTTTATAAAGAGATCCAGGCGTGTTTTTTTTTCTATGACGTCATTTGAATTAATTTCAGTTGTTTTCGATGAAGTTTTCATATATAATACATTATCGTAGTTTTATGATAGTTTTAAAAATATTATCGTGGAATGTATTGCATTTTAGAGATATTTAAACCAGGCAATTTATATTTCAATGCCGTCATTGGAATGAATTTCATTTTTTTCAATGAAGGTTTATGTTCTCAAGTATAATAAATTAATGTAGTATTGTGATAAGTTTTAAAATATTACCGAGAAATGTATTGCATTTTATATTTTTTTAAATAAAATTGCATTGAAGTTGGAAAGTGTTTCATAATCAATGCTATAAGCATGATTGATCTTTCTTGTTAATATAATTTTCTTTTTAACAAAAGTTTGAGCAAATTATAACGGACAGATAGACAGACAGACAGAATAAATGAACAAAGTCATAAACACTTTTCAACTTTGTTGTAAAGTGTTAATAAAATGTAATCATTCCTTTTACTGTGCGTAATTTTATTGACCAAGAGCTTACAACATCCAATGATCATATATCAGCCAACAAAATGTTTTCTTATCCGCAGTTTATTTCCAAAATCATAATATCCCCTAATTTCTTTGAGCAGTATATTTGGTTATTTTTAATTTAAGGGTTCCCTAATTATGAGTATTTTTAAACAGTATTTTGTGATAGCTGTAGGTTAGAGTATGTAACATATGGAGATAAAAATAAATTGAAAGGTAAAATAATTTTGAATTCTTAGAAATATTCTTTATTGCTTCAGTTCTACTTTGCAATGTACTAATAATTCATTTCTACAAACTTGACAGTTTAAATAAATATATAAGGCCTTTCACCATAGAAATAAGTGTAATGTAGGGCTAATTTTCTTACCCCAGTGGCACCTGATGTTGGCTTAAACGATATTGGCGTTTTACATAGGAGTAGATTGCGTAGGTGTACATAGGAGTATAATCAAGATTGGTATCACGTCTGCATTCTATAGATACAATCAAGAACAAAGCGTTTTAAACAAGAAAGATCAATAATGCTTAAAGCATTGATTATGAAACACTTTCCAACTTCAATGCAATTTTATTTAAACATCTCTAAAATGCAATACATTCCTCGGTAATATTTTAAAACTTATCACAATACTACATTAATTTATTATATTTGAAAACTTAAACCTTCATCGTAAAAAATGAACTTCATTCAAATGACGGCATTGAAATATAAATTGCCTGGTTTAAACATCTCTAAAATCCGATACATTCCTCAGTAATAATTTTAGAATTATCATAATACTACGATAATTTATTATATTTGTAAACTTCATCGAAAAGAACTGAAATTCATTCAAATAACGTCATAGAAAAAATAACACGCCTGGCTCTCTCTATAAAAGCAGCATTTCATTCATGAACAATTTCCCATTCATTTCATTCATCACAATACTAAAATACTTTATTTTATTTAAAAATTAAGCCCATGGAGCTACAAGTAATTAAACTCTATGCTTAAAATTTCATCGAAAAAAATCGTCCTTCTCTTTGTAAAATCAATGAATATCTTATTCATATCAGCGATGCAGACTCCACGAGCTAAATAATTTTGTGTTAAAGAAAATACAGCAATTCTAATACAACTCATTCTATATATTTTGCTGTTTACATTTTACATAAGTGAAAAATAGGCTTCGTTTTAGAAATAATCCAATTTGGATGAGCATTTAAACTCAAATACATTATAATTGCGTAGTTTCAGTATGTAGCTGCACAGAATTTAAGCAAAAATAAAGTGGTTTTAGGACGGATACAACACTCAATATGAATTAAAAAGAACTTAAAAAATCACGAGACAAGATGGATGCCATATATCATTTTGAAGACGGACAGACAGACAGAATGAACAAAGTCATAAACACTTTTCATCTTTGTTGTAAAGTGTTAAAAACGAAGGGTATTTTATTTAACACATCCTAAAAGACGTACAGAACATATATTAATTAGACGTACAGAATGTAATTCATGTAGCCACTGATCAAGGGTGTATATACTTTCGAATGAGCTCTGAAATAGCGCTCTGGCAGTTTTAACACTTTACAACAAAGTTGAAAAGTGTTTATGACTTTGTTCATGCTGTCTGTTTATCTGTCTGTCTGTCCGTTAGCACGATAACTGCCGTAAAAATGACTTAATCGAAATGAAATTTTAGTATGTTGTTCAGACGGTCTGTGGAACCTATGGGAATATAAATAAATAATATCACCCAATTAGTTTTGGATTGAACCCGGGTTGAAAAAATGAAATACATTGAGTCCTATAGAACCTAATTTTTCAAACATTTTTTAAGCGGATTTAAAATTCACAAATTGCTTCGAAAATTTTAGGTAATATTCAAATTGTTCCATAAAATATACATGGCCCACTCAATAAGTCTCCGGCCTAACTAAGAAAAACAATTTGTTTTCCGAAGTTCGACTTTATTCATCAACATACTCCTCTTCAAGAGTGATACATACATTCATTACAAAGCTCCTCTAACTTTTCTATGCTTTTTTTGTAGAATGATTTGTCTTTGCTCTCAAAATCGGCCTCAGTTTCGGCAATCACTTCTTCATTTGAGTTAATTTTTTTTCCCTGGAGCATCATTTTGATGTCTGCAAAAAGCCAGTAGTCGCTGCGGGCCAGATCTGGAGAGTACGGTGGGTGAGGAAGCAATTCGAAGCGTAATTCATATTATTTAACCATCGTTTTCATCGACTTGTGACACGGAGCATTATCTTGGTAGAACAGCACTTTTTCTTTTGCATGTGTGATCGTTTTTTCTTGATTTCTACACTCAATCGATGCAATAATGCCATGTAATATTCGCTATTGATAGTTTTACCTTTCTCAAGATAGTCGATGAACAAAATACCATGCGCGTTCCAAAATACGGATGCCATAACCTTGCCAGCTGACTTTTGGGTTTTGAGTCGGTTTGGACGACTTTCACCGGCTGCTGTCCACTCACCTGACGATCTTTTTGATTCAGGTGTGTAGTAATGGATCCATGTTTCATCCATTGTCACATACCGACGCAAGAAATCCTTCTTATCTCGCTTGAACAGCTCCAAACAGCGCTCTGAATCGTGGGCACGTTGTTGTTTTTGGTCCGGTGTGAGCAAACGCGGCACCCACTTCGAAAGCAACTTACACATGCTCAAATTTTCGTGTAAAATTGTAAACGCACTACTTTCTGATATCGTTAATGTGTCAGCTATCTCACGCAACTTCACTTTACGGTCTTTCAAAACTATTTTGTGGACTCTTTTTATGTTTTCCGGAACAACTGCCGATTTTGGTAAGACCAGAGCGTTCAGCATCGTCAGTGTTTGTACGACCGCGTTTAAATTCAGCATACCAGTCAATAATAGTTGATTTCCCTGGTGCAGAGTATCCATAAAGCTTATCAAGCCACTGTTTGACTTCAACAGTATTTTTCCCTATCAAAAAGCAATGTTTAATCAACACACGAAATTCTTTTTTATCCATTGTTTTGAAAATTACAAAAGTAGGGTCACTAAAACCACTGTAACCTATAAACTAATTGTCAGAATGTCATGAAATTTTGACACGTGTCGTTTGAAGTTTGGTACTATCCAGAAATCATATGGGTCTGTCAACAGTGTTGCCATATATGTGTCAGACTGGAGACTTATTGTGTGAATTGTTATAAAGAAAATTCATTGAAATATATTCAGTAGTTTTTAAAATAAAAATTAAAATAATAATTACACCTCTTATATGAAGCGATCACGTGACCATGATCTGAAAAGATCACATGACCCACTTCAAAATGATATATGGAAGCCATCTTGTCTCAAAATCGTGATTTTTTAAGTTCTTTTTCATTCATATTGAGTGTTGTATCCGTCCTAAAACCACTTTATTGTTGCTTAAATTCTGTGCATCTACATACTAAAACAACGCAATTACAATATATTTGAGTTTAAATGATCATCCAAATTTTATTATTTCTACAACGAAGACTATTTTTCACTTATGTAATATGTAAACAGCAAAATATGTAGAATGAGTTGTATTAGAATTGCTGTATTCCTTTAACACAAAATTATTTAGCCCATGGAGTCTGCATAGCTGATATGAATGAAATATTCATTGATTTTACAGAGAGAAGGACGATTTTTTTCGATGAAGTTTTAAGTATAGAGTTTAATTACTTGTAACTCCATGGTCTTAAGTTTTTAAATAAAATAAATTATTTTAGTACTGTAATGAATGAAATGAATGGGAAAATGTTATGAATGAAATGCTGCTTTTATAGAGAGATCCAAGCGTGTTATTTTTTCTAAGACGTTATTTGAATGAATTTCAGTTGTTTTCGATGAAGTTTTCAAATATAATAAATTATCGTAGTATTGTGATTAATGCGTAGTATTATGATTATGTACAGTATTGATTAGTATTATGTATGATTAGTATTATGAATCGTATGATTAGTATTATGCAGTAGTTATGATTAGTATTATGTAGTAGTTATGATTAGTATTATGTATCGTAGTATTATGATTCTAAAATTATTACCGAGGAATGTATCGCATTTTAGAGATGTTTAAACCAGGCAATTTATATTTCAATGCCGTCATTTGAATGAAGTTCATTTTTTCGATGAAGGTTTAAGTTTACAAAAATATAGTAAATTAATATAGTATTGTGATAAGTTTTAAAATATTACCGAGGAATGTATTGCATTTTAGACTTGTTTAAATAAAATTGCATTGGAGTTGGAAAGTGTTTCATAATCAATGCTTTAAGCAGGATTGATCTTTCTTGCTAATATAAGTTCTGGACGTCTTTTAGGATGTGTTAATAAAATATCTTTTGTTTTTTTAAAACGCTTTGTTCTTGATTTTATCTAAATAGGAGTAGACTATAAGAATAACACATTTTTATGTCCGTCTGTGACGATTGGCGAGAAATTTAGCGGGGCGTTACCATCTCTGCGACAATTTTAGATGTTGCCAAAGTAATAAAAACGCCCCCAAATTGATAAAAATTAATTCAAATGCGAAGTAATGTTTCGCAAATTCTGATTTATTTATATGGTGGGCGTACCAACTAGTGTGGTCTATAACATTTTACTCATATAGGTATTTTTTTACAAAAATTGTAGTTCCCTTTTACTTATATTTTTTAACTCAACTTGGAAATATAACTGTTTTTTAACACTTTACAACATAGTTGAAAAGTGTTTATGACTTTGTTCATTTTGTCTGTCTGTCTGTCTCTCCGTTAGCAAGATAACTGCCGTAAAAATGATTTCATCAAAATGAAATTTTAGTATGTTGTTTAGAAGGTATGTTGGACCTATGGGATATAAATGCATAATATCAACCCAATTAATATTGGATTGAACCCGGGTTGAAAAAATGAAATTCATTGAACCCTATGGTACCTAATGCTTCAAACATTTTTAAAGCAAATTTAAATTTCATAAATTGCTTCGAAAGTTTTAGGAAATATTTAAATTATCCCATAAAATATATAAAAAAAAATCAGTTAAATATATTCAGTAGTTTTTTAAATAAAAATTAAAATAATAATTACACCCTTTATATGAAGAGATCACGTGACGACTATATGAAGAGATCACGTGACGACTATATGAAGAGATCACGTGACCATTACACGAAGGGATCGCGTAACCCACTTTAAACTAAACTATGGCATCCATCTTGTGTCAAAATTTTGATTTTTAAAGTTCTTGTTAATTTATATTTAGTGTTGTACCCGTCCTAAAATTGCTTTATTTTTGCTTAAATTCTGTGCATCTACATACTGAAAGAATGGAATTACAATATATTTGAGTTTAAATGATCATCAAACTAAACTTTGATTATTTCTACAAAGAAGCGTAATTTTTACTTATGGCGGATGTAAACATCAAATATGTAGATTCAGTTGTATAAAAATTGCTGCATTCCTTTAGCTCAAAATTATTTAGCTCATGGAGTCTGCAATATAGCTGATATGAATAAAACATTCATTGAGTTTACACAGAGAAGAAGACGATTTTTTCGTTGATGTTTTAAGCATAGAGTTAAATTAATTGTGCCTCCATGGTTTTAAGTTTTTAAATAAAATAAATTATTATAGTATTGGGATGAATGAAAGGAACGGAAAAAGTTTATGAATGACGCGCTGCTTTTATACAGAGAGCCAGGCGATTTATATTTCGATGACGTTATTTGAATAAAGTTCATTTGTTTTCGATGAATTTTCAAATATAATAAATTATTGTAGTATTATTTTAAAAATATTATAGAAGAATGTATCGCATTTTAGAGCTGTTTAAACCAGTCAATTTATATTTCAATGCCGGCATTCGAATGAAGTTCATTTTTACTTTCCTTATATACCTAATGTATAAGGAAAGTATTGTGACGGGGTCGAAAATTCGAATTCGAGTTTTCGACGGGAGAGCACGTTTCAAGCATCCCTGATTACGAATCAAACATATTTGAAGTGATGTCTGTATGTGTGTGCGTGTGTAAAAGTATGTGTGTGTGTGTGTGTGAAAGTATGTGTGTGTGTGCCAGTGAGTCTCTGGAGACGATAACTGACGAACGAATAGACCGATTCGAACCAAATTTGGTACAAAAATCACAATCCGTGAACACTGGAAGCCTATTGTTCTTACGTAATCGAATGTTCAGAACCCCCCTAAATTTTCGAATGAAATTTTGAAAAAATCGTCAAAAAATCAAAACCGCTAATAAAGTTACGCAAATAGACATTTCTTATGTAATTTTTCATTAGAAAACGATTGGCAAAAATTTTAGAAGGCTAACATGAACCGTTCTCGAGATATTGTACATTTTTCAAAAAAAATTATGAAAAAGTCACATAAAAAAAAAATTCCTATTGAGAAACATGTTCACTTTTCATATGTAATACCATGCGATAAATTGAGTGACATCATTCTCGTGGATCTAGCTCGTTCCATTCATGAAAAAATATTCTTTAAATAATACTTTTGTATTTGAACGCCAATAGTCATTTATCTACTGTAAGAATAACTTTTTTCTTAGTGCATAACGCTTGGTGAGATTTTGGCGACGAATTTGGCGGAATGTCGCCAACTTGGCGACTTTTTTGAAATGTTGCCAAATTAATGAAAATCTGGCCAAATGGATAAAAATGATGCTAAATCAATGAAAATGACGACTAATTGTCGAAAATTCAATATCTTGGAAAGAATATTAGTATCTACTATAAGAAAAACCTATTTTTTTACTGTAAAAGTAGCAAATTCATTACATTATATAAGGAAAGCCATGTGTTGCCCACATCAGATTTTTCTATGAAGGTTTAAATTTTTTAATATAATAAATTAATGTAGTATTGTGATAATTTTAAAAGTATTGCCGAGGAATGTATCGCATTTTAGAGATGTTCAAATATAATTGCATTAAAGTTGTAAAGTGTTTCATAATCAATGCTTTATGCATGATTGATCTTTCTTGTTATTATAAATAAAATGTATAAGTGCACACCAAAACTTCAAGAAAAATCCCTGTCATTATCTCCTCTTCTGAAAACATATCTTTATAGAAACTGAAATCACAAAACAAGTTTTTATTGTACTTTTGCACGAAATATAATTTCTCATCTTCCAAAGCTGTAAAAAGGTAACAATAAATTTGTTTCCTCGCTGAATCCCGTTTTTTAGCATGAATGCAAATTTAGAATGTAAAGGAGTCATATTTTAGAACAAAATATTTATGGCATCTTTCACAATGTACTAAAATACTTTCCAAAAGATGTGAAATATCATACAATAAAAATAAGAAGGAGAGAATGAAGAATGTTGCGTTTAATCAAACTTTTTTTGAACCAAGATCAAGAAATAATTCTGTATGTCATAAAGTCGGAAAATCATAAATATATATACAATTAATTTAGAAAAAATTATTTTGAATTAAAATATTAAGGTATTTTATATAAGATATATTTAAACGTTATTGAGGTATGAGTTTAGTTACTCATATATGTAAGTTGAGATATTTTATATAAGAGTTAATATAAAAAAATCTGAGCTGGGCAACACATGACTTTCCTTATATAATGCAATGAATATACTATTTTTACAGTAATAAAAAAGGTTTTTCTTATAGTAGATACTTATATTCTTTTCAAGATATTGAATTTTCGTTAATTAATCGTCATTTTCATTGATTTAGCGCCATTCTTATCCATTTAGCTATATTTCTGTGAATTTGGCAACATATGAAAAAGTCTCCAAGTTGGCGACATTCCACCAAATTCGTCGCCAAAATCTCGCCAAGGCTTATGGACGAAGAAATAAGTTATTCTTAAAGCAGATGAATGTCTATTGGCGTTCAAATACAAAAGTATTACTCAAAGTATCTTTTTTCATGAATGGAACGAGCTAGATTCACGAAAATGATGTCACCAAATTTATCCAAAAATATTTTTTTTAAATTTTATATGACTTTTTGATATTTTTTTTGAAAAATGTGCAATATCTCGAAAACGGTTCATATTAGCGTTTTACAATTTATGTCAATCGTTTTCTAATGAAAAATTACATAAGAAATGTCTATTTCCGTAACTTTATTAGCGGTTTTGATTTTTTGAAGATTTTTCAAAATTTAACTCGAAAATTTAGGGGGTCCTGAACATTCGATTGCGTATAAAAACAATAAGCTTCCAGTATTTCGGATTGGGATTTTTGTACCAAATTTCGTTCGAATCGGTCCATTCGTTCGTCAGTTATCGTCTCCACAGTCTCACTGACAAACACACACACACACACAAATACTTTCACACACACACACAGACATCACTTCAAAAATGTTTGATTCGTGATCAGGGATGCTTGAAACGTACTCTCCCGTCGAAAACTCGAATTAGAATTTTCAACCCGGTCACAATACTTTCCTTATACATTATGTATATAAAGAAAGTAATATATGTGTATATCCATAGTATTACTTTCCTTATATACATAATGTATAAGGAAAGTATAGCGACTGGGTCGAGAATTCGAATTCGAGTTTTCGACGGAAGAGCACGTTTCAAGCATCCCTGATCACGAATCAAACATTTTTGAAGTGATGTCTGTGTGTGTGTGAAAGTATGTGTGTGTGTCAGTGAGTCTGTGGACACGATAAACGAACGAATGGACCGATATGAACGAAATTTGGTACAGAAATCACAATACGTAAACGCTGGAAGTCTATTGTTTTTATACGCAATCGAATATTCAACCCCCCCCCCCCCCTAAATTTCCGAGTGAAATTTTGAAAAAATCATCAAAAACTCAAAACCGCTAATAAAGTTACGCAAATAGACATTTCTTATGTAATTTTTCATTAGAAAACGATTGGCATAAATTTTAGAAGGCTAACATGAACCGTTCTCGAGATATTGTACATTTTTCAAAAAAAATTATGAAAAAGTCACATAAAAAAAAATTCCTATTGAGAAACATGTTCACTTTTCATATGTAATACCATGCGATAAATTGAGCGACATCATTCTCGTGGATCTAGCTCGTTCCATTCATGAAAAAATATTCTTTGAATAATACTTTTGTATATGAACGCCAATAGTCATTTATCTGCTGTAAGAATAACTTTTTTCTTAGTGCATAACGCTTGGCGAGATTTTGGCGACGAATTTGGCGGAATGTCGCCAACTTGGCGACTTTTTTGAAATGTTGCCAAATTAATGAAAATCTGGCCAAATGGATAAAAATGATGCTAAATCAATGAAAATGACGACTAATTGTCGAAAATTCAATATCTTGGAAGGAATATAAATATCTACTATAATAATAATCTATTTCATTTTTACTGTAAAAGTAGTAAATTCATTGCATTATGTAAGGAAAGTCATGTGCTGCCCACATTTGATTTTTTTTATCATATTTTCATATAAAGCAATTATAATAATATGTAAAGTAACATGAAGATTATAATAATTATTAATATATTAATTATAATAAATAAGTAAAGGAACATGAAATATATAATAATTATTTTTTCTAAATATTATATATCATTCCATCCTACTCTAGGAGAATAAATTGTGTGTCTCGAACATTGGAGAAATTGAAAGTATATAAAATGCTCCTTAAAATGCTTGGTAAAATTTATTGTGTGTGATATCCCAGAACACACAGAGATAAAAGTTCTTTACTGCATTATGCTTTCACAAGGTTGTAAATAAAATATTTTTCGAAGTAACGAGTTCATAAAATAACCGTTGAAACTTTTGAAACCAAATTACTTTTAAATAAATACAATTCCCTGAAACTGATACTTTAGAAATAAGTATTTTTTTATCAATTTCAAAGGTATATTAATAAAATAGGTTTTCAGGGCATGAAGTAATAAATTCCACAAAATCAGCAAAAAAAAAAACTGATGTGGGCAGCACATGACTTTCCTTAAATAATGCAATGAATTTATTACTTCTATAGTTAAAAAAATCTGATGTGGGCAACACATGACTTTCCTTATAAAATGCAATGAATTTACTACTTTTACAGTAAGAAATAGGTTTCTCTTATAGTAGATACTTGTATTCTTACCAAGGTATTGAATGGTCGTCAATTAGATGTCATTTTCATGGATTTAGCGTCATTTTTATCCATTTTGCAAGAGTTTCGTTAATTTGGCAGTATTAAAAAGTCACCAAGTTGGCGATATTCCGCCAAATTCGTCGCCAAAATATCGCCAAGCGTTATAAACCGAGAAGTAAGCTATTCTTATAGTAGATAAATGACTATTGGCGTTCAAATACAAAAGTATTACTCAAAGTATCTTTTCTCATGAATGGAACGAGTTAGATCCACGAGAATGATGCCACCAAATTTATCGCATGATATTACATATGGAAAGTGAACATGCTTTTCAACAGTTAATATATTTTTTTAAGTTATGGGATTTTTTGATAAATTTATTCAAAAAATGTGCAATATCTCGAGAACGGTTTATGCTAACGTTCTAAAGTTTATGTCAATAGCTTTCTATGAAAAAATTACATAATAAATGTCTATTTGCTTAACTTTATTAAAGGCTTTGATTTGTTGATGATTTTTTCAAAATTTCACTGGAAAATTTAGGAGGGTTCTGATCATTCGATTACATTTAAAAACAATAGGCTTCCAGTATTCATGGATTGTGATTTGTGTACCAAATTTCATTCAAATCGCTCTATTTGTTCGTGAGATATCGTCTCCACAGTCTCACTGACACATACACACAGACATCACCTCAAAAATGTTTGATTCGTGATCAGGGATGCTTGAAACTTGCTCTCCCGTCGAAAACTCGAATACGAATTTTACTTTTCTTTTTACAATACTTTCCTTATTCATTATGTATATAATGGAAGTAAAAAAATGTATGGACGCAGGGGTAATGCTAAGGAATAAAACACCCTTGAACTGCTTGGAATGCAAACTGACTTTTTGTCACCAAAATATAATCAAAGGGATATAGAACAGCATTTAGCATTTGGAACTTTATGCTTTATGAAAAGTGACTTAAAGTGAGTGAAATGGATTCTTAAAATCGAAAAGGAAGATATCGTCAGCAAAGGACGTAGAGGAAAATTCCATTTAATCCCTGTGGTCTTAAGAAATGCGATTGCTTCTTAACCAGATAGAATGGCCGATGTATTGACTCTACAGGGGAGATAAAATTTCCTTTGAACTTTATGCTCTTGTTTGGGATTAGTTCCTTCAAATATTTATCCAAATATATTTTTTGAACAGCAAATAAATTCACTGAATGGACTCAAGCATATAATTTAATTCAATGCAGACAGAATCAGCAAATTGAGTAGATATATATGTAGCAAGTTTTTATTTGTTGTGTCGACGTCATTTTCATTTACATGCTATAGCTTTTAAATTCGTAAAGTTTGAAAACCGATATTCACGCATGCGTGGTGAATTGCAGCGAGTTTCTATGGGGCGTATCACAAGCGTATTTGCATTATTTAAGTAATGCGCGCCTACTTAAAACCAGGGCAATGTTGGCCACATATTTTAGTTGCGAATAAATTGTACAATAACCTCACTGACTGCGCAGTATCAGTATGTCAGAGAACCAAATTCGACCATGCTTACTACAACTCTAAATTACCCCCTGAATCTAGAGAAACAGCCTATCTAAGTTTGATGCCAGCATTTTTGCCAGCATTGTGCTTATATCCTTTATCTCCAAATACCTATTTTAAACGCTGCAATTAATATTTATAGATAGACTAGCTGGAGTTGAATTGCATGACCTATAAAGTTAGAGAGAGTTAACACACGATATGAATAAAAAGTTTGAAATAAAAGTTTGAGGTATTAAACTTTATAAATTCCTTTGTTAATGGATTTAGGAGAGCATAAGTTAATTATGTTATGTTAGGAAATGATAAAAATATTAAAAGTTAATGAAATGGGTGCATGGCTCGCATGTGTCTGTGGATATTAGGGGTGGATTGGAGGGTTTGACAGGAGTTGAGGTCAGCTGGTCTCGTAAATGGACGTAGGTTACTTGCACGGGCGTAGTGCATAAAGCTCGTGAGTTTCGTTGGTGATTTTATAACATCGCAAGAGAATAAATAGCAACCAATTTACATTATTAAATTTTCATTGTAATATACCTATAAAAATATAGAAAATTAGAATCACAAATTATAACTTGTAATTGGAATTGAATCTATGATTACTTAGAATCACAATTTCTAGATTTAAAATGTCAAAAATAGCATTTTAAAATTAGATGCATGGAAAACTATATATGTTTCACCCCAGTAGTTGATGTTTCTAAAAATTTCATTAAAACTATAAATTTTTCATATGTTGAAATTTTGAGCCATTGTTTAAATTATAACTGAAATTATTAAACAATTTTAGCAATTAAGTACTAGCTATTAATGAACTAAACATTTAAATGATAAATAAATGTAACGATTGATAAATATATAATTTTAATACAGTTATGCATTTATTTGTTAATTTTTTCGAAGCATTGTTAGAATTTAATTATTAAACAGTTGTTAAATATTTAATTTTTCAGATCTATGTGTGGATTAAAGTTGCCGAATGAATGAAGTTTTAATGAATTTTCACATTTGATTGATAAATATTAAATTTTTAATTGTTTGAAAATTTACGGCTTATACGTATATTTGTTAAAAATTGAATCCTTAATGTTATATTCTTGAACAATTGCTAAACAAATAATTATCAAAATTTATGTGTGGATTCAAATTTTTTAAAACATTTAAGAAACATTTTTAGTTTTGCACATATGACAAAAATTTATGTAAAATTTAAGCTACGAATACATTCATCATATTGAACATATTGCTGTATACGCATATGAATTAATACACAAAATTATACATTATGAATTTTTAATATTACAAAATAATTTTAAATATAAATATATATATATATATATGTTTAATATATTTATATATATATATATATATATATATATATATATATATATATATATATATATATATAAATATGTATATATATATATAAATATATATATATATATATATATATATATTTATATATGTATATATATATATATAAATATATATATATATATATATATATATATTTATATATATATATATATATATATAAATATATATATAAATATATATATATATATATATATATATATATTTATATATATATATATATATATATATATTTATATTTATATATATATATATATATATATATATTTATATTTATATTTATATTTATATATATATATATATATATATATATATATTTATATATGTATATATATATATAAATATATATATATATATATATATATATATATATTTATATATATATATATATATATATATTTATATTTATATATATATATATATATATATATATATATTTATATTTATATTTATATTTATATATATATATATATATATATATATATATATATATATATATTTATATTTATATATATATATATATATATATATATATATATATATTTATATTTATATATATATATATATATATATATATATATATATTTATATATATATATATATATATATATATATATATATATATATATATATATATATATTTATATATATATATATATATATATATTTATATATATATATATATATATATATATATTTATATATATATATATATATATATATATATATATATTTATATATATATATATATATATATATATATATTTATATATATATATATATATATATATATATATTAGAAAAATGTAATAATAAAAATAATTAATTCAAGTAAAAGTGAAAATATTAACATCACCATAGAAGCAAAACCTCGGCCATAATGCCGATAATAGAAAAGAACAGCACCGTCCTAAATTCGAAGATTAATCAGAATGAAATTCATCTTCAGGTCTAAGTATTTAATTCTAATTAACCCAAACAAATGCCTGTTTTAGATTGAGCAATAGTACATTACTATAAATGCTCAGCCTCAGGCAGCAAAAGATGAAAAATTGAAGATAAGAAACATTAAGAAAGTTCGTATTACCATGAGGCAGGAACCGTTCTTCTTTCACCACGTGTATATGCGATCAAACTCAACAGTATGAAAAATATCTAGGAGCACCGGAATGAACATAACGAAATATAACCTAGGAGGCAGAACGAACGTTCACAGAGACCCGTCCAGTGAGTCATAGCAGGAGACCGGACAATCACCCATATAAGTGAAACATAATATGAACTGGGAGCATAGATGAAAATTCTTACTAAACAAGTGATTCATAGAATAAATGGATAAACGAGAATGCCTCTATACACCAATTATAAGGGCCGCTCAAATCGTAGTATCAAACTGGCTAAAGTTACAATATTTTAGCGATAATAAAATTCAAAACATTAATATTGATGTATCTTATTTTCCAATTTTTATATTTTTCTAATTTTTTTAGTTTATTTTATTATTTCTCATTTTTAGTTATTTATATAATTAAAAAATAATATATATATATATATATATATATATATATATATATATATATATATAATTTTTTTTTGTTAGCCACTATAATTGGGAAGATTGTCTTGGATGTCATCGAGTGGAAGTTGATACACTGACTGGATAATTATAATAACGAATTTGGGAGGATATGCATTATTAGTCGTTGTACTCAATAATTCCATAAAATGTGCTAATTTATAATTTTCATCACAAATTTTATTGATTATAAGTACCTGATTTATTATAATATTTTTAAAAGCTGGTATATGCAAACAAGAGTCAAAATGTTGAATTTTTGATGTATTAAATTTAAAATCTTGTCTTTCATCAACATAAGTTTATAGCCAGATTAAAATTTTGTAAGTCTAAATTTAAATCTAAAAAGTTTGCAACATTAGAGTCATTATTACTTGCATTTAATTCTAAATTATTAGGATAAAAGTTATATACTATAGAGATATTATTATGGGATACACATAATATGTCATCTAAATAGCTAAACATGTGCATATTATGCAATCTTGGATTAATGTTCCTGTCATAGAAGAATAAATACAGATTAACTAACGATGATAAGGCACGCCCCTCCTTTTGGGATACCAAACTGTTACTTAATAAAAGTACCACCATGTTGAATATAATTCTCTAGAGGGTGAAATTAAGTAATTTATATATATATATATATATATATATATATATATATATATATATAATATATATATATATATATATATATATATATATATATATATATATATATATGTATATATATAAATGAAATAATATACCATTAAATTCAGATAATAGGAAGAATACATACATTCGAAAAAGGGATCATTGATGACTAAGATAAATTGCATAAAATTCAAAATTGCTTTTGTTTAGACATTCATCTGATGACATTTTAATGTTTTTCCGATGACCAAGAATTTGGACGATCTGCAAGTTTACTCATGTTTGAAGGCAAAGAAATCTTATACTCCTATTATCTCTAAAAATCTAAACTTTTAGAATGTTTTATTTTCTTAAGAACACACAGAATGTCTATATAAACATTTTTAAACTCAATTACAGATTATGGACGAGAAACATTTTAGGGCACGGAGTGCAAAGTAAAATCATGTAAGAAATGTGCAGCCACAATACTCAACGACATCTGACCTATAAAAAGCCAATACTGACGAATTAACACGGTCCAAAGTGAAAATTATTATTTTAATTATAATGAACCCTTTAAGTTGTGTTTTAAAATAATTCTGGTAGATATGTGTAAATACAACTGCATTTTGATTCAAATATATTATTTGTGTGGAAACTTCCAATATTTGTAACAGAATGGACATTGATTCACTTATTACGATGTTTTGCAAATTCAGCGTGCCACCCTATTCATTTGAATTGCTGCATTATCAAATACCGAAATTCAGATCAATTCGAAATAAATGAGATACAATTGAAAAACTTAATACAAACATCAAATTAAATTGAGAGAATCTAAAAACCTCGTTACTTGGACCGATCAACATAGACAGAGCTGTCTGGATTGGTGCCGAACTCGGTCAGTCTTCTTCTTCATCCCAGACCGTCCGACCTATCCGAAAGTGTTAGATACCTGTTTGGATGACCGGGAAGTGCCACCCAATTTAGATCGGAACCTAGTGGTCGATTCATCCAAACGGACCGTACCCTTCTTCCCCTATCACCAACCTCTAGGAAGGACTTGCAGACCTACATGTTTAGCTTGACTGTACTCCACGTGGATACAGGAAAAGTTTGAACAGCATCGAGAATCGAACTGGGATCGTTTGAGTGCAATTTTCACTCGCTAACCACTGGGCTGTAGCGCCCGACTTGGTCAGTCTGAATAATCTCCAACTGGAGGTATGTTGCCTTTAGCGCCGAATCCTGCTTCTCTCTCAGCGTTGATAACCGTAATACGTATGTAGAGCTAGCGTTGTGATTCCACATTTGTTGTAGAGCTGCACGCTGCCATCACCTGCGATGTGACAGTCTGGGGAGCTATCTCGTGGGACAGCCGATCTCCTCTAGTTGTGTTCCAAATCCATCTGGCGACTCGCTTGTACGTCGACGATATTCTGCAGCCGATGCTTTAAATATACTGTTAAGTTACCCAGGTTCCATTTACCAACAAGGCAACGCTCGACCACATACTGCAAGGCTTTATCAGTAATGTATTCGAGGAGTTAATACCCTCCCATGGTCATCCATGTCCTCCATGTCTATCACCAATAGAACGCGTTTAGATCATGCTGGGACTGCAATTGCAGCCTTTTCAGAATACCACAGAATTAACTGATCTGTTGTAGCATGTATGGCAGAACTTTTTGCAGGACATAAGCAACTCAATTGACTCTATGTAGCACTGAATATAGACTTGTATAGCTGAACTGAGAAACATTTTTACATGTAAGGACAAAAATTAAACACTGCGAAGTTTCTAGTGTAACTGTATAAATTGAGCTCAGTGGTTTATGTCAATATGAAATGTATTTTGCCTTTGAATTATAATTCCTTTTATTCAGATTTTCTGTTTTTCATACATTTTTTTATGATTTGCTTCAATTGAAGCTGCTCATGATGGGTTATGAATAAAATCCTTTACACCAACACTTTAATAGAAAGTTAAAGATGTGCATAAAGGCTTATGAGGGATCCCTGTGTATTAAAACCAGAAATAACCTTTAATGGAGCCTGATACGCCAACGTTCGTGAATGAAATTTAATGGAGCATAATATTCAATGATGAGTTTATGAATGGTATTTAATAAGGCCTAATACTCCAATGTCCTTTATTTAATGTTGGAGTATTATTTGCCATTAAATTTCACTAAAAGTCTTGTGAAATAATTTAGAAATCGACTTTCCTTATTTACCTCTCAGTGTTCTCGTCATTTTTAGAACTTTGGAAATAAATATTTATATTACCTTTTAGGTATTAATTGTGTTCTTTAAATCCTTCATATCATCAAGAGATTAAGGGACACCTTTTGAACAAGAGAGAGTTTGAGGTGCAAACTAAATGATTGGGCATGTCTTCTGTGGTGAAAGAAACAAAACAAAGTTTGATTCATTGCGCTGATAATTTGAAGTGTTCCTTATATCCAACCCACCATAATTCTTTGTTCGAGTTCGTGGAATAAAATATATTAATATAATACTACACAATTGACTTCATTTCAACTTTAAAATAAACATTGTTTATTAAACACATTATAATTATGATTAAATTACAATAATAATCACATGTATTTAAGGAGGAGATTGGGTGTGCAAGACCAGACATATTAATGTCCAACATTCCGTATGACTTTTTATAACAGTAGATTTGCACATAACTTTGTTATTGCCTCACTTCTGTGAAGCACACCACTGATACATAGACTTATGACTGAATGCCTATCTTGAAAACTTATATCGTCATTTCTCAACATCTGAACACTCTTATCCTTGTCTGGATATTGATTGCATCTTCACTCTATGCAGCTGTAACTTAATGAATATTCTAATTCGCATCTTCTCTATGTGAATCGAGCTTTAAACTGTTAAACCTTCTCTATGTGAATATTGACTCTTGTCTATTGAACCTTCTGCCTGTTGCAACCTATTTTTGCCTGAGGTCTAGATACGCCTCTTCGGCTATCATTGGTTGATCTCAGAAAGATGAGGCCATATTTCCTCATTGGTTAAACCTTTAACCAATCCCATGGTTTAATCTTTAGCCACCAGTAACTTTTCTGGCTCGATTACATATGTAAATGAAACCCCCTTATTTATGGCTTTCATGACCTCTCGGTGCAGGGCTATAACTGGCGCTTACTACTCTGGGCCTTTGTATGGCTTGTTAGAAATCATAAATCTTTGTATATAAACCTGTCTAAATGTCTCTTGGTCTCCACATTTTTTTCAAAGAAGTTTATTTTAAAATCTGCTCAGTGTTAAAGATGTAAACCTCTAATTAAAATTACACCAGAACATATAGTGAATTCTCGAAAACCAAACAACACTTTCATGACAGCTTGCTCAAAATGAAAAATAAATAACTTGCAATGCGAGTGTAATAAGCTCTAATTAAGCATACGGGAAGTATACAGTCCGAAGCACTGCTTTCGTTAGCTCACACTAAAATGCGTTTAAAATTAAGTTCTGGAATATTTAGAAACTAAGATTCAAAATTATCAAACTAATATATTTTATATTGCTTTCAGAACATCTCATATCGAGAAAACAAAACAGCGCTTCGATTAATTCTTAAAAAGTAGAATTTAAGACAACCAATACTGTTCCAAGTAATTTTCATCAGGATATGTCATTTTTATAAAAAAAGTCTAGAAATCCTAGGAAGGTATTGATTAATAAATTTTCCCATAATAACCAGATTAGTGACAATTTTTGAAATGCGTCGGAAGGTTCGCCAAATCTATGACCGCAAGAACATTTGTCTTATAAATAACAGTAAATGTTGTCTTCAAACCTGCTGTGGTTCTGACGACTCAGAGACTGCCCTGTACTGGAGAGCCAGAGAACTCTTAAGGCTACACTGACTTCGGTCAATTTTTAACACTTTACAACAAAGTTGAAAAGTGTTTATGACTTTGTTCATTCTGTCTGTCTGTCTGTCTGTCCGTTAGCACGATAACTGCCGTAAAAATGAGTTTATCAAAATGAAATTTTAGTATGTTGTTCAGACGGTCTGTAGGACCTATGGGAATATAAATAAATAATATCACCCAATTAGTTTTTTATTGAACCCGGGTTGAAAAAATGAAATACATTGAACCCTATGGGACCTAATTTTTCAAACATTTTTTAAGTAAATTTAAAATTCATGAATTGCTTCGAAATTTTTAGGAAATATTCACATTATCCCATAGAATATATAAAAAAAAATTCAGTAAAATATGTTAAGTAGTTTTTTAATTAAAAAAATTATTTAATATAGGGAAAAAAACAAATTCAATTAAATTATGACTTTGGGATATCTTCCAGAAAGAAAAGAGAGAGATATTATATAATTAATATCTCTCCATTTGTTTAAACGTTTTGCATATGGGAGTGGCTTCATATTTTAAAATAAATTTGGTAGATAACAATTTTTCATTTTTTATAAATTTTATAT
This sequence comes from Amaurobius ferox, assembly GCA_951213105.1. NCBI lineage: Eukaryota > Metazoa > Arthropoda > Arachnida > Araneae > Amaurobiidae > Amaurobius > Amaurobius ferox. The sequence goes on from OX578145.1 coordinate 36,008,897, forward strand.
AACTCTTCATGATAAATTTAATTGATGGCATTTTAAATGCACTTTCCTACGTCCTAGAGAGTTAAAATTTGGTACACAGCTTAAATTTGTTGAACATTTTATTCGACAAAAATTTGATGGATCTTTAAATATAGATCATACATTTTTTTCGAAATGGCCTGAAAATAATCCCCGTTCACTTCTATAAATCATTGGTGTAATATTGTTAAAAATTCTGATGTGGACAGCACATGTCTTTCTCTGCAGACTCATATTCGTTCTCTTTATTTATTCAATGATAATTTGAGTTTATCTGCACAACACAAGTATTTTAAATGACATTGAATTTACACGTTAAACTTAAATTTGGTTCTCATTTGATAGCTGGACTTATTGTCAAAGGTGGCGTAGCGAAAACGCGAAAAAACTAGAATATCTCAAGAACGGCTAGTCCTAGAGTAATGGGGTTAGTCTTATTCTTTTTGTTGTCAAAAATCACATATAAAATAGGAATTTAATTGATATAATTGAGAACACGTAGTCTTTTATTTTTATATATAACGATTTTTGCTGGCCATTTCGCAAAAATAGCCCGTTCCTTTTTCCCGAATCGTAGTAGAATAACCTACAAATGATTTATATACAAAATTTTGTTAAATTTGGTATATAAATCACTTGTAGGTCATTGAAATATTATACTCCAAATTTTGTTAAATTTGGTTCATTAGTTTTTAGCTAGAGTGGATAAAGGCAATTTCTGCGGCCATTTCGCAAAGAAGGCAGATTATTTTATTACGAATCGTACTATAATCTAATGAACATCAGGATTTCCCACAAAAAACATACCTACCAAATTGTATGAAATTCGGTCCATTAGTTTTTCAATTAGAGTGGATGTAATATCCACACAGACACACAGAAACATACACAGATACACCCTTACACACACAGACGTCTTCCTAAAAGTAGTTTTTTCGTGTTCTAGAAGTCCCAAAACGTGTAGATACTTTGAAAATTCGAGTTCCGATCTTCGGCACGATTCCAATACTTTGAGTACATACACATACACATATATATTATCTGTGTATTATCTGTGTATCTAAATTCCGTGCCTATGCAATTACAATAGTTGTGATTTTAAATGATCCCTAAACTTTTATTATTTCTTCAAGGAAGCCTAATTTTAACATATGCAGAATGCAAATATCTCAAGCGATTGTAAGATGAATTACATAAGAATTGCTGAATTTTTTTCACACAAAATTATTTAGCTCTGGAGTCTGGAATACAAGTTATATGAATGAAATATTCATTGATTTTGCATAAAGAATCAGTTGATTTATATTTCGATACAGTTTTAAATATTTAAGTATAATAAATTACTGTAGTACTGTGATAATGTAAAATATATTACCACTGAATGAATCACATTTTAGAAATTTTTAAATGAAATTACATTTCAGTTGGAAAGTGTTTCATAATCAATGCTTATGCATGATTGATCTTTCTTGTTGTTACTTTACATCATTGTTCTTTGTTCATGTACATGTTCTGTAACTTGCCGTGCCATTGGAAAAAAAAACCTGCAGTAAGAACGAGTTGTTTGTGCGAATAATTCAAGATTATTATTGCATGCAAAAAAGTTGCCACATGATTATTTTAACTAAATGCATTTTTTTAGAATCTGCTATAGATAGAGCATAGATGATGCCTAATATGAGTTCAGAATCAAATGCCGGAAAATGGTAAGGGGAATCAATAAGGATTTCCACTTTGGATTCATTTCCATTTCCGGTTTAAAACTTTAAATTTTACACGTAATATATTTTTCTCAAGTTTATCCTTAAGTTTAGATAACTGATATGGATTCATCATCAAATTCCGGATGGTGTAAATGGCTGGAAAGGGTTTCCCTCTCTCAGGTCTGGAGATGTCACTGCCGATGAAAAATTTACGTTTTGCTTGCAACATTTTTTTCTCAAGATCGGCTATAGATGGAGTTTGAGATGATGACATATATAGATTCAGAATTAAATTGTTGATGGGGTATATAGGAACACTAGATATTTTCATTTCTGGTTTTCTCATCTCGGATTCAAATATTTTTCTCATTTCCTTCATCTGCTTCTCAGGATTGGCTATAGATAGAACTTAGATGCTGACTGACATGGATTCGGCAAAGAATCCCAGGAGGAAGAAATGGGAATTCACAAAAAATTGCCATTTCCGCTTGTGGATGTTGCTTCCAATGTTCCCTTTTTATATTGTTTGAAATAAGTATTCAAAAGAAAAGAAAATTGCTTCAAAGAGAATTTTACACACCATTAACCACTTCATGAAGTTTCTTTCATAGTTCTTTTTTTCTAATATTACTTTGGGATAAAGCTCGACAAATGTATCATTAAATTTATAATTGTTTGAGAAATAGAGTATTTCTTTAAATTTTAATTGTATTTTTCACTAAACGTAACATAAAATTATTTTATAAACATATATTCTAAAAGTTTCTTTTTTTGTTTGTCTACAATATAAGCAATTAAAATGTAATGTTTATTATATGGCTACAACATTTTCAGTAATAAAATGCTTTAATATTGGTAATTGAAAGAAAGATGAAGAATGTATTTTATTTAAAAAAATAGCCTATTATATTCTGATAGTGTCAGATTCCTAACATTCATTTTACGCTTCTTTTAAAAGATTTTATCAAATCCAATTTTCGAATTCCCTGAAGAAATGTTTTCAGATTTCAATATAGTAGTAAATACAGTCCATGTCTCCAATGATTCCAAGAAGCTTTAGAATTCATGATAATGCCTATTTCTTTCCTAAACAATTTACAGAGTTGAATTGAAATATTTTTTCAAAATAAATCCTTTTTTTTTGTAGTTATGTCGTTTGAAGGCTCTTTCTTCAATTTTATTTCACTTTTGATGATGTCAAAGAAGAGAAATGTTGGACATATTACTTTTCAAGCGTTAAAGACATGATCGAATTAAGGTTTCGTTGTAAATAATCTTTTGTGTAAAAGTTTAAAGTTTATCCAATAGTATAATGTAAAAGTTAATTCTATTTAAAAAGTTGTATATGTAATCTGTGTGATATATGTTACGTAAAAAGGTTTTTCTATTGTGAAAAATTGTTATATGTAATTCGTAGCATAAGTCTTAACGTTTAACTTAAGATTACTCATTTTGGACAACCAGCCCCTTTGCTTTTATAAATAAGTTATTCATTTTAATGGCTCATAGGCCGCAGCTGACTGCGCGTAACGACATAACCGGTGTCAATCCTTTTACTGTCTGGCACGATTATCAATAGGTGTATGCTTTACTAAGGTACGTGCGTCACTGCGCTCCTGTAACTGCACGCCAGCTATGATAACAGGTCATTTTGCCAGGTACACGCTTCCAGTTACAAGAGTGGACCATGGCGAATGACAGATATCAAGTTTGCTGAAGTTTGCTTAATAGGCTTAAAAATATAGAAATATATACTCCACCTATACGTTAATGTAGTACACTGCTTTGCGGTATACATGCTCAATATTGAATTTTAACAGAAAAATAATAATATTCTCTAAGAAATACATATATTTTAGCGATTTTTAGTAAACCAGTTAAATTTCGATATTTAAATATTTATAGCCTGGTGATCTGATTGACAATAAGAGCAAACGTGGACAGTTTGCTTTGCGTTAGCAAGGAATAGTGGTTGTCTGCAGTGGCAGCAAATGCTTGCAATAACAGCAGATTTGGCTATTAGTGCATTTATTGGGTAACCCAAACCGATAGCAAGTTTTATTGTAACCATTACAGGCACCGGCTGTTCCATGTTGATGGCAAAATTTCTTACAGCCTTTGCATCGTTAATTATATATCTATAGTAAGTTTCTTTACAGCCATTACAGCTATCATTTTTACATGCCAATAGCAAGGTTTCTTATAGCTAGTGGCGGCTCGTGACCGACATGTAGAGGGGACGCTCATCTATGTATTTATGCGTATACAATATGTGTTATTAATATATATATATATATATATATATATATATATATATATAATTGAATAATTTTTATTTTACTTGTATTAATAAAAATGATAAGAAGATGGACTGAAATATATATATATATATAAAGCATATGTATACGCATATACGTATTTTGGGTATAACGGCGGGTGTATTAAAAATAAAAACGACGGATGTATTAAGTAAAATAACGTACCTCTCACTTGCTCGTTCTTTCATAAAAATCCTGGACACATGGAACGTATCCTTCCTAGTGAAAAACATTACATAGTTCTAATTTACATTAAAGTAATATTGTAGGGGCTAGTTAAATTAAAAGTTATACCCAGGGAGTTGACTAAAAAAATATGCATATTCTGGTGATATGTACTGATGATTCAGAGACTATAGTCACCAGAAAAGTCAAAATCGGTGGATTAAGAGGCGAGCTGGAAAATTGGAGGAGGGGATTAACCAAAGTGAGAGTTACGTTCGGGGATTTGCCACGTTAAAGTTGCATATCCAGGTGATATGTACAAATGGTGAAGAGACTATAGCCACAAGCTGAACCAAAATCGCTCAATTAGGAGCAGATATGTAAAACTGTGGGGACAAGTTAAACTAAAAGTTACACCCAGGGGTTGACACAAAAACATGTGTATCCAAGTGAAATGTACAAATGTTGCTCAGACTATATAGTCACCAGTCGAGTCAAAATTGCGCAATTAGGAACTGAGATGTAAAATTGGGGGGGTTAGTTAAACAAAAAGTTACTCCCAGGGAGTTGACACAAAAAACGCATGTATATTATATATCCATCAAATATGTGTATCAAACTGAGACGTACGGATGGTGCAGATACAACCATCAGCTTAAGCAAAATCGTTCAGTTAGGAGGTGAGATGGGAAATTTGGGGAGGAGGGCTAATTGAAGTGAAAGTTATACTCGGAGAGTTGTAACAACAAAGATGCATAACCAGATGACATGCACAAATGGTGCAGAAACTATTGCCATTAGCAAAACTAAATTCGCTCAATTAGGAAAAATGCTCGCTAAAAATGTAAAATTATGGGGCTAGTTAAACTAAAAGTTATGTCCAGGGGACTGACACGAAATATGTAATTCAGATGACACGTACAGAGGGTGCAGAGACTATACTATTGTTAAAATCAAAATCGCTAAATTGGAAGCCGAGATAAGGAATTTGGGGGCTACCTCAAGTAAAATTTACGCCCAGGGGGTATCTGAGCAATATAGTTGCCAGCTCGGAGTTAAAATTTCGAGGGAAACATCGCAGATAAAGGGAACACGATGAAAATTTAATATTAAAAATTTTTAATAAATATTTAAAAATTCTTTAATTTTTAGGTATTTTTTAATATTTAACAGCTGAAAGAGTAAGACAGCTGGGTAGGTCAAGTGACCCCTCAAACTAAATATTCGAAACAACATATTTCTGAAGCGTCACTAAAAATAGTCTATCGATCACATGTATGCCAAAAATTGGAAACTTCAGACGTTAAAAGAATTTGAAGTCAAACATATTAGATTTCGTCACCAGCAGATCAACCAGAGCACAGAACTGCCCCAAATCAGATGTAACCCCCTTCCCAAAGGACAGAACCACACTATATCAGAAATGACGAAATGCGAAACCACTTCAATAAGTAAGACAGCTGGGTGGGTCAAGTGATCCCTCAAACTGAGTGTCCTAAACAACACATTTTAATCACGATGGCCAGAAACCTCTGAAATATCATAAACACTCCCCCTTCCCATCACTACACACATATACTTAATCCACTCATCTGTTCAAATGTTTATTTAAACTTCCAAATTTATAAAAAAAGACGAGAAAGAGAACAAACACATTCTTAAATGTAGAAAATTAAAGCTAAATTACCGAAACTGAGCTAATTTGAGAGATCCCTTTTCAGGTTTTCCTACTCTTCTATTTCTCTTTGGCTAGAAGCGCTCTCGGAACGCGACACAATCTACCAGTAATTCTGCAATGTCTGTTTTTTTTTTCACGCCAAATTTCTAATATTGCTCCTATACCATTCGTTCATTCAGGAGAAGCCGATGACAGGGACGCAATTTTAACAAATATCCCTATATTTTCCCCTTATGTGTTGAAAATTCTATGCACAGCTTTAGTGAGTCTTCTTTCTCTGAAGAAAGCTGTAGTGCTGCCATCTAGTGACATTTTTCATAACTTATTTTTTATAATTCTCGATTTAATTGAAACAAAATTTCAGATTTTTTCAATAGAAATTGTAATAAATCTGTATAACTAAAAAATTACTTGGGGTGTTTACTCAATGGTGTCGAGCGTACCCGCGACTTCCCTTAGTGACCGCGCCTGCTTATAGCCATTAAATATATAGATTATTCCATGCTAATAGCAAGTTTCCTTATACCATTGCAGGTATCTCTTATTTCATGCTAATAGCAAGATTTCTTATTACCATTGCAGGAATAGTTAATTCCATGCTGATATCAAATTTTCTTGCAACCATTACAGATATATGCTGTTTCATGTTGATTGAAAGTTTTCATATAGCCATTGCATGGTTATTCCATGTTGATAGCCAGTTTTTTTACAGCCATTGAAGGTATCATATTTTTTACATGCCGATAGCAAGCTTTCGTACAGCCATTGCAGCTATCGTTTTTCACAAGCCGCTAGCAAGTTATCTTATAGCAATTGCATGTATGAGGTATTCAATGTTCACGAGAGAATAATCACTAAATAAAACAATTGATGTTGTTATCAGGAATGTAAGAACAAACCTAACATTAAAAACGCCGTCTATAGGGGTTTTTGTAAGCATAAATATTAATAGTAAACATTATCAATCATTCCATAACTTTTTTGCATGACAGAAATATTTATAAATTACATGCATAAAATTCCGACTAGTATATTTTTATCACATAAAACCGGAATCCGACCTTTTAAAAGTGTATCTGATGTGGAAACGGAAAGTTTTACTTTCTCTTAATGCAATAAAATATCACTCCTTCTGCGAAAGGAGCATATTCTTTATGCCTCTCACAGCGAAGCATCAATATATATTAACCCCACGACGGCCCTAGGTACGCATATTCAAAGAATTCATAAATTAAATTTTTTTCTGTAGCTCAGAAAACATGTGCATTCAAGGAGGCTTTTGTGGTGCTCATAAATAATAAAATGTGTATCATATGAATGCAGAATAGCCTGTTTGAAACTAAGAGGGAATCGATATCGGGATATAGCTCCATTACTTACTTACTGCCTATTTCCGTCTTAAAGGTATTATTTTCATTGTATTTAAAATTTTGACATTCCATTAATAAATGCATTTTCCGCATTTATTTGTATTTACATTTATAGCAGTGTGGTTTCACATGACTTTAAAATAAAAAAAGTGATTTCTTTTGTTTACAAAACCAAGTATACGCGCGTTGTACGGCCATATACATAGTTGACAGCGTAGGCATCATATTGGCATAGGCATTATATTGGCGTAGGCATCATATTGGCGTAGGCATCATATGTCCTTTTCGTTAATGTAGAGTCATTTTTACAATTTTGGTGATATTTTCCTTAATTTGACACCACAGAAAAAGTCGCCAAGTTGGCAATATATCTCCAGATTAGCAGTTAAATTTGTTAAATTTATCGCCAAGCGTCACAGACAGGTTTACAGGAAGAGTTATTTTTATAAAAAATCTGTGTGGGCAGCACATAAATTTCTCTATACTCATATAATGCAATTCATTCACTTCTTTCACAGTAAAAAATGATGCATAATATACGACACAATGTTTTAACCTTGAATGTTATATTTGGCACTTTTCCGGATATCAACATGTAAAACTTTTTCGAAGTACCTAAACTGATATTTCACCCAACAGTCCATATATTGAGATATTTTAATATTTAATTCATCAATTTGATGTCATTTCTGTTAATTGAGCGTCATTTTTGCAATTTTGACTATATTTTCATTTTACATATTTTCATTTGACTATATTTTGGCGATATTTTTCTAAAGAAGTCGCCAAATTCACCAAGCGTTACACACAGAAGAAGAGAGGAGCTTTCCTAATGCATATACATATATGACTATTGGCGAATTGTTGGTTGCAAAAATACAAAATAATCCACGGGAATGATGTTGCATGGAAAGTGAATATATTTCACGATAGTTGATTCTTCTTAATTTTATGTAATATTTTAAAAGTTTTTAGAAATACAGGAAATATCTTTAGAACGGTTCATGCTAGCCTCCTAAAATTTTCGTTATGGGATTTCTAATGAAAAATTACGTAAAGTTCAATATTAAAAGTTAAGATTATTTAATGTTTTTTCTTTTTCAAAATGAAAATTTAGAGGTTAACTTCCAAAAATTCGATCGCGTTTGAAATCAATATGCTTCCAGCATTCACCGATGGTAATATTTGTACGAAATTTCGTTCGAAACGTTCCATTGGTTTGTGAGATATCGCTCAGATAAACGTTCGATTCGAGTTCAGGGATGCTTTAAACATGCTCTTCCGTTAAAACCTCAAAATCGGATTTTAAACACTGTCACAATGCTTTCTTGATGCATTATAATATACTAATAGGGAAATTAATAAATGACTTAGCAAATTATTAATATTATGCAATTTCTTTACTAACTTTATTTGAAAAACGTTCGATGTATTGAAAATGGGTCGTACTAGTGTTCTAAAGTTTCTGTTATTCGCTTTCTAATGAAAAATGGCATAAAAATGTTTATTTATGTAACATTAATATAGGTTCTTATATTTTTTTGATTATTTTCAAAATTTCTTTCGAAAATTGGACAGTTTTACCGATTATAGTAGTGTAGGATTTTAGTATTTACCGATTCTAATAATCGCACTAAATTACGTTGAAAACGCTTCTTTCGTTTATGAAATATAGCATCCACGGGAACACACTAACATATCTGCATACATACGCATACAGCTATTCAAAACCCTTCGATTCGAGGTCAGGGGTGCCTGAAACGTGCTTTTCGTTGAAAACTCGAATTCGAATTTTCAACCTCGTCACAATACTTTCCCCATACATTATACTCTAGGGAATGTAATATACATTATACAATGAAAGTAGGGAAAGTAATATATGTATAGAAAGTAATACACATTATATTATGTATGTATAGAAAGTGTATAATCTGATGTGGGCACATGACTTCCCCTGCAGACTCATATTCACGTTCTCTTTATTTCTTCAATAATTAATTATAGTGAGTTTAATTGCTCAAAATTATACACATACTAATTTAAAATTACACTGAATTTGCACTTTTAGTTCAATTTTTGTTCTTATTTTTTAACTGGACTTATTTTCAAAGGTGGGTAATTGAAAATGCGATAAAACTAAAATATCTCGAGAACGGCTAATCCTAGTGTAATGGGGTTGATCTTATTCTTTTCATCGTAAGAAATTACGTATAAAACAAGCATTTAATTGATATATTTGAGCATACGTAGTTTTTTATATTAGATTTTGACTATTTTTGAGGACCATTTCGCAAAAACAAGGCAGGTTCCTTTTTTCCGAATCGTACCAAATTCTAATCAGCACTAGAGTAGCGCACAAGTGACTTCTCTACTAAATTTTGTAAAATTTGATCAATGTTTTTCAGCTAGAAAGAATACAGGCAACTTTTGCCTGCCGTTTCGGAAAAAAAGGTGGGTTCTTTTATCTCGAATCGTACCAAAAACTAATCTGCACCCACACAAGTGACACACAAGTGTATCACACAAGTGACACACAAGTGTATCACACAAGTGACTTACCTACCAAATTTTATGAAATTTGGTTCATTAGTTTTCGAGTTAGAATGGATACATACATTGCACCAACAGATACACAGACAGACAGACAGACACACAGATAGACACACAGACACACAGACAAACAAACAGATGTCACGCTAAAAATAGTTCTTTCGTATTCTAGAGGTCCCAAAACGTGTAGATACTTCGAAAACTCGAGTTGCGATTTTCGACATGATTCCAATACTTTCCCCATGCATTACCATGTATTGCAGGAAAAGTAAAAATTATATTTATACCCTTTATTATTTGTTCAATATAATATTTGTATATTCAATTTGGTAATAAACATATTTCTATCTATACCTTCGTTATAAGATTACTTACTTAAACTTGAACCGAGTAGCTTTCCTATTTTGAACATAATTACCGACTTCTCTTTTGAATCCCATTAAACAATGTTACATTAAACAATGTTTGGCATATGTAATCCTTTAACATATCTTTGCTGGATTTCTATGCATTTCATTTTAAACAAAGGAATATCATTGCTTTTAAAAGCTTTTGCGCTTTGTATTGATATTTTGTGAAGCTAAAAATCCATTGTGAGGAATAAAACACCACGAGCCAAAAGAAAATCCAGTTATCGGTAATGCATTACCTTTGTGAGAAATGTTACAAATATACCTGTTGGTAGAAACTATCAGATAGACCCGTTAATTATGTAAGTCATTATTAAGCTTCTTTTCTTTGAAGTCATTAAAAGAATCGAATTTTGTTCTTAAATGCTGACGAAAAAAAATTGAGTGCATTAGTGCAATTTTATTTTCGAATAAAAATAAAATCATCCTTTCTTAATGAGAGTCATCATTTATTCCTGATTACAGATATTTTGGGAATGTAAAATTAAAATAAAACGTTATTTTATTTTTTTTTGTAATTCTATTAGACGCTTGTAAAATTGGAATAAGTGATTGTTGAAACCAATATAATTCATTTGGAGAGATGTTGAGTAATGAAGTTATGATTAAGTTAAATTTATGCAAATTGCAAAATATTTTATTATCGTTTCAAAAGGTTTTTACGACCTGCATTCATATTATGGCAAGTCCATCATGAGGAGGAATAATCCCAGTGCCAATTTAAATGCCATTTAACACAATTGACAGGAAACAGAGCCGATTTAGCTCAAATTGTGGAAGATGGAAATGCTTGGCATAAAGTCATTATATGTTGTCGGAGAATATAAAAAAAATAACTTTTCTGAGAGAGATGGTTTTCATGCTTTCTTGATAAACCACGTGTAACAATCAATTGGATGGTATATGACCACGCCCTTAAAGCACTCAATGTCCAGTCTTGATGACTTTTTTAATTTATCTCCATGGCAAGCCACTGAAATTTTCACAAAGTTATCCATCACCACACATATTAGTCACAGATCTATTAATGGTATTGGATCAAAAAGTTATTTGTAATAGCAGCTGATAAAGACCATTTCAATCGTTGAAGGAAGGGCTGGGGAGAAACAAAAGGCCGATTTATTTCAAATGGTTGAAAATAGAAATGTTATTATTAGATGTTAGTCAGAATTTCTTGACACCTTCTAGACAAACCACGTGCAATAATCATTTAAGGGGTGTGCGACCCTACATATGCTTTAAGTATTCAACTTCAGTTTTGGGGTCTTTTTTCAATTTAACTTCATAGCCTGCTACCCAAATTCCAACAAACTCATCCATCACCGCACTTGTTAGTCACAAATCTAAGTGTTTTGAACCAAAAAGTTATCATATCAGCAACTAGAAGGACTGCTTCAATCGTAGGAAGACGTATTAGGGGAGACAAAAGGTCAATTTAGTTTAGTCGATTTTAGTCAATTTTAGTCGATTTTAAGTAGTTGAAGATGGAAATACTTGACATAAAGTCGTTATCAGTCAGAATTTCCAACATAAATATATAATCTGAGAAATATGTTCCTCATATCTTGACAAACCACGTGTAACAATCAATTGGAGTGTATGTTACCACGGCCATGAAGCGCTCAATGTCAGTCTTGGTGAATTTTTCTAATTTATCTTCATGACCTTTTACCAAACTCAGAAAAAACTTATCCAATCGCCGCATATGTTAGTCATAGCTCTGTTAACTATATTGAATCAAAATGTCACTCGTAACAGCATCTGAGTAAGGCTGTTTCAGTCGTAGAACAGTCGGGGATGCAACAGGCCGATTTAGCTAAAATGGTTGAATATAGAGAAGCTTTGCATAAAGGCAATAGCAGATGCCAATTAGAATTTTCAACAGAAGTAACTACTGATAGTGATAAATATATCTGCGTGAAAATGGTGAGAGTTTGGGAAGTGCCAGAAATCGAACTCGGGACCTTCTAGACCAATCTCCGTGCCTTAACCACTTTGCTGTCCCCCCTATATATTGATAACTCTCCCTACAGGTTTGAAGCTAACTGCCCGCGACCACCTTGGGGTTTATGTCGACACAAGGAGAATAGCGGACTGACTATAAATCATCCAGCAAAGCCAAGGCCATGAGAGCAGGATCATCGGAAATATTCACGGGACGAGAACCGAAGTTGCCCGGCCAAACCAGACCCCAGTGACCTACCCAGATCCAGGCTCAGGTCAGGAATAGACACAGTTCATGCGATCACAGCCACCTGGATGTGTCCGAGGCCTAACTGCCGGGTGGGGAGCACAGCAGTTGGTGTCTCGGATTTATTTACCCCCCGAGTTGGAGGACCATAGCTACAGAGCTAAGATCCGTTGCCACTTCAAAGAGTGAGCCGCTCCGGGATGGTATAACGCTCCCTACAATACATGTTAATGTATAAGGAAAGAATTGAAATCGTAACTCGAGTTTTAGGCGGATTTACACATTTTAAACACTCTAGAACAAGAAGAATATATTTAGAACGTGACGATTGAGTATGTGTCTGTCTGTTTGTGCGCATGTCTGTGTAATGCATGTGTCCTCTCTAGTTGGAAAACTAATTGACAAAATTTCACAGAATTTGGTAAATAAGTCACTTGTGGATTGCTCTGGTGCTGATTAGATTTTATTACGATTCCGAAAGAAAGAACCTAACTTTCTTTGCAAAATGGCCTGCAAAAATCGTATGCATCCACTCTAGCGGTAAAACTAATTGACCAAATTTCATAAATTTGGTAGATAAGATAATTATAGGTTCTCTGGTGGTGATATGATTTTGAAACGATTCGCAAAAGAATAAAACTTTCCAATTTTTCGAAATGGATCTTCAGATTCTGCACAATCTGGAATAAAAGACTACTCATGCTCAAATATATCAAGTAAATACTTGCTTTACACATAAGTTTTGACGACGAAAGAATAAGGTCAACCCCATAATTCGAGGCCTAACTGTTCTCGAGATATTTTAGTAGTTTTGCCTTTTGCCACATCGCTATTAAAATTACGCGCTGTCGCAAATTGAAAAATAAAATGAATTCTGTGAAATTTCAAATAATTCTCCATGGTATTTTATGCAAATAAATTCAATTTAATTAATTAGCAATTAAATCATGAGAAAATGAATTCGCGTCTGTTTATAGGGAAAGTTAGCTGCTACTAACATCAGCTTTTTTCCCTGCAATACATGGCATCAAATAACTATCCATGCTATTTTATGCAATTAAACTTAAAGAATTATGAAAAAAGAAAGAGGGAATTAATCTGTACCTGTAGAGAAAGTTACGTGCTGCCCACATTGGATCTTGTTACAATATGATTAATGAAAATAATAGTACACAATTATTTTTAACTGTTTCTGAAAGATAAATATGTACTTTGAAAGAGCGGATATTGATAAAAGAAAACCCTATAGAAAATCATTAACTTTACTATTTTACTTCCAAGCAAAACGCCTTCACCCATTAATTTTTAGGTTTCTTCGTAATAGATTGTCATATCCATTTAGTTTATTCAATTCTCATTATGAGCTGATGAAAACCAGAAAAATTGGTTTTCGTAGAATACATTATACCTCATGTTAGCTGAAACAAACTGATATTTTAACAAATCCCCCCATAGAAATCCAAATATTGAGTGAAAGCCATTATGATAGCTTTTGATCTGCATTGTAGGTCATTATATGTTTAGAAATTTCTCCGTAAAAGTAATGGAAGGAAATTTCTAATCATTATTGTAGCTTCATTTGTATTCCGAAAAACTTACGTTGTTTTAAATTAATGACGGCATAATTGTATTGTGATATGGAACACAAAAATGTAAGGAAGACACTCCCATTGCAGATACCAGCATCCATGGATCGGTTTTACGTTTAATATGCTTTCGTCTGTATGGAATAACCATTATCTGGCATGGCAATCTGTGATATGGATATCTGCAATATTACATGCTGACATGAACATAATCAGCGCGAAACCGATCCATGAGTATTCGTATCTGCAAACGGCGTATCTTCCATATTTTCGGGGATGCCCATTGACGAGTTTTGTGCTTTATGAACTTTTCCTTTGTAGCTCCATGTAACGTGAGTCAAATTGTAAACCAATCTTAAGCCGGTCTCCTGGACGGACTGAAAGTGCCAGTTCTCATAGAAATTGTTAAAAATTGGGGTTGTAGTAAGTTTCTTTCTACCAGTGCAGACAGATATCGGCTATGCCATGTTGGTATCTACAATAAGAGTGTCTTCCGTAATTTGGTGGGTGACCCATGTAGCCAGGCTTCGTGTTTTATGAAATAAGAAATGTATTTTACACTAATTTATTCTGGTTTCCATGCTGTAAGGGAAACGTTTCGAAAAGTCAGTTTATTTCCTCTGGGAAATACGAAACTTATAGAGACAAAGAAAAATTCCGTTTGTAGAATCACAAACACAGTTATTCCATCCATAGTTGACTATTATGCAAGTTACTTGTATCAAAATTGTTCGCGCTTTGCCTACTCAATAAATAATTGCCGAGTTCGATTTCTGTCACTATATGGTTCCCAATCAATAAGTCCTGAATCGAAAAGCTGGTTCCATTATGTTCCGTCCTATGGCCGTTTCGATATGTATGCAAAGACTCAGCCTTTTAGATCACCGGGGGGTTTCTGTAGGATCTGGAGAAATCAAAAAGCCGGATCCGTTTGTATCTGTCTCGTGATCAATATTATAATTGTGCAGAATGTCCTTCTTGGACCCTGTAGTGTGTTTTTATACCCTTTTGACGGATATGAAACAACATAATTCTGTCACAAATATGCAAAATGTATCACCTTGCTTTGCCCATATTCAAATAATACACAGCGGACCATTTCTTCTGTTCAAGGACTTTGCTCTATTCACGGAGAAAATACATTTACAGGCAACCATTTCCATTACGTGAATGCATGGTTGTCATATATTGTAGTTCGGTACGGTATTTCCAGATTTAGCGATTTATCGCCAATTTTAAATGTACTATTATGTGTACAATATAATGTGCCAATATTAAATGTACTATTATGTGTGCAATATTATGTGCCAATTTTAAATGTACTTTTACGCGACTTTTAAATGCACTAGAACTTTCTCGAAATAACGAATATTATAGAAGGCACGATTGTCTTCTGGAAGTTTTTACGAAGAGTATATAAATTGAGTCATCGCAGAGCAGTTAACGTGGTAAGGGCTAAATGTAAATGTAAGATACGTCTGTGCATTGAGAATTATACAAGCTATTTTGTGAAATTGCTGAGTATTTCATTGTTGTTATATTGTATCTGACAGTAATTTAGTAATCTAGTAAGCTGTTTGCTGTATATTGTTTCTGTTTACACTTATAAGGGCTTTTAAAGAGTTAGTTACCCAGAAATTTGGACTCATTCTTGTAGCCTGAGAGTACACCTTCGACTCCACAGAATACGGCGTAACAATGCGTTAGACAATTATTATATAGATTCAATATTTCTCTTTGGATTTACTCAAAATATGTGTTCCGGTGTTTACTTTTTCTAACACATGCAAAACAAATATTCTAATTTATTTGAGAATTTCTAAACATGCTCATCAGCTATCTTGTTTGCCCGCTGCGTCGATATATATATATATATATATATATATATATATATATATATATCATATAAAATCCAGTAAACAAATTCAAAAAGAATTCCTATGCATATCCACAAAAATCAAAGGCACTACTCAGGAAAAGGCGCCAAGCCGCTCTATACTCCGAAGCAGAATGTAATCCAAGAAAAAGAAGATTGGGATAACCAAATGCTTTGCATTTAATGGTTGGGGAGGATTGCGACTCCCCCTCCCGTTTAAAGCTGCTTTTCCAGCCTAGGCAAACGCTCACGGTACCAATGCAAAGCAAAGGTTGGTCCCCAATGCGTACTAATACGAAGGCACCCGGATACGGAAGAACAAGACCAACCAAACAGAAGGAAACTCGAATATTTATATATATATATATATATTTATATATATATATATATTTATATATATATATATATTTATATATATATATATATTTATATATATATATTTATATATATATATATATTTATATATATATATATATATTTATATATATATATATATATATATATTTATATATATATATATATTTATATATATATATTTATATATATATATATATTTATATATATATATATATATTTATATATATATATATATATATTTATATATATATATATATATTTATATATATATATTTATATATATATATATTTATATATATATATATATATATATATTTATATATATATATATATTTATATATATATATATATATATATATATTTATATATATATATATATTTATATATATATATATATATATTTATATATATATATTTATATATATATATTTATATATATATATATATAT
>OX578145.1:36025767-36028267 GCA_951213105.1 Amaurobius ferox
AGTCTGGAAAACGAAAGAAACAAATTTGTTTCAAAAACTGAATTTGGCTACTACTAGCGATTGGCTTAAAAAACGTTTTAACTTCCTTAATATCAAATTACAGAATGAAGAAGAGGATATTGTTACACACTCAACTTATTTAAATCTCCTTTTCCAGAACAAAACTTTTAATCGTATTCCATTTCGAAATATTTTAAAAGACCATCAAGATACCCTTCCAATCAGCAACTTGAAAATCAGGACTTCTTATCGTTATGTCATTCCTTTAGGAAGAAAAGCATTCAACTATAATATTTTAAGTCAGAATCTACATCTACCAAATTTAACAGAATGCAATTGCGGAAACAATCCTTATTCAGATCCCATATTAGGTCATATAGTAACAGGTGATTGCAGAGTTCTTACAGATACTACATTAATTCAAGCTTTCAAACTAGGTACTAAATATAGAAATCCGTATCACGGAGATCCGTTTGAGGCTTTTCGAGAGGACATTGATCAATTCATTTATAAACTTTCCATTCAATACAGTCTGCCAGATATGGCATTCCATCAATGGCGATCTAAGATGTGCAGGGACTTCAAGTACTATTATAAAAAACTTTACCTACCTCCAGACCAATGTAAAATAAACTTCCAACTTCTGAAGAACATTCAAAATCAATTTATAATTACTTATATTGACAAGGCATCAAGTAACTACGCATTTACATGTAAGCTCTTTAACATTGAAATATTGAAAGAAAAATATGAGAATGATGTTCTTTACAGTAAAATCAACCTCTCCCTTAAGGAAATCTCAAATAAAATCAAGGCTTTGTATTTATTAACTGGTATCAAATATACAGGAATTATAAAGTATCCGTATCTGATTAATATTCCGAAACTTCATAAAAGTCCTATTACTTTCAGACCAGTTACTGTTGGATGCAATACCTATCTCACGAAAGCCAATAATATGTTAATGAAGATTTTACAACCTATTTTGCGAAAACTTAATAACCAAGGAAGCTATATTATAAAAAACAGTCTACAAGTGATTAATATATTGAAAGATTATAAACATCCTTTACACTTAAGAACTTATGATTTCCAAGAACTATTTAATACTATAGATCTAGATGACATGACAAATATACTTTACAGCTTGTTTGAAGAATATGATTTAAAAAGGAGTCTGGAATTCAATAAATTCAAGTCTATAATCAAAATAGTTATTAAAGAAAATTACCTTTACAACGGATTGTCTATTTATCAACAAATTAAGGGCATCCCCATGGGGGGGGGGGATGTGCTTCCATATTGGCTGATATATATCTTAGTTTTTATGAAAGAAGATCTCATATAAACAACGAAATCATATACCTACGTTATGTGGATGACATAAGTATTGGATATGAGAACGAAAACTACACAATGAACTTTGATTTTTATCCACCAAACCTCATCTTGAAGGAAAACCCTCTTAAAAATAACAAAGAGGTCGAATTTTTGGATTTGAATATCAACTATAGTCAAATCCCTCTCATATTCACCATCTATGATAAAAGAAAACAATTTAAACTACCTATTATTGGAATTATACATTGGAACTCCAACATACATTTGAATGTGTTTCGCAATGTTTTCTTGGGAGGTTTAATCAGAATAAAAAGAACTATCAAAGAGGAACATATACGTATCAATTTTGATCAAGAATTTTTAAAACAAGCATTTTTTAATAAATATCCAATTTCCTTTATGATCAAAAATATTGATAATTTATACAGAAACAATTTTGCATATGGTGTAAGCCTTAAGTATTTTTTGAGTTCAATTAGAGACAAAATCATCGAACCCTCCATATGACAGGACCGCACTGTGATCACAGGACCGCGGCTGGAACTACATTTCATTTGAGTCGGCAATTCAGTTGGCTTTATTTGTGGTGATATGGCTCTCGTACACATCTCTATCCAGGTCTCGTGATGATTTCAAAGTCACTCCGGAGGTTGGCTTGGGCCAGGGCTGGCGACCAGGAGTGAAAATGCCGCGGCGATTTTGACGAGCTCGTTGAACTGGGGAGTAAGGTCACAACCCCTTACCGCCATAATGTAAGCTTTTTGCCGAGCCATCCTTCCTTTTTTACATGTTTTTTACATGTTTTTTTCACTTTTTATATTTCAATTTTTCTATATATATAGTGTTTGGTACCCTCATGCTGCCTTGCGCAAAAGTTACTAAAACATTTTTATTTCCGATTTTTCAATTTCTATATATTTATATTTTATAAATATATATATAAATATATATATATATATATAAATATATATATATATATATATATGTAATATATATATATATATGTAAATATGTATATATATATGTAAATATATATATATGTAAATATATATATATATATATATATATATAAATATATATATATATATATATATATATAAATATATATATATATATATATATATATATATATATATATATATATATATATTTATATTTA
>OX578145.1:36030767-36248267 GCA_951213105.1 Amaurobius ferox
TGTTATAAGAGAGAGCTGATGAATATCATTGCTTCCTTAAACTGTCAGAATTTACTATTCCGTAGAGAAACTCATGTGTGGGACACTTCACACTCTGGAATTTTATATTCGGTAGCATATTTTGTTAGAATGAAACATATCAAGAAATTCTTGTTCGCGTTCAGATAGTGATAAGACTTTATATTTTACATTTACGTGAATTGAATTTTTCAAGCACGAAATGTGCTAAATTATTCTGAGGTATCTTGGAAGCAGATGTTTTAAAATTAATATTGTAGAGTATTTTTGTGATCTGTAATTCAAAATAATTTCAAAAGTTTCTTTTAATGCTTCCAACATGCTTTCATGTTTAAAATATGCAAGATTTCAGAGGAAATGCATTTTAATTTCAACTCGAACTTCCTTTAAGTGAGCAGAACGATACAAATACGTTATGTTTCTTCGGAAATGTTTATATTTAGTGTTTTCCTTTGATAAATATTATGCAAAATAAACGTTTGTATGTAAAATATGTTCATTTTAAGGCCTTTATACAGGGTGTATATTTTTAATAAAAATATCAAATATGTAACATGAGATGAATAACATTAAATTTAGAATAACAAATATTAAGGAATCATGGTCAAGGACTAATATTATTTTAGGAACTCTGCAAAAATCCCGTCCCATTAAGTCGGCACCTTCGAATCCATAGTTGGCAAGTATATATTGTACTTGCTGTGAGAAACTTCTTTTTTCATGGATTTCTAGCTCAGCTCTCAAGATAGCGACTGATGCATTCGGTGCTGTAGTACCCTAGAAAGCAAAACTACTTTTGATGCTGAAGTATCTTAGAAAACAGAACTGCATTTAATGGTGTAGTATCTTCGAAAACAGAACTACATTTGGTGCTGTAGTGCCCTAGAAAACAAAACTGCATTTGGTGTAGTACCCTAGAAAACAAAACTATATTTGGTGCTGCAGTTTCCTAAAAAACAGGACTGCATTTGGTGCTGTAGTATCCCAGAAAGCAGAACTACATTTGGTGCTATAGTACCCTAGAAAACAAAACTGCATTTGGTGTAGTACCTTAGAAAACAGAACTATATTTGGTGCTGCAGTATCTTTAAAACAGGACTGAATTTGGTGCTGTTGTATCCCAGAAAGCATAACTACATTTGATGCTGTAGTATCCTAAAAAACAAAACTGTATTTGGTGTAGTACGCTAGAAAACAAAACTATATTTGGTGCTGTAGTATCCTAAAAACAGAACTGCATTTAGTGCTGTAGTATTACAGAAAGCAGAACTGCATTTGGTGCTGTAGTATCCTGGAAAACAAAACTGCATTTGGTATAGTACTCAAGAAAACAGAACTGTATTTGGTGCAGTAGTATCCTAAGAAACAGGACTGCATTTGGTGCTGTAGTATCCCAGAAAGCAGAATTACATTTGGTGCTGTAGTACCCTAGAAAACATAATTTTAAAATGGCACTTTTTACTATTGTCGTTTTAGCATCTTTCTTTCCTTCAGTGTACAGTTATAATTATTGAATAAATTTTAATGAATGATGTCTAATTTAGTCTAACATGATGGCAGGTACAGCTGCGGAAAAAAAAAACCACTTATTGTTATTTGGGCATCGTTAACCATAGAACAAATTTAGAAATATCATTCGATAAGGAATAGCGACCTCTACAAATTCTTGAGTATAAAATTTTTATAAGGGGCCGTCTTCATATTTCAACGCGCACAAATTTCGAAATTTCCAATGGGAACATCCAAGTTTGACAACATATTTCGAATGAAGAGTACAATTTCAACCTACGATAATTTCAAGTCATTTGGATGAAACGTTTCCGAATTCTAGACATGCAAAGACTTGAGCTCCTAATATCAAAATATTTTCCCAGTCATTTATTTATGTATTCTGTAGTAATCATCTTCTGATGCTGATTTTTTGTATTGCGTTATTAGTAAGACACCCAAACACAATTGCGTGATTTTTATTATCTTAAAATTGTTATCTTAATTCTGTATGAAATATGAATTATAAAATTAGTATTCGAAAACAGAAATATGAATAGAAATCTAGACATATTTAGGTGGAAATAGATTCACAGCAACGCTTATATGAGTATGAAAAATTTCAGCTGTGTCCTCTCCGTAGTTCTTTCGCTATGTTCAAATATTTATCGTCACGATGATTTTAGGGGGTCGAATATTTGTTGAAAAAATGAGTAATTTTAAAAAGATATATTAATTTTAATTTAATCTGTATTTGATATAACGAAGATTTCTTGATACTCAGTTTTAATAAATTTTTGTATAAAAAGTTAGTATAGAGGCAACCTAGTCGCCATAATTCTGCAATTGTATCAGAGTTAAGGAAGACGTGAAGGGTTGAAACTTGCATTATTGTAACAAGGACTCTACAAGTTATCTAATGATGTATATTAATTACTATACGATTACTAATAGTCCCAGACTTACTGTTAATTGAAATCTATCAGAAAAATTATGTTATAATTTATAATAATGAAATATTTATGAAAACTAATCTATTTATATATACTAATAGCCAAGTATCTGTATGTTCGCCTGTCTGTCACGCTTTTTTAGGCATTTCTCCAATAGATAGAGACTTGCAGTTTGGTACACGGCTCGGTCGTTCTATAAAACCCTTTGGAAAAATCGAATTTTTCGAAAACGTTCTGTACCAAAATATTCGAAAAGTGAAATGATAGGAAAGCATACTTTTCGATGAGATAGAGACTTTAAATTTAGTGTACGGGTAAACCGTTCGAAAGGAAGAAAGTGTGCAATTTCAGATTTTCAATATTTGCTACTTAAGGGGGTGCCGCACACCAAAATGTTCGATTTATCAAATAAATGAGAAACGCCTGTTTTAAAATTTGATAGAGACTTGACATTTGGTATAGGGGCTAATCATTTAATGAAAACACCCAAAACAAAAATTTTTTTAAAAAATTTTCGTTTAAGAGGGTGCTCCAGAGAAAAACGTTGAAAAAGTGAAATGACGAAAAACTATACTTTGGGAAGGGGTAGAGACTTCAAATTTGGTGTACGGGTAGATAGTTCGAAAAGAACAGCATGTGCAATTTCAGTTTTCCGATATTTTCTACTTTACGGGGAGTCACAAACCAAAATGTTCGATTTTTTGAATAAATGAGAAAGGCCTCCTTTAAAAATGTAATAGAGGCTTGATATTTGATATATGGAGAAATCATCTGGTGAAAAACAAAAGAATATAGTTTTTCAAAATTGTTCATTTTAGGGGTGGCTTCTTCACCCAAAAACGTTCGAAAATTAAAATGATACTAAAAATATACTTCGCAATGGAACAGAAACTTAAAATTTGGTATATAGGTAGATAGTTCAAAAGAAAGAAAGTGTACAATAGAAAATTTCCGATATTTGGAATTTTGAGGGGTTCCGCACACCAAAACGTTCGAAAAGTTAAATGATAGAAAAACATGCTTTGCGATGAGATAGAGACTTCGAATTTGGTATATGGCGATATCGTTCGAAAGAAAGTGAGCAATTTCAGATTTCCAATATTTGCTACTTTAGGGGGTGTCACACACCAAAATGTTCGATTCACTTAATAAATGAGAAACGCCTATTTAAAGTTTGATAGAGGCTTTAAATTTGATATAAAAACTAATCATTTGATAAAAAACCCAAGACGAATTGCGTTTTTCATAAATGTTCATTTAAGAGGGTACTTCACGTGAAAACGTTCGAAAGATGAAATGATAAAATTGCATGCTTCAGTATGAGATAAAGGCTTCACGTGAAAACGTTCGAAAGATGAAATGATAAAATTGCATGCTTCAGTATGAGATAGAGGCTTCACGTGAAAACGTTCGAAAGATAAAATGATAAAATTGCATGCTTCAGTATGAGATAGAGGCTTCACGTGAAAACGTTCGAAAGATGAAATGATAAAATTGCATGCTTCAGTATGAGATAGAGACTTCAAATTTGGTGTGCGGGTAGATAGTTCGATAGGAAGAACGTGAGTGATTTCAGTTTTCTAATATTTTCTCTTTTAGGGGGTTCCGCACACCAAAATTTTCGATTTTAAGAAGAAATGTGAAACATGAATTGTTCAAAAATTTATGCTATTCAGGGGTTGTTTATTGTGAGACCGTTGATTTTCAACGGGTATTCGGCTAGTAAATATGTAAAAAGTATTAATAAAAATATAATAAATAATAAAACTATGTTATGCTAATTACCATAATGCGAGGATTTATGTCAAAATTATATTTTGCGTATTTGTATGGTAGTTATTACAACAACATAAGAATCAATATAGTTAAAATATTTATTCCATGAATATCATGACTTTGAGATATTCGAATGTAATTACAGTGTACTGCTTCCATCATTTGCGTAATTTGTTCATTAATTCTATCATTTTAAAATCCCATAAGATTATTATTGTAGAGAGTTTTACGCTCTCAAACGCAAGATGATATATCAGATTAAATTTGTAACTTATTTGAGTAAAATAGCAAATGACACATTTTATTAGAACAGTTGTGGTCAATTAACGAAATCTTGCTCTTCAAACTGCGGTTCTCTATATGGAACTAAACCCTGAAAATTGCACATTTGGGAATATTGAATATTTCTGGATTCTGCACGAAAATTCATAGTTGGACTTATTTGGAAGTCTTACATTTTTTATGATATCAAAATCGGGTTTTGCCTTTGAAAATGCGTGAAGTTAAATATGCATTTAGATATGCACATTCTGGGCACATGAATATATAGAAGATGTTATTGCAATTAAAATGGTGTCTTTAAATTTGCTTTATGATAAACGATGCTTGAATAACAAGAGGTGAGACGCCTTTTTCTTTAGCTGCATATAATATTTGATGGATACCATTTTAGAATTGGGGTACATAGTACTTTGCGAAAGAAATGTGACTGGGTTAAAATGGAAGTATGTAATAGAAGTGTCACCATATTGCTGTGAATACCTAACAGGAAATAATTGTTATAATTTGAAGATCAGGGTCATATGGCATTATTAACAAATTTGTTGATCTTGGCAATGAATTTGACGAAATATCGCCAATTTGAAGACTTTTGGTTAAGTTCAGGAAACATTTCCAATTTTGCATGTTTTCTAAGAACTTTTCATGACAGTGGTCGAATTAAAAATCATCGAATCAAAAGGCCTGGTAAAAATCTCGAGAATGATCGCATTGTGTGTGATTAAAAAGCCAGACCAAGGACAAGTTAATTCAGCAATGGCGTCAACGAGTGACCTATGCAATAATGGAGGTATATGCGCATTTCTATATGTTCATGAGTCGAGTATGTAGAAATTTGATTTCGACTTAATAAGGTTATCACCATGCCGGTTTCTCAATGGATAATATATTGTTTCAATAAGAGAATATCTCCTATTGAAGAAAATATCTCCTATTGTTTGAAATTAATGGAGAGTATTAATAAAAACCGTGTTTTTGTGAATGATGACATCAGTCTGCTATATAATTAGAAAAAAAATGCATTTTAAAAAATACCAAGTGTTTTTAATGAATATATTGTTCATCATTCATCTTTTAGATTAGGTAAGTAAGGGTATTATTTCTGGAAGGAAATTGAGGGTTATTGCATTCACAACGCAGCTCTTTAAGAAGCATTTTAAAACCAAATAATCACCATATTTAGAAATAAGTAATAATTATGATAATTATCTGTACATTTGATTTAACTATAATCCAATGGATTTTTAAAACCACCACCATCTACAAATTTGTAATACTTTTTTTGCCTATTTCGCTTTGTTGAAGTTTGTGTGGTGCACAACAGTAAAATATTTAGATTATAATTCTTACAGATTAATTGTCGCGTTGATTACTTGTTAATAACGCTTTTTTAAATTGTTAAATGCAATTACTTTATTTATTAGACATAGTCATTTTAATATAGATAGATTAAACATGTACATATATGACCCTTTCCTTACAAAACAATTTGGTTACTTAAGAACATTCCAAAGAACCCTGCATATTGAAGTGAAGAAAAATATTTGAGTCAATATAGAAAGTTATTTCCTGTCCACATCACATTTCAATAAAGTGAGATAAAACATATCACCTGTGCTGACCAATTATATTATTGGAAATTTAGTGATTAAATACGTATGAAAATCAATTGAAATAAAATATAACTAAGATCGCTTTATCTACACTTCATCATACCCACACATTCTTTATATTTTTGTCATCACATCATTTGTTCTTTGTTCTAACAAAAGTTTTTGAACAAATAACTCTGAAACTAAACAACATCTATTTTGCTTTCTTTTGTTGGACACACTAATAGAATAAATAGGTCCCAAACACCCATTCTAGGTCTGTTTAATGCCTGCGACACATTGTAAGGATGATTTAAATACTAGCTCATTTCCCCACAGGCTGTTGCAGACATCAGGAAGTAAGAAACAAAGAAATACTGCAAGACAAAAGGGCAAAACAAAGGAACTAATGAAAGGATTCTTTCTTAATGGGTGACAGTTTAATTAGAATATTTCGGAGATGTTCATTTGCTGGTCTTATGAAAAAAAATAGTTTATAATAAAATATATGCATTTAAAAGAAAATTAAGAAGTATAGAAAAACATTTAATTTGGGGATAGATATGTGAAGTATGTTACGTCAAATTGAGAATCTTAAAGAATTAATTAAGATTCGGATTATAAGAAACATTATTAGCACCTTTCAAACCAATTATATTATTGGAAGTTTCGTGATTAAATACGTATGAAAATCAATTGAAATAAAATATAACTAAGATCGCTTTATCTACACTTCATCATACTCACACATTCTTTATATTTTTGTCATCACATCATTTGTTCTTTGTTCTAACAAAAGTTTTTGAACAAATAACTCTGAAACTAAACAACATCTATTTTGCTTTCTTTTGTTGGACACACTAATAGAATAAATAGGTCCCAAACACCCATTCTAGGTTTGTTTAATGACTGCGACACACTGTAAGGATGATTTAAATACCAGCTCATTTCCCCGCAGGCTGTTGCAGACATCAGGAAGTAAGAAACAAAGAAATACTGCAAGACAAAAGGGCAAAACAAAGGAACTAATGAAAGGATTCTTTCTTAATGGGTGACAGTTTAATTAGAACATTTCGGAGCTGTTCATTTGCTGGTCTTATGAAAAAAAATTAGTTTATAATAAAATATGTGCATTTAAAAGAAAATTAAGAAGAATAGAAAAATATTTAATTTGGGGATAGATATGTGAAGTATGTTATGTCAAATTGAGAATCTTGTAAAAATTAATTAAGATTCGGCTTATAAGAAACATTATTAGCACCTTTCAAACTTCCAAAGTGCAAATAATTGAATATTTTATTTTGTCATATATGCAAGTTTTATCTATATAAATAAAATTGAAAATGTGTCTGTCTGTCGGTTTTGTCCCATCATCACGGAAGAGCCGCTGAAGCGAATTTCATGAAATTTTGTAGGTTGCCTTAAAATAGTCCTATTTGAAATTTAGTCCATGTTTTGAGTTTCTGAGACCAGTAGTTCTTGAGATATTAGTGAAAAACGAAACTTTCGTTTGTCTCATTATCACGGTAGAACGGCTAAACCGAATTTAATAATATTTTGTGGGTAGCCTTAAAATAGCCTTCCTTAAATTTAGTCCAAGTTTCGAGTTTCTAAGTCTAGGGGTGGTTGAGATATTAATTGAAAACGAAACGTTTTTTTAGGAGTTCTACTCTCAAACTGACTTATTTCTCCAAACGAAAAAGTTGAAAGCCGTTTGTTTAAAACGTGAAAATGAATAAAAATTTTATCTCTGAGTTTGGTGGCAGATTTTTGCGTTACATAGTAACTTTCTGAAATCATAAATTGTTTGAAAACATGAATTTAAATGGAAAATCTATCACCATGGTTTATTTTTCACAAGCTTTTACTCAACGATGAAAGTACTAAGAAATCAAAATGGTTAATTAATTTTAAGAATTTTATGAGGATATATCATGTTGTTGGGCAACGCAATTAAATTAAATGAGTTTGTTAATGTTTATTATTATTTTTTCTATTTGAATAATAAATAAATGGATATGAAAACATACTATTTTATAAATGGATGGTTTGATTTTTCTTTTAATTATATTAATTGCGGATTGCGTACATCACTTCCATTTATTTTGACAAAGAGTGTTGGTTAGTTTGGCCAAGCTTATATATTGTATTTAGCTAATAAACTCATATATTGTGTTTAGCCAATAAATTCATTTAGCCGATTGTTGAAACTGAAAAAGGTTAGAAAGGGTATATCTTCTAATACAATTTTAGTGTTTTCATTTAGCATATATAAACGGGATCTGGATGTTTTATTCAGATCTGCCAATTCAGACCTACGAATTTTGCAGGATATCGCTAACATGGCAACTTTTCTTTTTGCCAAATTTACGGAAATATCATCAATTGTTAAAAACGACGCAATTCAATGAAATTTATTTTGTTTTGTTTACTGAAATGATGTTTCGTTAGAATTTATCTGTCAGTCCAACCATCCTACTTTGTAACACATTTAGCGAATCTTTAAAATGTCACCAAATTGATAAAAATGTTTGTAAATCCATAAAAATATCTTGAAATTGATAAAATTGGGCTAAATAAATGAAATTAGTTGTGTTTTGTTATTGGATAGTATAGAAATGATGTTTCGTCAATTTGTCGCTAAGTGGGACTGTCAGTTCTATTGTCCCACTTGGCGATAAATTTGGCGATTTTTTAAAATGTCGCCCAACCTTCCATAGAGATAGTATTATTCAGACGATATTTTTTCCACCAATTTATTTAAAGCAAATGATATCATGTCGCTTAGCAACGGATTTAAATCCAATGTGTTTATGCGGCAAATGATTTTTATTAAATCTTTTCCGATTTGAATAATAAAGATATGTATATGAAATAAATTTCATTGTCATTGCATTTTTGACTAGATAATATCAGTTACGATTTTCAGGTTTAAATATTATTGTTATTGATATTATCGGAGATTATTAATTCAGAGATTATTGATATTTTCAAGTTATTATGCCATGGTTTTATTGCGGCAAAAATTATCGAAACTCATATATTGTACGTTGTACGAGGAATCTTCTACAAATGGACGGGTATATCTTCTAATCTAGAGTGTAAGTAGTACAGGTATATTGACATATATTTTGGCATATATCGGAATCAAGTACGGCCTTCTGGTATGAAAATTACGGGGGTTATTGATATTTTCCATTTAAAACGTCATCTGTTTTATTTTGGCAAAGATTTTTGAGACTCATATTATAATACGGGAAATCTTCTACTAACATTCGGACATATCTTCTAATCTACGACATTATAAGTAGTACGGGTATTTCCCATATAATTTTAGTACTTTTATTTTGGAATATATTGGAATCAATTACTCTCTTCAGGTTTAAAGATAACGGGTTTATTGAAATTTTCAATTTATACATGTAACCTACTAATACAGGTTATATCTACTAATATTCGCGTATATAAGTAGTACGGGGCCATACAATTTTAAACACTTTTGTTTTGCATATATTGATTCAATTCCATATTTTTTGTAAATTTTCTGACAAAAGGGTCCAGGTTGCTTGATTCTTCAGATCTGGCCGTGAAGATAATCTTGTATAGCGAGAACAGATATTCTTAAACTTTGTTTTAGGAGCATTAAAATAAATATTTTAACAGAATATTTTGATTAAAAATGTCATTTAGTATACAGGAAGTTGCACATGATTGTGAATTTTATATTTCTTTATATTATATACTCCGTACGAAGAACGGGTATGCTGCTAGTAAGTAATATACATATATTATCCCAATTGATGGATAAAATTTTACTGTATTTAGTTTTTAATAATATTTATTTAATAAATATGTACCATTTTTGATTGTTAAAAATATTATTTTTATTAAAAACCTAGCCGCCTTTGGCGACCAGCCTGTTCGCTACCCTTGAATATTCTGACCGTGGCAAATTCTAACCGTGGCACACTCGCTGGCGCGACCTACCAGTAAGGTGTAAGGCAACTGTTTGGACGGCCAGGAAGTGCCACCCAATTTAGACCGGAACTCAGTGGGGGAGGCATCCACAGGGACCGTACCCTCCTTCCCCTACCACCAACCTTTCGGAACGACTTACGGTCCCACATGTTTAACGTGATCATACTCCGCCTGAACACAGCGGCAGTTTTGGCAGTGGCGGGAATCGAACCCGGACCTAAAGAGTGCAATTCCCGCGCGCTAACCACTGGGCTACCGCGCCCTCCGCGACAATCTCCATAACCTTCTTTTTATTCACCCAATTGAGACCGGAACCCAGTGGGAGAGTCATCCACAGGGACCGTACCCTCCTTCCTCTACCACCAATCTCCCGGAAGGACTTACGTACCCACATGTTTAACGTGATCGTAATCCGAGTGAACACGTCAGCAGTTTTGGCAGTGGCGGTATTTGAACCCGAGCCTACCGAGTGCAATTCCCGCATGCTAACCTCTGGGCTACCGCGCCCTCCGCAACAATCTTCATAACTTTCTTTTATTTACCCAATTTAGACCGGAACCCAGTGGGGGAGGCATCCACAGGGACCGCACCCTCCTTCCTCTACCAACAACCTCTCGGAAGGACTTACGGACCCACATGTTTAACGTGATCGTACTCCGCGTGAAAATGGCAGCAGTTTTGGCAGTGGCGGTAATCGAATCCGAGCCTACCGAGTGCAATTCCCGCGCGCAAACCACTGGGCTACCGCGCCCTCCGCGACAATCTCCATAACCTTCTTTTTATTCACCCAATTTAGACCGGAACCCAGTGGGAGAGTCATCCACAGGGTCCGTACCCTCCTTCCTCTACCACCAACCTCTCGGAAGGACTTACGGACCCACATGTTTAACGTGATCGTTCTCCGCGTGAACACGGCAGCAGTTTTGGCAGTGTAGGGAATCTAAACTGGGCCTACCGAATGAAATTCCCGCACGCTAACCACTGGGCTACCGTGCCTTCCGCGACAATCTCCATAACTTTCTTTTTATTCACCCAGTTTGGACTGGAACCCAGTGGGGGAGGCATCCACAGAGACCGTACCTTGTATCCCCTGCCACCAACCTCTCGGAAGGACTTATCGACTCATATGTTTAACGTGGTTGTACTCCGCGTCAGTGGCGGGAATCGAACCCAGGCCTACCGAGTGCAATTCTCGCGCGCTAACTTCCCGCGCGCTAATTTAAATTTTATAATGGCCATATGCTAAGTTCTTAATTCCACCATCCTCGTTCCATCGTTCCCTCATTTAAAATATCCATAAAATTAAAATATCCATTTAAAAAATTAAAATATGTATTTAAAATCAAAAATACATTCATATCGTTCCACCAATCCATAAATATAATAATTTCAAATACATCAACACAATTCAAACCACCATAATTCAATCATTTAAATTATTTAAAATATCCGTTTAAAAATATCCATTTAAAATATTATTTTGCCCGATGTATATAACACTTATGCTAGGCTCTTAATTCATTTAAAACCGAAAGCGCGGTCTCCATGGAGACGGTGAAGAAACTACTGCGGATGGGGGGGGGGGGAATGCCGAGAAATTTAAAATCATGACGTCTTTAAAATTGCGATCCTGAAGGCAATTTTCATTATTTATGGACCAGATTAGACTTGTAAGAATTCCAGATATTTCAGCTTTCTAAAAATGTAAATTATTAGTCGAAATTATGAGTACTTTTTACTATACGAGAATTTAAAAACCAAAAATCGTTTTTTTGAGCCAAAAGGGACTTTTGTTTTAAAATCTTTAAAAAATATTAGAAATCGAAATTCAGATTTGAAATTGATATATTTTTACTCGCAATTGTCTGCTCTTTCCGATGGTGTGATTTGTTTTTTTCTACGACGTCTGGATCATGAGAAAAAAGGGCAAAAAACGGTCGAAATCGCATAAAACATTAAATAAATAAAAAAAAAAAAATTAAAAATCGGTTTTCACGTGTCCCCTTCCCTCCCCCCCAGGTCTCCGATTGTCAAATTTCGTAGCTCTCCTACGCGCGGTCGCGAAACGTATAGTGTATAAGACAGACATACAGACATTGCCTTTTATTATTTAAGACAAGAAAGGTCAATCAATCATGCATAAAGCATTGATTATGAAACACTTTCCAACTTCAATGAAATTTTATACAAACATCTCTAAAATGCGATACATTCCTCGGTAATATTTTTAAAATTATCATAACACTATAATAATTTGTTACATTTGAAAACTTCATCGAAAATAAATGAACTTTATTCAAATGACGTCATCGAAATATAAATCGCCTCAATATAAAAGCAGCATTTCATTCATAAACATTTTTCTAATCGTTTCGTTTATCACAACACTATAATAATTTATGTTATTTAAAAATTGGAAAAATTGTTATCTACCAAATTTATTTTAAAATGTGAAACCTTATTCATATGTAAAATAATTGAACTCTTTGAAAGATATTTATTATATAATATATCTATTTTTTCTTTCTGGAGGATATAACGAGAATCAGAATTTAATTGAATTTGTTTTTCTCCCTATATTAAATAATTTTTATTTAAAAAACTACCTAACATATTTTACTGAATTTTTTTTTATATATTTTATGGGATAAATTAAATATTTTCTAAAATTTTCGAATCAATTTGCGAATTTTAAATTTGCTTAAAAAATGTTTGAAGAATTCGGTCCCATGGGGCTTAATGTATTTCATTTTTTCAACCCGTGTTCAATAAAAAACTAATTGGGTGATATTATTCATTTGTATACCCATAGGTCCCTCAGACCGTCTGAAAAACATACTAAAATTTCATTTTGATAAAGCCATTTTTACGGCAGTTATCGTGCTACTGGACAGACAGACAGACAGACAGACAGACAGAATGAACAAAGTCATAAACACTTTCAACTATATTGTAATGTGTTAATAAAAACAACTATGGCCTGTGAAATTAACGATTTTTAACATGTTTCTTGGGATCTTAGTAAACGCATTTATTTACTTCTGAATGGCCTTTACTAATTTTTTGAAGTTGATAAGTTAAATTTTCAAAATGATAACATTTACATTATTTTAAAAGAATAAACATAGAATCGCTATTGACATATATGAGAATGAGAACATAATTTTACATATATTATAATTTCATATTTAATCATTTAATATAATGAAATACAATTAATTAGTTAACTAAAATATATATTTGTTAACTTATTTTTAAAAACTCATTAGTTGTGTCGTAAGAATAGAGATGTAATACGTATTCTAAGAAATGCTGATTTAAAAATAGAAGCAAATTACTGATAAAATTCTTTTGCAATTTGTAAATTGGCGAACGTAACTTAGAAAGTCACTTTTAGATAACGGTATTACGTTTTTTTAATACACGACAATGTACGTATACAGAAGTCGCTGAAACTTTGTTGAAAATTGAAACTAGAGACACGCTTCACATTTCGGGCCGTCAAGAACAGGAATCTTAATTTTGGTGTGATGTCTGTGTTTGTGTCTCTCTGACTGCATGTGTGTTTGTGTATATATGTATCCACGTTTTCTCAACTATTCGGTGAAAATGTAATAAAGTTAGGCAAGTAAGTCACTGGTAGGTTATTCCAGTGATGGTTAAATTTGGGGGCTTAAAAAAACACACCGGTATTTTCTGCGAAATTGATAGGATAAATCGTTAAAATTTGAAATAGGAAAGACGAATAATCCTAAATGTTGTAATTAAATGCATTTTTATGAGTATGTTTGGTGACGTAGCAAATGGGGTAATTTACACCAATTATGAATGCAGTTGGTTTCGACATTGCCACATGTCGGGCTTTTCTGTATGTGAAATGTTGAAAAGTGGGATTTAAATGGTAATAAATGGATATATTATTTATTTGCAATTCACAAAAACCCCGTGTCAAGCCGAGATCTTCAGTTCCTCCGCTATACTTGCTCTTTGATAAAAACATTAAAGCCAGAAATGGGATGATGAAATAGCTCAAAAGATTGTATAAAATAGCACAATGCACATGCGCCTATAATTGTGAGATTGAGGCGATTACTTACATGGTTAATTTTTGTGTGACATTAATCCATGAAATCCAATATGCTGTAATCATAATTCCTGTCATAAAGCAACGTCATGAGCCTTCACGTTCAGCGGGATGGAATACACACATGATCAGTTTCGGATTGAACAGTTCCATGCATTCCCTACTATCATGTCGGGAATAATTGTGCACCACTAGCTTAAAGAAAATAGTATTTGTGGTATCTTTAATTTTAATAATATTTGTTCGTCAAACATCTTCAGTTTAAATGAAAATCTTAAGAACATTCACGAATTTTTCTAATTAAACCGACTCCACGAAGAAGGGATTGCTTCATTAGGTCTTTTGTTTTGACATTTTATTTCGTATTATTTCTTTGTGTCCTTGCAATCTCATGTCCGCAACAACTCGCGTGGGAATTATCCAGTGGGCAAATCATTCTTAGAATGAGTTGCTGATAGTAGAAAGATCTAGAATAGGTGTTTAGGGTCTATTTATTCTATTAACATGTTCCGAAAAAAGGAATAAACATAATATTGGACTTTAGAGGTAGTTGTTCAAGGAAACTTACGATATAAGTGTGACGTGTTTTGTTTATAAAATACTTTTGTGTTTATATCATGGAACGTTTAAGATAGCAAAATTGCAGAGACTTAATTATGATATCGAGATGTATGCATTTTAGGTTATAAATAATTATCGATAAATTTAAATGTAACAGAGAAAAGATAATTTTAATTAATAATTTTAATACAAAAATAAAAATATGTATTTTTTTTATATCTTCATAAAAGAAGCATATAAATGACTGCACTCCTAACAACGGCTAAAATTATGTACGTTTTTCATACTACATAAAGTGGATACATTTGTCAGACTCAGTGCAAAGTGGAACTATTTAAAACAAATGTATAACCACCGATCAATTTTAGTTGGTCAAACAAATTATTTAAGTAATAATCTTTAAATTAATAATAGCAGTAAAATCCTTAGTTTGTCGATACATAAGAGCATATGAGTCGAAAGACATCTAAGGTGTTAACACTGTTTATATACCTTTGAATATGCTCATTGCTCTAGATATGGATACTATGTAACTTGTCTTTTTCAGTTTTGCAGCGTTTGTGTCGGGAGGCAGTTTTGTAAAATCTCGCTCCTACGTTTTCCATTTTATTGGTTACTACGTACGAAAATGAAATGTTTTATCCTAAGATGCTTAATTTCAGTACTTTAAGTTATGATAGTTCAAGAGATGCACATTTTGTGCCCCAAAAAACTTTGGGAGTCTTTTTACTTGTTTATTCGCTTTTTGCGCCATTCTTTTGCATTTCAAGGTAAATATATTCTAATAATTAAAATGTAAATAATCTTTGAACTTTAAGGAAGGTCATCACTAAAACTTTGCATTTGTTATTAAAAATAAAACATTCTGAATCACTTAAAGAAAAATTATCATTAGTACAAATTTTAGAGCCAGAATAGTGAAAGCAACGCACACAGCATTTTCAGATGCCCTGTAAACATGTCAAGAAATGCATGCAACAGCTGGTACGTTTTGGTCTTTGTACTTTTCATTCAGTTCCTTTTCTCAGCGGTATTTTATTTTAATAGATAGTGCATAAGAAGCTATAAACATCTAAACTTCAGGTTGTAGAGATATTTATTTCGATTTTTGATATGTTTTTATACCATTGATTTAGAAAAGGAAACTGGATGGATAACTAGCCTTTCTACCTGCTACTTAAAATTACAGGGGCAAAAGCAGATGGAAAACTTCGAGTGGACGTCTTAAGTGATTCGCGCCGTATCGTAGCATTGATATTTTGGTGTTAATTTTGAATTTAAATCAAGCCTTATACACTAACATTAATGCACCTATTAATTAAAATACTCATGGATTTTGAAATAGTTGAAAATGAAAGTACAATAAAATATAAACTCTGACACTTAAAATTCAATATATTTGAATGGGTAATTACCTGTTCAAAATCGTCTGCTATCACGACCATGTTATTTTTTAACATTATAATATCCACTCAGTTCTCTTCTTTAGTCTTTTGCTTACGGGTGGGACATCGTCCATCCCAAACGAAGAACCTCCCAAAAAGACAGTTATTTGACATATCCTACCCCAAACAGTTCGACCCCTTTTGCAGGCATTGGCGTTCATGGACGTTAATGTCAGCAAAGGGGATCGAACTGTTTGGGATAGGGTATGTCAAATACCTGTCTTTTTGGGAGGTTCTTCGTTTGGGATGGACGATGTCCCACCCGTAAGCAAGAGGTTAAAATCTATAGTTTATAGATCATGTTTTGCTATTCTCTGATGAATTTCGATGATTTATTTCGCAGTGAGAGTTATATATTGTGTATTAGAATGTTGTTATTATATTGCCATTTGAAGATGTAAAAATGGTGGTTTGAATTTCCAAACTGTAATGGTGTTAAATTTAAAGCAATCTGATAAATGAGTTTGAATCTAAGAATTTATTTATTATCAGTGTTATTTCAGACCTAATTTAAATTTTAATTAATTTATTTTGCACATTTGATCAAATCTTTACAGCTATCAGGAAGTACAGAATTGTTTTTCTAATAATGCATCTTTTACTAATGTTTATTTTTTACTCGATTAGAAAATAAAAGTTTATTGCAACATCTGTAAAACTAAATTCCCAACATCTGTAAAATTAAATAATTATTAATCACCGTTTACAGTGGTAAACGGTGATTAATAATTATTTTGTTCATTAGCATCATTTTAGGGTTTTGAGAAAGAGGGATGGTACATGAATAAAAAAAAATATCAAACTGAGAAACCAAGAGGACACCCGTAGTCTGGTTTTAACAAAAATCCGCTAAAGTCCGATTATTTAAATATTACTCTATATACGACGTTGCCTGTCATTTACAGCAGGAAGTCATTTAGCCATTATTATCTCTGTCGTATTTTTAACACGTTTTTGAAAAAAAATCATTGTATCCCTAATACTGGATATCGGCGGTAATTTTCCAGTTATAAGTAATTTATAAAATACCACCGTAAATATCTATTGTTTAAAGCAGTTATTTTTACTTAAGCTGCTCATATTTATCACCTAGAATTACAGAAAAAATATATTGTTGACATAGTAGTAATTTTGTTGGATGAAATGAAGCCCTGCTAACTGAAGCATCATTAAACGAATAACAAAAAGTGCAGTAAAACGTAAATAAAGATTGCATAAAAAGTTCTCCGTAATCAACGAAACCTCTGCTGAGTAGGCTATTTTCTTTTTTCTTTCTTTTACGCCATGGTAAGAAGACAATTAGTTACCCAAAAGAAGTATTTTTATATGTAATAGATAAATATTTACTTTTTTTATCTGGAGGATGTATTTAAATTTAACGGCGGAAAATTTATCACACTTGAAGGATTGTTTAGAAGAAAGGTTTTTACATTAAATTAACCGATTTTAATACATTTTAAATTCTTGATAAATAAGGCATCTTTATCTTATAATATATCAGACATCTGAATGTCCATATGATTGGCTCAAACATTTATATTCCACAGTTTTACGACCAATAGCACAAAAATTAGTATCAAACCAACATAAGGCGTATATTGTTTTCCCTACATATATAGTACGTAACGGGGTAGAAAATTTGAATTCGAGTTTTCAATGGATTTTTAAACTTTTAAATATCTGCACTCGAATCGAACGTTTTTGAGGTGATGCCTGTCTGTGTGTGTAAATGTGTGTGCGTGTATGTGTGTCGTATATATGTGTGACGTATGTATATGTGCTATATGTATGTGTGTTATATGTATGTGTGTTATATGTATGTGTGTTATATGTATGTGTGTTGTATATGTATATATGTATCAATACGTGTCGTACATCGGTTATGACTAGGGGAACATGCATTAATGGCTTTATGTTAGAGATTTGTATAATATATATATATTGATAGAGATTGGTATAATATATATGTTTTGATAGGGATAGGGATTGGTATACGAAATATAGTAATATTGCATGGGGAGGGCTGTGGAACATGAAACACATGAACGTTGCTGTGATTTATTATAATTCTCTTTGTCTAAATATTATTTAATTCTTTAAATGTTTTATTATTTTCTCTTGTACACGTCTTCATTTTAAACTCATTTGCTATAATGATTATAAAA
Organism: Amaurobius ferox; assembly: GCA_951213105.1. Lineage (NCBI taxonomy): Eukaryota > Metazoa > Arthropoda > Arachnida > Araneae > Amaurobiidae > Amaurobius > Amaurobius ferox. The sequence goes on from OX578145.1 coordinate 36,049,107, forward strand.
ATACATAACTCTATTAGAATAATTTTAAATTTACAATGGCGATGCCCCTGTTTGCCAGCACTTGCATAATTTTTATTTGAGGAAAAATACGTATGAGAAAATTAATAATTAAGAAAAAAAGCCCAAAAGCTAAAGCTTTAAATTTGCTTTCCCCTTGAGTTTAAAGTTTTCTGCCATTTCAAGTATGGGCTATTCAAACGAAAAATATGACATAAAAATTATGTAGTAACTCTAGTACTCGTTTTATATTAATGTATTACTTTCCCTCTTTGCATAGTTCAAATGGAAAAAAAGTTAATTTGTGCTGTGCTTGACAATGGTAAAATTACCTAGGGAACAGTTTTGATCATTTTTGTTTTACAGTTAATTGGTTTTTTACATTAAAGTTTCGATAGATTAATAGAATGCAGTTTATTTCATCTGAATCCGACCACAAAGTAAACGACGTTGAAATGTTTAATTGTAGCGTTTACAGTGATTCAATTGAACGAGCGTGCTTTCGGCACTAGCGAGAAACATGTGCAGTCGTATAACACACATGTCGCAGTCCTAAAAGTGATTTTAATTTACACTTTTCCATTGGTATTGTTTTATAATATCTCTTAAATGATATCGATAATAAGAAGAACAATTATGTATTGTTTTCTGTATTAAGTTCAGCACATATTTTGGATCGTATTACGTTAACAACCCACTTGAATTATAGAAAGCTTTATATATCACACTGTCTATGGTAAGTTCTTGAAAAGCACATACCCGTGATGCTCTTAGTCAAGCTACAAAATTCGCTGAAGTTTCTAATAAAGTCGCCAAGTTGTCGATATTTCGCCTGATTCTTCAACGAATTCGCCCTCAAGGTCTAGCGTTCCAGACCTTAAAATTATAAAAATAGGTGTCTGTTACGCATTCGTAACAATATGATGTCACTTCCGTTACGTGCTTTTGTTTCATCTACGCTTCTAAGTTACATTTCTTTAATATGAGAGATTTATTTATAAGAGAATTTCTTTATAAGAGATAATTTTAAGATTTATTCAACTCTACATCCTAAAATGGTTCACATCAGAAATCATGTAACTGGCAAGGATGATGTTAATTGCAATGAAAGCAAGAGAATGTCATTAAATTAGTTTCTTCTTCAGAAAAAAAAGTTTCATTATATTTTTCTCAAAATTATCATATCTGTCTTGTAACTATCTCTTTTAACTCGGTTTCCCCTAAGTAACTCTTACACTTACATCCTAATTTGTCAGATTGCGGTTTAATGACAATAATACTATGAAAGTAAATATATTATTAACTTACAAGCCGGTAGAAAATTAGCACTTTGGTAGACGCAGAAAAGGGAAAATACGTTTGGCAGCAATCCAAATTCGCATTCTTTTGTTGTTTGGAACAAAAGACGTCGGTTATATTTATGAAACAGAATATCGTCTGCTGCAGCGATTATCCTGCAAAACTTTACACGTAATATAGTTAGATAGCATTGATACACAGTTTTGTCTCTGAATTTATGCTTTAATTATGAAACGTATACATAAAGTGAAATGTTTTATACAAGAAGTCATTAAATATGTTTCGTATTTTCTAAAACTTTTTATGGTCCTGTGCATTTTATATATTACTATACATGTTATGGTTTGTTTTTGAATATAACATTTTTAAAATGGTCATTTAACTCTGCATGCTGTCAGATAACATTGTTTTGCAGTTTCAAATTTCATTGTTTTATACGAAGCGCCATATTGTTTCAAAGGTATTTAATGTGTTTCCGGCATAGTGTCTATCCACGAAGAAATACAACAATTACAGGCAACTATTACAGTTCCAGATCGCTCAACCTTAACAGAAAATTTGGCAAAATATCAATAACTTGGCAACTGTTGGAGAGTTCTGGAAAATGTTTGAATTTTGTTGTTTGATTAAGAATTTCCAACGTTTATTTTTCTGGAAATTAACACAGAGGGTATATGAGATGGTTATAGTTCAGTTAGAGGTTGGTGTCATATGAGCAACAGCATAAAATTAAATACTTCAGTGTTTCGAAAAGGTAGTATTACATTTGGTGCATTAGTTGAGGATTTAATTGCTATTTTATTGTGTCTTCAGGCTAACTGAGTTTGTGCTATAACTTTGACAAATTTTTCACAGGCAATTTTACATATTAAAAAAGCAGTTATTTTTTCAAAATTTATTTGAATGTATAAGGAATAATTTATTAATTGGAATTTCAATTGAAGACGGACCATATATATATTTTTAATTTTATGCTAAAGCATGTTACGAGTGTAATAAACTGTTGTTATTTGAAGCATCTTTTAAAGTAGAGCTATTTATTTTCGACTAACAGTTTTCGACCAACAACTGTTTTAAAGTAAAGATATTTGATGTGGGCTGAACATGACCTTCCTTATAGAATGCAATGAACTTGCTTTTTTCCCAAAATAAATTATATCTAAGATCCACAACATAGTGTTTTTAAAGTTGAATTGTACATTTGACATCTCGTTTAGTTGATAAAATGTAAAATTAGTTCGAAGTACCCAACGAACTTATATTTTTGGCGTCTCTAAGGTGAGAATCATTAATATTAAGAGTATTCTCAATAAGTAATATTGTCCATATATTAAAACTTTTAATTAATTAGTTCAAGAATTTAGCGTCATTTTTTTCAATTTTGAAAAAAAAATGTCCTCAATCTGCGACGACATATTGCCAAGCTGGCGATATTTTGTTTAAATATTCACCAAGTTAGCCAAATGTATCGCCAACCGTTACAGACAAATGGAGAGAAATGTATTATTTGCATACTTGAAGGTGTACTGTTGTATGACTGAGAATTCTTATTCTTCGACCCAGACCGTCCGACCTACCAGAAAGGTGTAAGGTATCTGTTTGGACGGCCGGGAAGTGCCACCCAATTTAGACCGAAACCCAGTGGGGGAGGCATCCACAGGGACCGTACCCTCCTTCCCCTACCACCAACCTCTCGGAAGGACTTTCGGACCCATATGTTTAACGTGATCGTACTCCGCGTGATGACGGAGAATTCAAAATTTGCAAAACATTATCTCTCATTAACTTAATTTTTACTATTTTGGCAACTTTTCGTCAATTTGGCGACATTTAAAAATATCGCCTAGTTGGCGATATCCAGCCAGATTCGTTGCTATATGTTTCTCCAAGCGCTGTAGAAGAAAGGCTATTTTTATATTAGATTCTTAAATTTATTCCAAGATATTAAACTTTCATCAGTTAGTCGTAATTTTCATTGATTTGGCGTCATTTTTTATCAATGTGGAGAAAATTTTATCAATTTTGCGATATTTTCGTCAATTTTGCAACATTTAAATAATAAACCCACCAAATTGACGGTGTTCTGCCAAATTTCTAGCCAAAATTTTCCAAGAATTAAAGACGGAGAAATATGTTATTTGTATAATAGGTAAATTATAAAAGACTATTAGCGAATTTTTAGGTGTCAAGTTGTAGTGCTATCCCCCAAAGTGCATTTTCTCTTGAATGGAAGGAATTAGATCTACGAGAATAATGCTAACACATTTATCGCATATTACATAAGAAGTGAACATATTTCACAATAGTTAATACTTTTAATTTTATATGATATTTTGATAAATTTATGTTAAAAATTATTTTGTTCTAAAGTTTATATCAATCGCTAAAATGACATAAGAAATGATTATTTACGTACCTTTATTGAAGGTTTTAATATTTTGATGATTTTCGTTCAATTTCATTCGAAAATTCCCCGACTTTCGATTGCGTTTAAAAATAATAGACTTCAATTCACTGATTGCAATTTTTGTACCAATTTCGTTTGAACCTCCACATTCGTTCATGTTATAGTGCCCCATTTGACAAAATTTGACAAAATTAATATTTTTTATAAATAAATTATAAAAAATGGATTTCAAAATTAGGAGAAAATTTAGGAATCGAATCTAGACATGTAATCTCTTATATATAAAATAACCTGATGCTATTTAATCCTTTAATCCGTCTTTTTCATTGTCTTTCACCGTAATTGATAATTATCTCACCAAAATCTTTGAGAAAATTTAGTGGTTTTCCTAACGTTCGATTTCGTCTAAAAAGTATAGACTGATGGTAATTTTTGTACCAATTTCATTTCAATCGTTCCAATTGTTCATGATATATTGTTCCAATTGACAGACATCTCACTTAATATTATATATAAATAAACTATAAAAAATGATTTCAAAATCAGAAGAAATCTTAGGAATTCGTTTCAGACAAGTAATATTTTATAGGTATAACGACCGGATGCTTTTTATCATTTAATACTTCTTTCTCATTGTCTTTTATTGTAATTGATTGTTATCTCACCATTATTTCTTTTATCTTGATACCGCATCTTATGAACTTAAACAACGGTAAAATCTTTGATATAAATTACTTTGGATAGAAAGTTAGTCTTACTACAAGATATTTCCTTTTATTACAGATTCTTAGTATTAGTTATCGTTATAATTAATATACGTTATAAAATTTTCAGATCAGAAAAGTACTTTTGGAAATAATTTAAATTAGTAAATATAAAAGTATCTATGCAGGACTGTTACTTCGTAAGATTGATACTGTAGATAAAATCGTGCATATTTACTTTATATGCTTTTTATTATAAAGTAACAGTCTTGTATAAGTACAAATGTTTACGATACTTTGACCGAATTAACAATTTTTAAAACTGTTTAAATAAATAAATGCACGGCTGTTAATGCACGACTGTTAAAACAATTATGCATGTCTATTAAAAGAATTAATGATCATTGTAAATTAATTAATTATTAATATTTATTGTAGATAATGATTATGGTTGATAATGCATTTTATTAATTGAGTGCTATATAAATAACTAGAATTTAAATGATAAATTTGGTTAATGACTAATGTGTTATTTTTCAGTTACGGTAATTGGACTAGTACTTTTTAGGTAAATTTTAAGGGTTAAAATCTGTGGTGGGCAGCACATGATTTTATCTATATAGTGCAAATGATTTACTTCTTTCACAGTGAAAAATGATTCATTATATACAACACAATGTTTTAACTTTGAATATTCTATTTGACACTTTTTCAGATAACATGCAAACGTATTTCTATTAAGTACCTAATTAATTTATATTTCGCAGAGCTGTAAAATGACAATTATCAATATTGGTATTCCGATATTTTACTAATTAATTCAACAATTTGGTGTCATTTCCGTTAACTGGACGTCATTTTTGCAATTTTGACTGTACTTTCATCTATCTTGGGCGGCACGTCGCCAAATTGGCGATATTTTTCTAAAGCAGTCGCCAAGTTCACCAAGCATTGCACATAGAAGAAGTGAGAAACTTTTCTTATACATAAATGACAACTGGTGAATTGTTGGTCCTAAAAGTACAAAACAATTACAGTCTCTTTTGAATTTAAAGAACTAGATCCACGCGAATGATTTTAACAAATTTGTTGAATAATATCGCATGGAAAATGGATATTTCACGATAGTTAATACTTCTTAATTTTATGTAATTTTTTTTTCTAAGTTATTAGAAAGTCATGCATTATCTTCAGAAAGGGTTCAAGCTAGCTTCCTGAAATTTTCATTATTGGCTTTTTAGTAAAAAATTACGTAAAGTTTAATAAATGATTTTTTCAAAATGTCTTTCGAAAATTTAGGAGGGTCTTCTGAAAATTCGATCGCGTTTAAAATCAATAGGATTTCAGTCTTCATCTATTGTAATATTTGTACCAAATTTCATTTGAAACGCTGAACTGGTTCGCGAGATATCGCTTCCAAAATCGTTGGATTTGAATTACGGATGCTTGAAATATTCTCTTACATTGAAAACTCAAAATCGAATTTTCAACCTTGTCTCAATGCTCTCTCTGTTTATTCTAGGTTACATTTTTCAGTTACAAGATATATTCTTCCTTCTAATTCTTATATTAAATGATATTTTAACCTTCTAAGTTACAAGATTTATTCAACCCTGCATCTTAAAATGTTTCACATCAGAAATCATTTAACTGGCAAGGATGATGTTAATTACAATGAAAACAAGAGCCTTTCACTAAATTAGTTTCTTCTTCAGGAGAAATGGTTCATTATATTTTTCTCAAAATTATGAGATCTTTCTTGCTGTAACTATCACTTTTAACTCCGTTTTCCCTAAGTAACTTTTACACTTGCAATCTATTTTGCCAGATTGATGTTTAATGATAATGATACTGTGAAAATAAATATATTACTAACTTACAAGCCAGCAGAAAATTAGCACTTTGGTAGATGCAGAAAAGGGAAAATACATTTGGCAGCAACCCAAATGTGTGCTCTTTTGTTGTTTGGAACAAAAGACGTCGGTTATATTTATAAAATAGAATATCGTCCGCTGCAAAGATTTTCCTGCAAAACTTTGCACATAATACAGTCAGATAGCATTGTTACACAGACCTGTCTCTGAATTTATGCTTTAAATATAAAAAGTGTACATATAGTAAAATGTTTTATACGATAAGTCATTAAATATGCTTCGGAGTTTCTAAAAAAAATTATGATCCGGTGCATTTCAAATATTACTATACATGTGATGGTTTGTTTTTCAATATAACATTTATAAAATGTTTATTTAAAGCCGCATGCTGTCAGATAACATTGTTTTGCAGCATTGAGTTTCATTGTTTTATATGAAACGTCGCAATGTTTCAGATATATGAAATGCGTTTCAGGCATTTTGCCTATCCCCGAGGAAATACAACATTTACAGGCAAATATAACTTTCCAGATCGTTTATCCTTAACACAAAATTTGGCAAAATATCGCCAACTTGGCAACTTTTAGAGAGTTCTGGAAAATGTTTGATATTTGTAGTTTGGTTAAGAATTCCCAAAGTTTATTTTTCTAGAAATTATCATAGAGGGTATATGAGATGGTTATCGTTCAGTTAGAGGTTGGTGTTAAGTAAGTAAAAGTATAATATTAAATACTTCAGCGTTTCGAAAAGGTAGTATCACATTTTGTGAATTAGTTGAGCATTTAATTGCTATTTTATTGTGTCTTCGGGTTAAATGCGTTTGTCCTATAACTTAGACAAATTTTTCACAGGTATTTTTACATATTAGGAAACCAGTTATTTTTTCAAAACATATTCGAATGAATTAGGAATAATTTGTTAATTAGAATTTCATTTGAAGATGAGCCATATAACTTTTTATTACTTTTATGCTAAAACATGTTACGGGACTAATAAACTGTTGTTATTTGAAGCATGTTTTAAAGTAGAGCTATGAATTTACGATCAACAGTTCAAGAAAAATTTAGTTGTACAATATTTTAAAAACACATTGTATAATGATATATTTTCTTTTTTAAGGTTAAAATATCTGATGTGGGCCGAATATGACCCTCTTTATAGAATACCTTGAATTGTTTTCCACCTAAAAGAGGATGTATAAGATCCACGGCAGAGTGGTTTTAAATTTGAATTGTACATTTGGTATCTCTTTTGGTTGGTAAAATGTAAAGTTATTTCGAAGTACCCAACGAATTTATATTTTAGACATCACTAAATTGACAATCAATAATATTGAGAGTATTATCAATAAGTAGTACATTCCATATGTTAAAAATTTAAAAAATTAATTCAATAATTTAGCGTCATTTTTGCCCTTTTGAATAAATGTCCCTCAATCTGGGACGACATATTGCCAAGCTGACGATATTTTGCTAAATTATTGACCAAGTTAGCCAAATGTATCGCCAGCCGTTACAGACAAACGGAGAAAATAGTATTATTTACAGACTTGAAGGTACACTGTTGTATGACGAAGAATTCAGAATTAGCAGAACATTACCTCTCATTAACATGCTTTTTTTTATTTTGACAACCTTTTTGTCATTTTAGCGACATTTAAAAATATCGCCTAGTTGACGACATCCCGCCAAATTCATTGCCTTACGTTTCTCTAAGAGTTGCGGACTAACGGATTTTTAATGTTAGATTGTTATATTCAGTTCAAGATATTAAACTCTCATCAATTAGTGGTCATTTTCATTGATTTAGCGTCATTTGTGTATCAATTTGTTGAAAAGTTTATCAATTTTGCGATATTTTTATCAATTTTGCAACATTTAAATAATAAATTCACCAAGTTGACAATGTTCCGCCAAATTCCTCGCTAAATTTTTTCAAGTATTAAGACCAGAGAAATATGTTATTTTTATAATAGATGAATTATAATAGACTATTTGTAAAGTTTTAGGCGTCAAGATATAATACTATTACCTAAAGCATATTTTCTATTGAATGGACCGAAATAGATTCACGAGAATAATGTTAACAATTTTACCACATATTACATAAAAAGTGAACATATTTCACAATAGTTAATATTCTTTAATTTTATATGATGTTTTGATAAATTTATTTGAAAACTATTTCGTTCTAAAGTTTATATCAATCTCTGAAATTACATAATAAATTATTTTTTATGTACTTTTACCGAAGGTTTTAATTTTTTGAGGATTTTGTTTTCAAGTTCTTTCGAAAATTTGGGGGATCTGCCGAATATTCGACTTCTTTTTGAAAGTGTAGTCTGGTGGCAATTTTTGTTCCAATTTCGTTTGAATCACTCCATTTGTTCGTGATAAATCGTCTCCTTTGAGATAATTCACGCTTAATATTATATATAAATAAACTATAAAAAATGGATTTCAAAATTAGAAGAAATCTCAGGAATCGGTTTTAGACAAGTAATATCTTATAGATATAATGACCTGATGCTTTTAATCATTTAATCCTTCTTTCTCGTTGTCTTTTATTGTAATTGATCGTTATCTCACCGTTATTTTTTTATCTTGATACCGCATCTTATACTTATGAACTTAAACAACGATAAAATCCTTGATATAAATTACTTTGCAAAGGAAGTGAGTATTACTACAAGCTATTTCCTTTTATTGCAGATCCTTAGTATTAGTTATCTTTATAACTAATATACGTTATAAAATTTTCAGATCAGAAAAAGTACTTTTGGAAATAACTTAAATTAGTAAATATAAAAGTATCTATGTAGGACTGTTACTTCGTAACATATATTCTGTAGATAGAGTCGTGCATATTTACTTTATATGCTTTTTATTATAAAGTAAAAGTCGTGCATGGGTACTTTACACATCTTTATGATACTTCGTCCGAATTAACAATTTTTAAAAATGTTTAAATAAATAAATATACGACTTTTAATGCACGACTGTTAATTATACATGACTATTAAAATAATTATGCATGGCTAAAGAAATTATTGATAATTGTAAATTAATTAATTATTAATAGTTATTGTAAATAATGGTTATTGCTGATAATGCATTTTATTAATTGAGTGCTACATAAATAAATATAATTTAAATAATAAATTTTGTTAATGACTAATGTGTTATTTTTCAGCTACGGGAAGTTAACTGGTACTTTGTAGGTAAATGTTGAGAGCTATTGCGAACACATGCAATGTACGGAGTTATACGATTCGCAGACATATATAATACAAAACCTTTCAAAATGAATATTATATTTTAATACCTAAATATTTAAATGATGAGTAATTAATGTAAGTACCTTTAACGTCACAATAAGTATAAAAAATCTGATGTGGGCAGCACATGACTTTCCCTGCAGACTTATATTAACTTTCTCAATATTTTAATTAAATTTATTTCACTTTTAATTCAATTTTCGTTCTCATTCGGTAACCGGACTTATTTTCAAAGGTGGCGTAGAGAAAATACGGAAAACTAATATATCTCGTGAACGGCTAGTCCTAGTGTTATGGGGTTGGTCTTATTATTTTCGTCGTTAAAAATTACGTATTAAACGAGCATTTTATGATATATTTGAGTATACCTAGTTCTTTAGTTTAGATTTTGACGATTTTTGCGGGCCATTTTGCAAAAAAAGGCAGGTCATTTATTTCCAAATCGTACCAAAATCTAATCAGCACCAGGGTAACCCACAAGTGACTCATCTACTGAATTTTGTGAAATTCGGTCCATTAGTTTTTCAGTTAGAGTGGATACAAGCTTTTGCGGGCCATTTCGCAAAAAAAAGGCGGGTTCTTTTATTTCGAATCGTACCCAAAACTAATCAGCACCAGACTCGCTCACAAGTAACTTAACTACCAAATTTTGTGAAATTCGGTTAATTACTTTTTTAGTTAGAGTGGATACAAAATCTGCACAGACAGACAGACAGACACACAGACACACAGACACACACACAGACAGACACACAGACACACACACAGACACACAGACACACACACACAGACGTCACGCTATAAATAGTGTTTTCGTATTCTAGAGGTCTCGAAACGTGCAGATCCGTCGAAAACTCGAATTGCGATTTTCGGCATGATGCCAATACTTTCCCTATACATTACAATGGAAAGTAATGCAGGGAAAGTAAAAATATACTTATACTGGGAATTTTCAAGTTGCTCAGTATGATTTGTACCTAGGGTTAACAAGATATAAAAATCTGTTACAACAAATTATTTTGCTGGACCTACTTACTGCTTTCTAAAAATGGAACCACTTGAAGGTTTTACAATGTAAAAGTTTCCCAACTTTAATTGTTGCATTGAAAAAGTTTAAGGTTTTAAGAAGCTTATTCACTGTTTGAATTAAATGTAACCTTTCACGGAATGTGGGTGAATTTTTAGAATTTTTGATGAAAGCCAGGTGAATTTCGTTTTTTTATTATCTCCCCAAAGTCCTTCAACTACTTTCAGTGAATAACTCAACATTAGTAACATTATATATTATAGCAGCAACATTTTTACCTCATCAATTAATGGTTTTCACACAAGTTGCATTTCACGTCATAATGTTTTACATATCATATATTTCAAGAAAGTTAACTGTGAATATAAGCAACTTACCTAATTCTTGCATTACAATATATTTGCAATAAATCCAACACACAACTCCCATATATATAGGGCAAAATAGAAATTGAACCGTAATCAACTGTGTATATAAGCAACTTAGATAATTCTTGCATTACAATATATTTGGAATAAATCCAACTTAAAACTCTACTATGCAGAGCAAAATAGAAATTGAATCATAGTCAACTGTGTATATAAGGAACTTATATAATTCTTGCATGACAATATATTTGTAATAAATCCAACTCAAAACTCTAGTATATAGAGCAAAATAGAAACTGAAAAACGTTTTCTGGGTCGCATTCGACAGACAATTTCAATTACGATTTACAATGAGATCGAATTTTTTCCTTATTCGTTCTTTTATTTCAGAAAAGAAGACTTCACTGCCATTTGTTTTCCTAAAGAAAAGTAAACAAGCTTTTCATGTTCCTTTTACTTTTATTCGTTGACAATAGATGTGAACTTCAGTCTGTATTGCCCTAATATTACTTTATTATTGATAAGAAATAAAAATAGTTTTATTTGCATAGGATAAATAATAGCCAAAAGCCCGTATATTTGCCCGTAGCTGTGGCGTTGGTGAGATATTCTATCCACAATTTCACGCACTCACACACTACATACACACAGATATCACTTAGAAAACATTCGATTTGTAATGTCGAGATTGAACTCGCATTGCTTTTGTGTAAAATGTATAAATTTATATAATGTATTTCTGATCATCTAATTTTATATACAGCTTTTAACTATTTTAATTCTGCTTTCACCCCCCCTTGTCATTTTTATGTCACTAATATTTGAGAACATTTATACTTCTTAAAACCGCAATCTGAATCCTTTTTAATGTATTATTTAAAACGTGCGAGCGTTCTGAGAGTTATTTCTTCCGTTGAGTCCGAAGTCATCATTTCGGCTGATGCAACTGGAAGGTAAAGGTTTTGTATACAATATATTCGATTCTGTTGGAAATATTGTGTAGAGCTGGATTAATCGAGACAGCTGGAGCGACTGACTGGCATTTGGCATTGATGACGTATTGATGACATGAGAATTGTTTTTTGGCGGAAAGATGATTTTGGAAGCTGCATAAAAGAACTGAGCACTATTTTTCTGGACGCATTTTTCCCCTTTTGACTGGTAGATCACTTTGCGGCAGTTCGGCCTTCGGCCCAAGTAATTTCAACGCTCATGACGGACCCGGGAGATTGGTCACCATGCCAGTTCCTTGAGGTCCGTGATCTTGGGGAAAATGTTGCCAGCCTAACGACGGATGTCCCGAGGCCCATGCCGGATCAGATTAATGACGACGACGATTTCGTGCCTGATGGCCCGAGGGTTTTATCCCGCCCGAGGCTGTGCCTGGCAGAGTCTGGAAGCGACCGAAAGATGTTGGACGAGCGTGTCCGGACCAAGAGTCTCCTGTAGAACCCTCTGTTGTGCCGGATCCTATTTTATCAGAGCGACGAGTTCGCTGTGATTCGCTGCCTTCGTGGCATTTTGTCTTCGTGACTCAAGGTAAGACAAGCCTGGCGTCTCAATTTCATTTCATCTGAAGTTGACTCATAAAAGAAAGGCGAGCCAAGCATGGTTGGCAGCTGCTGATGATTCGAGAAAAGCGTGCTTAAACATATTCTTAAAATTATTATTTAATTATTATCTATCGATTTATATGAAACAGCCATAAATCCTATTTTATGCTCTCCGAGTGCTCGCTCCAGTTTGTTTGACCATACCACATATTTGTATTTTTATTATTTAACCTGTTGCCACCTTTTGTTATATTTTGAGTATTCATTATTGCGGCATTGTGAGTGTTGCTATATTCTGTGAGTGTTGCTATAGACAAATTAGTGACATTTTGATATAAACGGGTTTTTAAGTATTTAAATCATCTTATCACTATTTAAAATAGTTATTCCCTTTATTTAAAAATGCAATTTACCAAATTGAAGATAAAGTTATTCACTTTTTATAAAAATGCTATTTACCAAATTGAAGATATAGTTATTCACTTTTAATAAAAATATCATTTACCAAATTGAAGATATAGTGATTCCCTTTTTATAAAAATGCCATTTACCAAATTGAAGATATAGTGATTCCCTTTTTATAAAAATGCCGTTTACCAAATTGTAGATATATTTATTCACTTTTTATAAAAATGCCATTTACCAAAGTGAAGATAAAGTTATTCACTTCTTATAAAATTGCCATTTACTGAAGTGAAGATATAGTTATTCACTTTTATAAAAATGCCATTTACTGAAGTGAAGTTATAGTTATTCACTTTTTATAAAAATGCCATTCACCAAATTGAAGATATAGTTATTCACTTTTTATAAAATGCCATTTACCAAATTGAAGATGTATTCCTCTTACATTTCTATTTAATTTTTATGCGCATAGATTGGAAATAATGTTATTTTAATATATGAAATCCACACAGTACATTACATTTATTGCAAAAAGTAAGAAATTGAAAACCGATAAAAGCTTTTGAAACTTCTGTAAAGCAAAGAATGCGTTATCTATATATTTTTGTATTTTTTCCACTTTATTTTTTTTCAAACGAGATACGATAAACGTTTCTATAAGTATTTATTGATATTATTTCCATTATTACTTGTCAGGGATTAAGTAGAAAGAAGTACAAGAGAAAAGGAGGAGAGTAATATATCCAATAAGAAATAATTTCAAAAACTGTAATGGTTTGGATGTGCCAGTAGCAATTAAGAATGTCACCCACATGACCCCTTCCATTTCTTGTTCTATTGATCGTGCAATGCAAACTTCATAGCCATTAATGTTTATAAAAGAAAAATAAACATGTTTCCAATGTTCCATTTATGATCATTCAATAGCAATAGTCAAGACCTTGTTCCGTGTATGGATTTATATATCCCAAAATATTACTGATAAATGGCAATAATACATTTTACTTATAACCAACACTAAGGCTCTAATCAACGCTAAAGCAATTATTTATATTTCATCATATATGTGAATGCTGTTTCTGGAAGAAAAATTTATTAATCCCACTTGTTGATGTTGATGTTGTTGATCGCGCTTGTCCGAATTTAGCACGAATAAGTCCATATGATCAAAGTTCATGGTAAAGAAAAATGTATTGTATCTTCTGTAGGTATAAAGACCAACTCACTAACCGACTACTCAACCAGACACTCATGCTCTCAATGGTAAACTTTTGACTTTTGTCTAATACCACCCTCAGACAAGAACCCATTGGGGATGCCTACCACAAGGATCGTGTCTTCTGTGAACTGGACCATCACCTCCTATAATGACTCTAGGACCTACGGAATTATCGTGCCTATACGGGTTTATCGTGCCTATGCCCTGCTGAGGCGGGGAGACTTTGGTTAGTGTTAAGGATCAAACTCGGAACCACCATATATGCAACCCTCCTGCTTTAACCACAGGGCTCTCCTTAACCTAAGAATGCGTGATACAATAAAAAAGAAATTGCCAATTTCTAATGATATCCAGTTAATAATATTCCTGGTTGTCAAAATTGGAATATGGAGCAGGATAGTCCAGTGGTTAGAGCACTGGAATTATATTTGAAGGACCCGATTTCGATTCCCGGCGGTGCCCAGACTGTCCCCGTGTCTCTTCGGAAAACGGGTACGTTAAAACTGTGGGTCTAAATATCCTTCTAAGATATTGGTGGCAGGGGAAGAAGGGTACAGTCCCTATGGATGTGATCCCCACTGCGTTTCGGTTTAAATTTCATGGAACTTCCCCTGCGTCGAAACATATACCTAACACATTCGGATAGGTCAGACGGTCTGGGTCGAAAAAATATTCCGTGTACACCGGCGCACCGGGTGTGATGGATCCTCCCTTGTAAATCCGTCCAAGTGAAGCCGAACTCCGTCACTTGCGGATGCTCAACGTTCTACTAAAAAATTTACGGACAGACATAATTTAAACCTTAATTTCAAGGAACTCATCACAATTACACCAATTTATCTTCCGCCTTCTGGGTCCTCGTCAAAATGTGAAGCTACACCCCCTCCGACCTTCGTCAGTGATGCTTTCTTGTAATAAACTTTATTCTCTCGTCTTGCTTCTTTCTTCGTTCTTTCCTGCGTCTCTGGTCTTGAATTGGATCCGCCAAAACAGGAGGCCATTTAGTCAACACCAATTTATATATAGGTCATTTCTTCCGTCAACGACGTAATTTTTATTTTATTTTAATACT
This sequence comes from Amaurobius ferox, assembly GCA_951213105.1. Classification (NCBI taxonomy): domain Eukaryota; kingdom Metazoa; phylum Arthropoda; class Arachnida; order Araneae; family Amaurobiidae; genus Amaurobius; species Amaurobius ferox. Next base: position 36,064,309 of record OX578145.1, read on the forward strand.
TCATTTTACCTGAACATGAAACCGCGGAAGGAGAAAAATGGCTCTGACCCACAGGCAATCGCACACGTAGATATTCTCAGGACGTTTCATGTCTTATACCAAGAATAATAGAGATACCCTTTATTATAATAAGAAGAATTCCATTATACGCATGCGCGATAGGATTTGGTAAGGGACTTCATTTTCAACCGCATTAACGGAACTCTAAATATTAGCGACATATTTATACCTTATACAAATTGCAATTAATGAACGGAGGGCTTTATGATTTGTTTTGCTTTATAGCAGTGTGGAATATTTATATGAGCTGCTGTTAAATTATAAATATTGGATTGGTAATCAATTTTTTTATATTGTAATTAAAAAATCGGGGACGTTTTCAACACTGCAAAACAATGTATTTATTAAAAATACAGAAAATCCGTCTATTAATCGTATGGATTTTATTCAGAGTTCGTTAAAAAGAATATTATTCAATCTTTTCAATGGTGCCAAGATGAAAACTCTGTAATAACATTTTAGGTCGCTAAGGAACCGATTTGTGTGATCATCGATCAAAATCGGACTAAATCGTGCTAAAGCTTGAAATAACTAAAAACTGATACAAACTAAACAACTACCGCCGAGGTGTACCTTTCTGGGTTCTGAAGTACCTGTGTACCAAATTTCATGGCTACGAATCTTAGATTTTCCTCTACACACACAGAGAGAGAGAGATAGTAAACATATACATTCGTTTATAATGTAAGATAGACAGCATGCTAGATTTTTATCAGATATGGTGACATTGAAAGATTCCAGGTATCGAATATAATATTGAACAACAAATTTGATTTCTAAAAGCAAGTTTTATTTCAATGATTATTGTGATGACAGACTGTGACTGATTTATACGGCTGTGGAATATTTCACATTCGGTTGCTGTAGTATCAGGAATAATAAGCGTCAGGTCAAGGCCTGAGTAATGACAGGACAGTCCAAAAAACAATGTACATTGACCGGTGGACACCAAGACTGGACATTAAAGTATAATTAATTTATGAGCAATACAATTGGATGTTTTCGTCTATCAAGCCCGATGGCAGTTACTTACAGTCAATGATAGTGTATTCTCGCACCAGCTAGCTCAAGACAATGGAAAAAGAGCTAGGGATGCTGCTTGCCGATGGACCATGAGGAAAAGCAGGTGGAACCAGCAGCAAGAGTTGGATATATTTCAAAGGGCTATTTTAAAGAACAATTTTCAGTCAGAAATTGTAAATTCAGATTAAGATTTAAGCAATAAGATGAGTGAAAAATGGAGTCTCGAAGTCTATATGAGTTCAGAATGAACTCTTAAATTTGCCTACAACGACTGCGGCCAAAGATGTCCCTTCAAAGCGGCATGTCACGAAAAGTAAAGGTACCCTTTTATTACTTAGGAAGACGCTACATTGTAATTTATAATTTGATTCTAAAGTCTAGTATAAAAAAATGTTTGTCATCACAACCGTCTCCTATTTAAACTAATTGACAATTAATGATAATGAGCTATCAAATAATAATTGTAAATAAATTTGAATGATAATTTTAAACAATTTTGAGTCTGTTGAGAATATCATCTGCACCTCATAATACAATTTTGATATTTGGTAAATTAACTACATACAAGATTATTTCAATGTATCTACATATTCATCTCTGTCGTAGTGAATGTCATCATATATAATTACACTTGCATTCTCAATCTGTGTGTTAACGATGATGTGTGGAAATATAAATCGCTTTTTAAATAGGGCATTAAAGCATAAATTTGTATATTTACGTATTTGTAAGTGCAAATTTGATTCTAGTACGGTTTAAGGTATTTTTACTTATGCTATTGAGAATAAGCATATAAACATCTTGAGTTTCCTTAAAAAATAGCAATATATGCTAAAATGATTCTGTTGTAAATATTAATAGATTGTTAGTTAGCAGAAACAACAAGCACACAACTATAATAGAAGGTCTTTATTTCACTTCTTATAAGACGTACAAAATTTAAAAAAGGGGTCAGAGCGCTTTCGAGCGTAAATACGCTCTTCATCAGTGGCTACATGGAAATAGAAATGATCATTCATATATAGACCAGAAAAGGTGACAAATTTGCATAAATACAATTATCAATAAACTTACATTTATCTAAGGAGAATCCAAAAATACAAAACATTTTGAACAGATTCAAAATCGAGCATAAGTCACGAAAAGTACAGTTAAAAATTCTTACAATTTTATTACAGAGATTTCAAATTCAAAATATTCAGGCCCAATCCCCGAGAGGATGACGTCAAAGATAACTATGGAGAGACTTGAATTGCATGGAGTCGAGGATGAGTCGCCAAGCATAACTTAAAATCTGAACGGGGTCAAAATTACAAACCGACTCGCGGTAAATATAAATAGATATTCAAAAAGGAGAGTATTACGAGGGTTATTACAACGCATACGAAGGAAAGTTCTTTTAAAAATGGGCCGGAAATTTTCTTTAACAACAAAATGAGCAAGGGCAGTAGAAAGTTTACCACCTTTGACATCTCTAGCATGTTCTGCCAAACGGATACCAATAGTACGTTTTGTACTGCCAGTATAAAATTTAAAGTTACCATCGATGGACAACAGGGGAACCACATACACCCCACAAAGCTTTTAAAGTCATCCTTAGCACCCAGCTTGTCAGACCGAATCAGGTTAAATAAAGAAGAAACATTAGATTGAGCAGGCCTGAAACCAAACTCAGAGCAGAACTGATTAAAGGGGCGGAAAATCCTAGGATGGTACGGGTAAGAAGTGACCTATAAACGTCTTATAAGAAGTGAAATAAAGATCTTCTATTATAGTTGTGTGCTTGCTGTTTCTGTTAAATGAAATCAGACGTGATGCCAATTTATTTATTTGATTGTTAGTTAATTTGAAGTTGTAACGTCCCCGAGAATCAAAATTTCTACATCAGATGATATGTAGCATTATTATGCAGGGTGCGGCAGAAAGAACTCCTCGGTTTGGGAAGCTAATAGAAACTAAACGAAACAAGGTAGAAAAAAATATTTTCATACCTGAGTAGTACACATAATGCAGTTTGAAATCAACAAGTTTTAAAAATTACATCACTTAAGTGTCGTCCTCCATTGGCGATACATTGATTGAGCCTTTCCCGGTAGTTTTCCATGGCCCTGCGGGTCATTTCAGGCTGAATGGCAGCAATTTCCTGAGTGATTGCCACCTTGAGAGCTTCCAAAGTTTGGGGACTATGTTGGTATACCTTGGCTTTGAGGTGGCCCCAGAGAAAAAAATCGCGCGAGTTCAAATCTGGCGAGCGCAGCGGTCACCCAATGTCGCTACGCAAGGAGATGGCATGGCCCAAAACCATTTCTCTCAGAATTTCCAGTGAACGACGAGATGTGTGGGCTGTTGCCCCATCTTGTTGAAACCACGCATTTTCTTCTTTACATTCATCGAAAAGATCACCCAATTTAGGCCGGAGGTAGTTCTCTAGCATTGCTCAATACCGATCGGAGTTCACTGTTTACAGTAACTCCCGCCCAAGCCTTACCGTGAACTGAAAACGGCATAAACGTAGCTGTCTAACGACACACTCCCCGCTATTCTACCCTTACCATACCCCTAGTGACGTAGTTCTCAAATCGGGGAGTTCTTTCTGCCCCACCCTGTACTTGTAATTCAAATTCTAGGATTTGAAATGCAATTTTAATTCTTTTGATATAATCCTTGATAAGCTTACTTATTTATCATTAAACATCATATTTATTTAAACGATACTAACACATATTTTCTACAAATGACAAACAATCGTTTGATAAAACCATATATTGTCAAATGATAAATTTAAAATTTAGAACGGATGTGATTCGTTAGTTCGCTAATGACTTCAGGAACACAAAAATTGGGGCTATTTTACACCACAATGATTGAAACTGTTAAGTACCGTGATCATTGAAGCATCAATAACCATTTTTATGCATAATTATGTCAAGTTGTATCCTATGCTGTTCAAAATTGTATCTAGAGGAATATAAATGTTCGGGAAAATATCTTAATATTTGTGTCAGGTGTAGAATACACAAGAAATTGAGCAAAGGCAGACAAACATACAGACAGCCACCATTTTAAATTTAATCAAAGCGTGTTATGGATGTTCTTAAAAGTGTATTGCCATCAAAATCGCGATATCGATAATTTTCGTGAAAGCAATACTTTTTCTGTGCTATATTCTACTTTATGAGAAATTAGTTTTTATATATGCTAATTTCCATTTCTTTGCCAGTCGTAAATACTGGTGAAAATATATTTTCCTTATTGGAAATACGTTGTATAATGTATTTTAAGCAATATGTCAGCAAACGCTTTGCAACAGATTCCCATGGCATATGATTATGAAACAGACTATTATATAGTATGGAACAAGAGGATGCTGCATAAAGGACGCTCATGTTTCAGAATATATAATTATTTCAATATTATAAATATTCTCTGAAAATTTGACTTCAATTGGATGAAAAGTCGCTGAGGCATCAATTCGTTTTTTAATTCCACTTCTGGGGTAATGGAACATTTTTTACGACTTTAAGTGTTTTCATTTATTTGAGACAGGCTTACTTAGGGCGTATAAAAAGGAGATTATTTATTGTGCATGTAAGAGCATATTGCACCGGCTTTGTATAATAGGCAAGGAAAAAACAGGCCTAGGGAATGATTCAATTCTGAATTATAAAGAAACTATCAGATGATTTATTTAACAAATTCATCTCATTTCTTACGTTTTATGGGTTTTTTTTATTGCAGCGAAAGAAAATACAAGAGATAGTAATTATTATTTTTTAATTTTACGTCTTTGGTGAAAAACCTTTTTCTTTTATACGACTTTTTCTGTTTTAGGACACAAGTAAGTATTTCCACTTATTTTTGTTTATTTCACACAATTCAAACGTTTAGCTTCTTGATTATTCCTTTTCTAACTTTGCGAAATTAAAAGCTAAAATATGCAAAGCATATATGATATTATTATATCGCTTTGCTAACTTTCAGCGTGCGACGAACAATGTGTTTATATATTAATAAGTACAATACACTTTTTACAAAGGATAAGATAAACTTGAGCGACGTATAAAAACACAAGTAATAAAATAATGCAGCATCCAGTTCTGTCGATCATGATTTCTCTCCCAGCGTTGTTGACCATCGTGGAATTTAAAACATTTTACTCCTTTCTCAAAATAAAGTTTTGAAAATATTTCAACATCACTCTCATTTTACAATTTTTTCCAAGCATCAATTAGCAGAGTGCTAAAATCTTTGAAAAATTCAAATTCAATATTACGTTTAAACTTTCTAATATACTCATATTTTCTGATCTTAAAGATTCTTTAAAAATTCCTAACACTTGGGGTATTTACATAAATTCTTATGGACTTTCTATAGTATTTCAGTGTGGTCTTTCTTATATTGGTCAACAAAACGTGTTTCAAATTTCGTATTAAGGCGTATGAAAACTATGCCAAAAACAGGATTTTAATAAATCTCCAATTGCTGAATATTCCTATCAATTTCTAGCAAGGATCATACAAAAATGTATGTTGATTTCCTATCGTTGACTTCCTAACATTCCTAGCAAGGATCATACAAAAATGTTCGTTGATCTCTATGATCTTGATTTCTTTAAAGTCTTCCATATCCATAACGTTTTGTAATTTAGTTAATGATTGTCCAGTATTCGATTTTTGTCCGTAGTCTGGCAGAATGCCCTGCAATCATTTTTCATTTTTTTCGGTCTTTTACTTTGGGAATCTTATGTGTTGTTTTCACCTATTTTTTGTCTTTTTGAATCTCATTTATTCTTATTCTGACTTGATTCGTCTTGTTGGAATATTTTTGTTGTGTTTTGGCGCACGCCAATGTTGTGTTACTTGTTGTTTGGGATTAGCTGGGCGGTTCTTCATGATGCTTTCTGATTGGCTCTATCTTAATCCAGGTCTTGGGTATATAACCCCCCCCCCCCCGCATATTGTTTTTGCGCCCATTCCTCTTTAGTACTTTTGGTTTGTTAGTTCACTTGCTCAAGTTTTTTTTCTCTTAATATGTGCGTATGATTGTGTGATGAATTGCAGCTCGATTATTTAGAGTGTATCGCATCCAAGTGGCATAATTGGTATAGTTGAGTATGACAGAAAAACGGGGCGTGGAAAGATTTTACTTCAAAATAGTTTATTTGGAAATCGAATTACGTTATCTGTATGTGTATTATTTAAATAACGTGCGCTTATTTAGAGAAATCCGTGTTATTCGTTCTAATATTGCATAAATCAGATTGAACATCTTCAAATCAATTAAAGCATCCAATAGTGTGCATTATTTAATTTGTTACTTTATTTTATGAAAAATTTTTATGGTTTCAATACCTGTAACCACGGAAATAAATTCAAACTGTAAAAGAACTGAAGCGAAGCAACAAGCACTCTTTATATCCGTCCGAAATTTTATGTTGGATATGTTAGCTGCGCAATAAAATACCACTCTAGGGAAAGAGTAGGGCTGGAATCTGTTTTATCACATTCACCTGGATTTATTGAAAACAAATTGTTCCATGAACTTTGCGGGTCCCGGAGGTCTTATAAAAGTAGTAAATCTCCCTTAAACAAATATCGGGTGAAGAGTTGCCCATAAAATAGCTCCCTGTTTCTGGGTTACATGTGATGTGAAATGCCAATGTAGTTGAAGAACGGGTATGAAATATTTAATTTGAATTCATTTAATTAAGAGTACACTGAAAAATCTTCTGTATCTATGTTGTAAGTCGGCTATGATGCTGAAGTGGTTTTGCGTGAATAATGTCTTCTAGAATAAATATTAAATAAAGTCCAATAAGTCTGTTCTTTGTTTTTAGTAATATTTGCTTCTTTTATAACAGATATTAAAGGAGGATAGGTGGCTTGACCTATTGGTATTGGCTCTGTACCCTCTGACCCGCCTCCTCTAAGGGGATATATAAATCGTGGGATTGTCCCTAGGTGTAATATCCGGGGTTCATAAACCGACTCTTTCAGATGAAGGAAAGGAAAGGTGTCTTTGTGACAAGTTTCCAGATCCGTCGACGACTAGAGTCGAAACGGGGCTGATTCTTCTTCTTCATCTTTGACCTAGACAGTCCGACCTATCTGAAGGTGTCGAAAACCCAGACCACTCGACTGGCCCTAGGGCACGAGCAGCAATTTTAGTGGCCGGTCTATCCGAAGACGTAAAGTATCTGATTAGACAGCCGGTAAGTGTCACCCAATTTAGACCTGAACCCAGTGGGCTGCATCCACAAGGACTGTACCCTTCTTCTCCAACCATCGATCTCCCGAAAGACCTTACGGACACGCATATTTAACGTTCCCGTACTTCGCGTGAACACGGGGATAGTTTGGGTGTAGAGGCGTGAAACGAACTTAGGCGATTCGGCCGACCTCATTCCCCTGTTTGTGGCTGGACTGGGAGCAATAAAAAAACACTTTCTATCACCTTTTCCGTCAGCATAAGCCAATAGATTACCGTGGAGGTTTGCGCTGGATCCCTATGCTGACCAAAATGAGACACATAATTAAAACAATTTAATATTTCAAATTTAAGCGGACCTCAACCAGTAGCTTGCATCTAAGAAATTAAGACTACTATATTTCGAAACTAATAACCCGATCTCAAATCGAAATATATATACGAATACATATATAATTTTCAAAATGGTGTAAATTATTTAATTTAGCACTTTTAGTTTCTTAGATATAAACATTACAAACTTCACACAAACGGAACATTTTTAATATTCCACAAGGTGACAAAAAGTTATTGAACAAGAAACTGTAAGAGCCTTGAGGACTTGTTGCTTGAAAACTGTAAGAGCCTTATAAAAAATTATTGATCAAGAAACTAGAGTTTTTACTATTTTAAAGTTATATTAGTATTTAAAGTGTTCCTTATAGAATTGTGCTGTAAACAACACTCTAGATTGCTTCCACCAAGATATACTAGTTACGGTCACTGAATGTAAATTCTTATAATCGCTGACGAGCTTTTAATAATATTTAAATTCCTTTTTATTTGAGATATTTGCAGATTTACCTTATTAGTATAAAAAATGCATGCACCTTATTAATTACAACAATAATCTTTATATTTTTCCAACAATATGTGACTTAGAGGGAGATAGATAAATAGGTAGATAGATAGATAGATAGGCAGACAGGCAGACAGACAGGCAGACAGACTGACTGACTGGACTGGCTTGGCGTTGATAAATGCAGGTACACCTGCAGATTACCATCACCTCTTTATGTTCCCATTTTCAGGCATTTTACAGGAACTTTTGGTTCAATGATTTTTAGGCAAATGCTCAGATTTGCCAATAAGGCTTCAGGTAGTACAAAAATATACGCGCACTTCTGTATGTTCAACAGAGAAATTAGAACAGTAAAAAATTATTTCTGCTTGCTAATGTTATGTTGTTGTGGCACATGTTTTATTTGTAACAATAAGGCAAATTTGCGAATAGCTAAAAATGATTTTATGTATTACTAATTATTTTACTGATTATGTGTATTGACTGTACAGTAACGGTATATATAGAATATCTCACTGGAAGTACTTAAGATGGTTATTCAAAAATCAACAGAATAAAGAGCAAAACTACTTTACTACCACATCTTTGGCAATTCAATTATTTATTTTGGCCAAATTTAAGTCTCACTGTCAATGTTGATTGTAATGCTTAAGATTTTTTTGTTAATTTTGCACTTTATTTTTAATTACATTGATTTGCTTTGTATATCTGAAAAGAATTTTAAGCATATTTGTTTGAGGATTATGCCGTGGTTTGTGATTGAATATTAATTTTTTATGGGATCATGGTAATTATAATTTTTTTCCATTTCGTATCACGGAGAAAAATAAATAAATAAATAATTAAATAAGAATAACTCTTGCAAAATATAACTATCTGTATTGAAACGAATTTTTCAATTATTCGAGTAATATGGAAACACGACCAAACTGATTACATTTTATTGAATAGCAAATGAAATAAAATACCACATAACTTTAGAAAAAACAACGAGATTGTTGTTTTGAGGACAAAATCCATTTCTGTTAATAAATCTCATTTTTTGTGTATATATTAATTCTGGATAGCACGTATTTCGATTAGACATTGAATTTCAAACGCAATAAAAATGCTTTCAATTGATTTTCTCTTTGCTATAATGAATAAGAATGGAGATAAATTCCAAGTGTTTTGTTTTGAGTTTAAAGGTTTATAAGAATCGTTTCATGGAATTCCATAAATTTTCATTTTAAAAGTGATTTCTTTTGTTCAGGAGACAAAGGTGGCAATATGAGGATTCCGAAATGAAAATGTGCGTCTGAGTCTCTAGGGAATTTAGTTATTGGAAGAATATTTATCTTTTGAAAAATTATCAAACTGCATTTAGAATTTTAAAATTAATAAAGTAAAAATGTCCTTTTTTCCATTTTATACTTTTTTATAGGATATACGGAAGATTCCTTCGATGATTAAAAATTGCTGAGAAAAATATTATTAAAAAATGCACTGTACATCTCTAAGATTTTTGATTAACTCTACTAAACTGCACTTTCTGAGAAAAAAATATACGTATAAAGAAGAATACGAATTTTGTTTTTCAATTTCTTAAATCGTATTAAGAAAATATGTTTTTCGGAAATTGTTAAAACGTTTTGAAAGAGAAGCCCATTTTAAGGGTTTTTGAACGTATCTGTTAATAATTGTCAAATTGTTTTTGCTTGTCAGAAGCTCATGAAGCTTCACAGTGATCAAGAAGACTAAATTTTTGCACACTTTATTTTCAACAACAGGATAGAACTTAGAGGAACCGGTTCTTTGATTTCCTTTCCTTACTTCGGAAAAAATGTAGAAAATTGTTTTCAGACTTTCCAAAAGCCCTCCCACCCTGTGACGTAAAAATAGATAGATAAACAAACAGGCAGACAGACAGGCTGACTGACTTGGCGTTGATAAATGCAGGTACACAGGTAAACTACTGTCACCTTTTTATGTTCGCATCTTCAGACATTTTACCGGAACTTTTGGTTCAGTGATTTTTGGGCAACTGCTCAGATTTGCCAATAAGACTCGATTCCACCCCCACCCTCATCCCTGTGACTTAAAAATCAGAATCTTTGCACACTTATAGTATCGATAATGAAAGAGAAACCAACGGATCCGAATTTTTCAATTACAACTCCGAGTGTCAGAGATTATGAGGCTTTTTGAACGTATCTTTTCTAAGGTATGGTATCGATAATGAAGCAGAGCCTCATAATGCCAGATATTCGATTCCGGCTCCGGCAGTTGGAGAAAATGGGGCTTTTTGAAAAGTATTTTCAGACTCTCCAAATGCCCCCTCCCCCTGAGACGTATAAATCTGAATCCTTGCACACTTATAGTATCGATAATGGAAGAGAAACCTACGGATCCGGATTTTCGATTACCACTCCGAGTGTCAGAGATTATGGAAGGCTTTTTGAACGTATCTTTTCAAAAGTATAGTATCGATAATGAAGCAGGGCCATATAATGCCAGATTTTCGATTCCGTCTCCGGCAGTTAGAGAAAATGGGGTTTTTTGAAAAGTATTTTCAGACTCTCCAAATGCCCCCTCCCCCTGAGACGTATAAATCTGAATCCTTGCATACTTATAGTATCGATAATGGAAGAGAAACCTACGGATCCGGATTTTCGATTACCACTCCGAGTGTCAGAGATTATGGAAGGCTTTTTGAACGTATCTTTTCAAAAGTATAGTATCGATAATGAAGCAGGGCCATATAATGCCAGATTTTCGATTCCGTCTCCGGCAGTTAGAGAAAATGGGGTTTTTTGAAAAGTATTTTCAGACTCTCCAAATGCCCCCTCCCCCTGAGACGTATAAATCTGAATCCTTGCACACTTATAGTATCGATAATGGAAGAGAAACCTACGGATCCGGATTTTCGATTACCACTCCGAGGGTCAGAGATTATGGAAGGCTTTTTGAACGTATCTTTTCAAAAGTATAGTATCGATAATGAAGCAGGGCCATATAATGCCAGATTTTCGATTCCGTCTCCGGCAGTTAGAGAAAATGGGGTTTTTTGAAAAGTATTTTCAGACTCTCCAAAAGCCCCCTCTACCCTCTGTGACGTACAAATCTGAATTCTTGCACACTTTTAGTATCGATAATGGAAGAGAAACCAACGGATCCGGATTTTCGATTATCACTCCGAGTGTCAGAGATTATGGGGTTTTTTGAACGTATCTTTTCAAATATGTAGTATCAATTAGGGAACAGAGCTGTATAATGCCAGATTTTCGATTACCGCTTCGGGTGTTGGAGAAAATGGGGGCTTTTTGAAAAGTATTTTCAGGTTCTCCAGAAGCTCTCCGGTGATCTAGAAAGCTGAATATTTGCACACGTATAGTAGCGATAATGAAACAGAAAACAAAGGAGTCTTATTTGTGATTCCCCCTCCACGTGTCGGAGAAAATGGTGGAGGTTTGAAGAGTCGATTTAGGATCTCCAAAAACCCTCCTGTGAATTAGAAAGTTGAACCGAAGTAAATATTTTTTCATTTTTGAAATTTTAAAATACGCAGAATGAACTATCTTTTATTGAAATCGGTACAGTAAGACTGTCGATCGGGCAGCACTGTAGAAAATTACCAAAAAATAAATTTTTCAAGTTTTGAAATTTTAAATCAAATTTATCTTCAAGTTTTGAAAAGAGAATATGTACCTCCTATCAGAACACACAAAATGAACCATTTGATTAAAATGGGTTCAGTTTTTTAGACTGTATAGCTCCGTCAACACTGAAGCAAATTGAAGAAAGCTTATCGGGTTCTAGACTTTTTTAATACGTTTTGTCTTTATCTGATGAATTTTCATGATTATATGTGCATTTATTTTTGCGTTTCCGTGTTTACATCTCAGGAATAAAAATACATACAGATGTACTAAGATAGGTATAATTGTAACTGTATTAGAACTACGTACATGAATTCTAAAAACGTGTATTTTCGAGAATATTTGAAATTTAATAATTTTGTAAAACAAATTTTGCATACTAAATTTCTGTACACTAAATTTTCTATATATTAAAACAAGAGAAGGGAACGGATCCAAAAATTAGATCTCCTAACTTTAAATTGATTTTTATGTATTTTAGTTTTCTCAAAGATTTTTATTATTTTGAATCAATGATTTGTATTTATAAAACATATTTTCACGGTTGTAAACATGTTGTTGAAATTCTTATTGAACATAGAATAAATTAAATAGGTTTTTGAATAGCTTTCAGAAAGTATTTGAAAAAAGCAATTCTTTTTTTTATCTTAAGAAATACAAAATTATTTTCTTACCAAAGAAATAATAAAGTTAAAATTAAAATTCGTTCTTCTCAAATCGTAACATTTTTAATCTGATGAAAACTCGTCATTTATTTAAAACTCTTTTCTAAGATTTTTTTACTTCTCCACTTTATTCGGGATTTCTTAGAATATTCTTATACTCTGGCTTCTACTTTTTCAAACTATGATCAAACTGCCAAAAGATTAAACTTTAAAAAGGTTTTGAACCTTTAATTTTGCAATTATGTTTTAAAAATATCGAAGTTGAGCTTAAAAGTTATTTATTTTTTGCATATCTCATGTCGTTTTCATTATAGACTTAGCTTTAGGTAATATTTAGTGTTATTAAATTTCTATTTTACATTTAATGGTTCAGGCTTTTAAATCTACAGGCTGACGCAAACCTCCATTTTTACTCCAACTGTTTTAGTCCGTTGTCTGTCTATCTGTGCAATTTCAAATCCGCGAGCATGTGACATGCTTGATATTTGGCACGTAATTAAGCTTGAAAATGGTCGTTTCTTTAGCAAAAAAAGTTGTCTGATCATTCGAGAAATAAGTCCTCCAAGAATTGTAGATTTTTTCGAAATCCCGAGAGAAAAAAACTAGAAAGTAACACTTTTTCGCTATGATAATCATTGCTTCGTCTGTGGATAAATATGGCCGTTGTTGTGCCCGACTGTATATTTAGGAGTCTTATTGTTGGCATTTGGTTCCATCCCTATTGTAATGACTTAACAACACGAGTTTAAATAATATATTGACACATACCAAACATAATTAAATAAAGCAGTGACTATTTGAATACAACAGAGGTGTAATAAGACAGTCACGATCCATGTGGTCACTGCGTGTTCAAAGTAATAAACCTCTATTGTTATCAATAATGGGCAAGACTTTGGGGCTCCAATGAAGAAGACAGTTATATTTGGCACGGAATTATGACCTATGCAATAAAAGCGTGATCTCCAGCCTCCAAACAAGTTTTGAAAGACACCGGTGAAAGCTGGGCACAAGAAAAAGACAGATGGCAAACATCTTATCAGACCGGGCACTCCTATAATTGTACTCCTATAATTGTACTCCTATAAGATATTCACGAGAAGCTTTAGGATGCGATAAGGTGAGACCAAATGACTCAAATACCAAACGTTAATAATTCTTTTCTCGACCCATTTGTGTATTATAGACAGCTGGTACATACCTTTTGTACATGTTAAATGTATGGGAGTGTACACTTCTGGCCGTTAGAGGGGAAGTTACAAATACTGAGGGAGTCTGTTGATTCCAAATTTCATCTTGAAGTTTTGGCCAATATATTTCTCAGAAACTCTTTTGAATGCCTGAATACTTCGAATATATCAACCGTTACACCTTGAATATTTTCACATGTCTAATACCTTCACACACGTTTTTACGTTCTCAAGTCTGCACACGTCGTTTACATTTTCAAGTCTGTACAATTCTTTCTCGCTAGGTAACCTTAATTTTTACTTCGGTGAAATACCCCTTCTTTGCTGTTCTCCATAATTTGATTGGTGTTGTTTTGTCCCTTTGTTGGTTTAGGGACGGTCTTGATTGGCTTCCCTTTGTTGACGTCGAGTCTTCGCGTCATGCACTGTATTGTGGGTGTCTCCCATACAGACTCTGTCACTGTTCTGCGTATTGAATCAATCGCAAATTGTCGAATTTATGGGTCACATACTTTGTTCAAATATAATGCCATATATGGTGCCTATTCGTCTGAAGTTTTGTTTACCATGTTAAAAAGATTAAATTTTTGTTTTCACAAACTTTACGAGACGTTGCTCTTTATGTTAACGAGTCTCAAAATGTGCTTTATCATAATGTTAAAGTATTATTTTTCTGACACATGTAATTGTAGTGAAAGTTGTCAATAAACGTTTTCAAAAGGTGTAACTATATATATATATATATATATATATATATATATATATATATATATATATATAGTGAATAATAATCAGGCCTGTCAAGAACACAATGCCACAGATAGCTTGTGACTTCCAATTGTGACTTTTAAATCTCTACTTAGAGGAAATCGCAGAATAGAGAGTTTTGTTGAAGATATTTCATTTTCTCAGTCGGTGGTCTTTTGTGGTCATCATCATGGTCGGTAGTCAACATTATTATATTGTTAAACCTCTCCCTAAGTGTATTTAAAAGTAAGTGAAAATAAGAGTGGTTTTTAAGGCAATATTGATGTAATGAATATTTTGTAAAGTAAATTTGATATGTGAATATAACATTTAGTTTTTGATTTTGAATGGATATGATTATAGAAATTTAGTTAGAAAAAATAAAATTTTAAATATTATTCAAGTTATTATTTAATATTTAGACTCTAAATATAATATTTAGTCCTACAGAATTTTTTAATAGATACACCAATGCAATATGTAATTTTTTGGGGTGGAATACTGAGGGTTTCAACACTACACTAATATTTCATCAATGCTGTGTTCATTTAATTTTAATTACCACATTCAGTTTTTCTTTTATGTATTTTACCACAACTATGGCAGAATGTATAAACTGATTTAATTTATATTGTCAAAAAATAGAATAATATTGAAAACTGCTTTCCCTTGTTTGCTAAAAAAAGTTGGGAAATTCTAAACTTTGATCGAAATTCTTTAAAATTCTCAGCGATCTTGCATGTTAAGCTGTCCCAAACTTTTTAACAAATTGCCAATACTTTTTTTACGCTAAATATGAATACAATAAATCTCAGTTCAGTTAAATTGCATTTTTAAAGAGAATGTCGCACCTCAAATATTTAAAAGACTCAAATTCGTTTTTCCTTATTTTTTAATAATTCATTAGATTGAGTTTAATTGAACAAAATAAAACTAAATATGCATTTATAATTCAATTTTTGTTTCTATTTTGTAATTTGACATTTTTCCGAAGGCGGCGTAACAAAAATGCAATGAATCTGAAATATCTTGAGAACGGCTATTCCTAAAGTAATGGAGTTGGTTATATTATTTTTTTCGTCAAAAATTGTGTATAAAACAAGAACTTAATTCATTCATTACATCAAGCATACTTAGTGCTTTTTTTTAGATTTTTGCGGGCCATTTCGTAAAAAAAGGCAGGTAGTTCTTTTCCGAATCGGCCCAAAATCTAAGCAACACCAGAGTATCACAAAAGTAACTTATCTTCCAAATTTTGTGAAATTTGGTAGATTAGTATTTTAGCTAGACTGGATGCATGAAATATTTATGGACCACTTCACAAAAAATGCGGGTTCTGTTTTTCGAATCGTACGAAAATCTAATCAACACCAGGGTCATATCCAAGTGACTTACCCACCAAATTTTATGAAATTCGGTTCATTAGTTTTTGAGTTAGAGTGGATACATACATTGCACAGACAGACAGACAGACACACGCACACACACAGACGCCACGCTAAATATAGTTTTTTCGTATTCTAGAGGTTTCAAAACGTATAGATCCGTCGAAAACTCGAGGTACGACTTTCGGCATGATTCCAATACTTTCCCTATACATTACCATGCATAGCAGGAAAAGCAAAAATGTGATGTGGACAGCACATGGCTTTTCCTGCAGATTCAAATGCATTTTTTCTTTATTTCTTTAATAATTCACTAGATTGAGTTTAATTGCACAAAGTAACACTAAATTTGAATTTTTAATTCAATTTTTGTTTTTCTTTGGTAATTGAACATTTTCCCGAAGGCGACTTAACATAAATGCAAGAAATCTCAAAAATCTCGAGAACGGTTCGTCCTAAAGTAATGGAGTTGATTTTTTTCTTTTCTCATCAGAAATTACGTATAAAACAAGCATTTAAAGAATGCATTTGAGCATTTGTAATCTTTTTTTAGATGTTAACGAGTTTTGCGGGACATTTCGTAAAAAAATGCAGGTTTTTCTTTTCCGAATTGTACCAAAATCTAATCAGCACCAGATTATCCCACAATTAACTTATCTACCAAATTTTGTGAAATTTGGTCAATTAGTATTATAGCTGGAGCGGATACATGAATTTTTTGCAGGCCATTTCGCAAAAAAAGCGGGTTCTTTTTTTCTGAATCGTACCAAAAACTAATCAGCACCTGGGTCTCACCGAAGTGACTTATGAAATTCGACCTACCAAATTTTATGAAATTCGATCCATTAACTTTTGAGTTAGAGTGGATACATTCATTGCACAGACAGACACACACACAGACGTCACGCTAAAAGTAGTTTTTTCGTATTCTAGAGGCCCCAAAACGTGTAGATCCATCGAAAACTCGAGTTGTGATTTTCGGCATGATTCCAATACTTTCCTTATACATTACTATGTATTGCAGGGAAAGTAAAAATCTTATCTGAACAGCACATGACTTTCCCTGTAGACTTATATCCACGTTCTCCTTATTTCACTTTTAATTCAATTTCCGTTCTCATTTGGTGACTGGACTTATTTTCAAAGGTGGCGTAGAGAAAATACGAACAAACTAAAATATCTCGAGAACGGTCAGTCCTAATGTAATGGGGTTGATCTTATTATTTTCTTCGTTAAAAATTACATATAAAACAAACATTTAGTGGATATATTTGAGCATGCATGGTTTTTATTTAAGATTTTGACAAATTTTGCGGGCCATTTTGGCAAAAAATGCAGGTTGTTTATTTACGATTCGTACCAAAATCTAATCAGCATCAGAGTGACGCACAAGCGACTTATCTACCGAATTTTATGAAATTCGGTAGATAAGTCGATTTTATGAAATTCAGTCCTTTAGTTTTTCAGCTAGAGTGGATGCCAGCAATTTTTGCTGGCCATTTTGCAAAAAGAGGCGGGTTCTTTTATTCCGAACCGTACTAAAAACTAATCATCACCAGGGTCTCACCCAAGTGACTTACTTACTACATTTTATGAAATTTGATCCATTAGTTTTTGAAGTAGATTGGATACATACATTGCACAGACACACAGGCACACAGACAGACAGACACACAGACGTCACGCAAAAAATAGTTTTTTCGTATTCTAGAGGTCTCGAAACGTGTAGATTCGTCGAAAACTCACGTTGCGGTTTTCGGCATGATTCCAATACTTTCCCTATGCATTAGCATGTATTGGAGGGAAAGTAATAAAAATAAAGTTTCCCAAGAAGAGCCAGTATGTATAATATAATGGACGAGATATCTTGTGCAAATCTTTTCCATTCATAGTATGTTTGTTTCACGATCTGAGAGAAGTTTGGTACGTTGTTACGTCCCCATGAATCAATTTTCTCATTTATACTTGGACCTTGAAAAATACAGAATGTCAGATTGCAAGTTACAGATGGCTCGTCGGTAATATATGTAACTAATTTTCTGGATGACAACATGTAAAATTATTTTGAAGTACAAAATTAACGTATATTCAGCTCAAATACAAATTGACAATTGGTAATATTGCTAATATCTACTAAGTAATATACCTCATTATTTTGAAATACGTTTGTTCCATAATTTCGCCAGGTAGGCGCCATTTTCGTAATTTGAGCAACCAATATGGCGACATTTATGTTAATAGGACCTCGCATTCAAAAGTCTTCAATTTGGCAATATTACTACAAATTGGTCGCAAATGTCGCCAAGTATGCCATATTTGATGATACTTATTTTTACGGGATTTTAGATACATTTATTTGAAACCTCGAAACAATCATGCAAGCAAGTTTGTGCCATTCGTTTTAGAATAGTACAAAATGATTTTTTATTTAAAATTGTAGAATATCCTGATATTTTTATGATGTCTTCAAAAATTCATTTGAAAGTCTATGGGTCTTTCTTCGTTTGATCGTGTTTAGTAAAATTAATGGGGTTCCAGTGTTTACAGATCGAAATAATTGTACTAAATCACGATTCATTCGTTCGTGAGATATTGCATCCACAGGTTCAGGAATACGCACATACTCACGCATAGCACCTTACTAACGTCCGAGTCGAGCTCTGAGATGCTGTATATGTCCTCTTCTGTCGTAAACTTCAATTCCAATTTTCAACATTATCACAATACTTTTCATATATGTGATCCAATATATGTACGGAAAGTAATAATATTTGTCGGGAGTGTTTGTTGCCTGGTCTGCGTATTTCCGAGGAGCAACTGCTCGAGTCGAGTGGAGTAAATGTTCGAATCGAGTGAAGCAACTGCTCGAGTCGAGAGGAGCAACTGCTCAAGTCGAGTGGAGTAAATGTTTGAATCAAGTGAAGCAACTGCTCGAGTCGAGTGGAGCAACTGCTCGAGTCGAGTGGAGTAAATGCTCGAGTCGAGTGAAGCAACTGCTCGAGTCGAGTGGCGCAACTGCTCGAGTGCCAGAGGAGCAACTGCTCGAGTGCCAGAGGAGCAACTGCTCGAGTGCCAGAGGAGCAACTGCTAGAGTCGAGTGGAACAACTGCTAGAGTCGAGTGGAGCAACTGCTCGAGTCGAGTGGAGTAAATGCTCGAGTCGAGTGAAGCAACTGCTCGAGTGCCAGAGGAGCAACTGCTCGAGTGCCAGAGGAGCAACTGCTCGAGTGTCAGAGGAGCAACTGCTAGAGTCGAGTGGAACAACTGCTCTTGTCGAGTGGAGCAATTGCTCGAGTCGAGTGGAGCAACTGCTCGAGTCGAGTGGAGTAAATGTTCGAATCGAGTGAAGCAACTGCTCGAGTCGAGTGGAGCAACTGCTCGAGTGCCAGAGGAGCTACTGCTCGAGTGCCAGAGGAGCAACTGCTAGAGTCGAGTGGAGCAACTGCTAGAGTCGAGTGGAGCAACTGCTCGAGTCGAGTGGAGCAATTGCTCGAGTCGAGTGGAGTAAATACTCGAGTCGAGAGAAGCAACTGCTCGAGTCGAGTGGAGCAACTGCTCGAGTGCCAGAGGAGCAACTGCTGGAGCCGAGTGGAACAACTGCTCGAGTCGAGTGGAGCAACTGTACGAGTGCCAGAGGAGCAACTGCTCAAGTAGAGTGGATGAAAGGAAGGGGGAACATAACTATAAGCATCTCTCGACATCACGCGTGCGTAAAATTTTTTACTTTCTTTACATATATAATATAATATATAGGAAAAGTATAACATTCGAATTCGACTTTTCGACGCAAGAGCGCGATTTAAGTATCCCTGAACTCAAATCGATAATATTTTTGAGATGATGTCTGATTGTGTATATGTTTGTATGCATGTCTATGAGACTATAGGTGCGATACCTCATAAGCGAATGGATCATATTTTTTGAAAAAGAATCATTATAAAATTAGAACTGTTAATAGTGGTAAAATAATAACTGTTTCAGACATAATTTTTCATTAGAATAATATAAACTTTAGAATACTAGCATGAGCCGCTTTCGATATTTTTCCCGTTTCATTAACTACATTTAAAAAAAATAAAAGTGAAGGAAGTGGTATTGTCAAATATGATTTTTTACATACGCAATATTAAGCAACATTGTTCCATTTACGAGGGAATATACATTTTTTAAAATTTTATATTCAGCTGCCCAATAGTTTTTCGATAGGCTTTGATTTCATTAAAATATAAAATATATATTAATTTCATTTTGATGAGGATTTCGCACGTGAAAATTGCAGGTGGCTGTGAATTTCACGAGTTTAGCAAGTTTCCCAAAGTGCCCAATTTCCATTTCGGTGGTTGTAATTCAATGCAAAAATGATTCTTCTGTAGATCATACTCCCAATTAAAGCGTGAAAAAGTGAAGTCATTGTATTATGTAGGGATAGTCATGTGCTGCCCTCAACGAATTTTTTCTCGTGTGTTCTTGCATTTTTGCCAAGAATGTCACTCTCGGAAGAAAGATTATGGATTTCCAATATAAATAAAAGGTAGAGGAAAGTTATTTACGTGAGATGGATTATAGAAATTTTTCATCCCTTCATTTACGAGATTACGTTATGTTTTCGTTCCAACTTGATGACAGTCATTTCTTAAGGGAATGGATGGATGCAGTTCTTCAGTTCTAAAAGGGCTGAAAAAATCCTTGTAAAATAAAACGTATTTATCAGTTTTATTTGTTTTGAGAAAGTATTTTAGTCACATTATATTTATCTTAGCTTTTTGTTTTCATTTTACATAAACCAGTGTTCACAAATCGAAATACAGACATAAAATGTGTGATATGACAAACACAGGGTGTTCCTTACACATACATTCACATATTTCATATCTATATCTAATTTTCAAGCGGGCTTAATTGGTTCTTGTCTTCTCAACCCCCCCCAGAAGTCCCCCGGTGGTCCAGAAAGCAAAATATTTGCATACTTTTAGTATCAACTGTGATACAGAAATGAGTCGAATTTTTGATTAATTCCACCAACTGGGGGCGGAGGAAATCGGGGTCTCGAAAAATCATTTTAGGCCCTCCTGATAGGTTTGTTCCTTCTAGCCTAAAATGTTGAATCTTTGCATTGTCGGACATAACTTGACGTAGCTAAATTTCCCATTCACTACTAAGAAGATGAAATGGGCATTTTTTGGAGATGGGGGGGGGATTCTAACACCACCTGGTGATCTAAAAGGCTGAATCTTAGTACTATCGACAAGAACTTACATTAGCCTGATATTTTAGTTACGACCCAAAGGCAGAGAAAATTTTCTTTAACTTTGTTTATAACACCCGAAAAGCTCTTCTAGTTATCTAGTACGTATTATACCATAATTTACTACTCGAGGAGACAAAAATGGTTTTTTTTTTTCGAAAACTCCCCTAACGATTTAGAAAGTAAAATCTTTGTACAATTGGACAGAATGCAACGTAGCAAAAGATTTGATTTTCTCCACGAGTTTGGAGAAAATTAATATTTTATTTTCTTAAAGTATTTTCCAACCTTCAAGAAGCTTCCCTGGTGATCTAGAAGGCTGCATGTTTGCACACTTATAGTGTCGACCATCGGACAGAGCCAAACATCGTTGGATTCCTACTCCCTAGATTGGGGATTGAGGATTTGGAAATATATTTCAAAAATACACAAACAGCCATTTGACGGCATAAACGGTTGAATATTTGCTCACTTTGACACATTGAAGCGAACCTAACGGAGCCGTATTTCTGATCTTTCTACTGGAGTGGGAAAAACCCTCTCGAAGCATCCACTGGGGATACAAAATGCAGAATCTTTGCAAATTCATAGCATTATTTACTGGATCGAATCTAATGCGCCTCGATTTCTCCCAGAGTGTACAAAATGGAGCGGGGAAAATTAGAAACCTCTCGAAGTCCTACATAAAAGGTTAAAATTCGAACTCGAGGCAGAACCAATTTTCAATTGTGACAAGTTTTTTCGACGCGAATCACCCTCTATACATTGTTAAAAAATCTGATGTGAGCAACACATGACTTATATAATGCAATGAATTTACTACTTTTACAGTAAAAAATAGGTTTTTCTTATAGTAGATACTTATGTTCTTTCCAAGATATTGAATTTTCGACAATTAGTCGTCATTTTCATTGATTTAGCGTTAATTTAATCCATTTGGCGAGATTTTCGTTAAGTTGACAACATTTCAAAAAAGTCGCAAAGTTGGCGACATTCCGCCAAATCCGTCGCCGAAATCTCGCCAAGCTTTACTGACGGAGAAATAAATTATTCTTATAGCAGATAAATTATTCTTATAGCAGATAGATTATTCTTATAGCAGATAAATAACAGAAGTATTACTCGAAGTATTTTTTCTCATTAATGGAACGAGCTAGATCCACGAGAATGACGTCACCGAATATATCGCATGGTATTACATATGAAAAGTGAAAATGTTTCTCAGTAGGAAATATATTTTTTTTTATTTTATATGACTTTTTGATAATTTTTTTAAAAATGTGCAATATCTGGAGAACGGTTCATGTTAGCGATCTAAAACTTATGTTAATCGTTTTCTAATAAAAAAATACATAAGAAATGTCTACTTGCGTAACTTTATTAGCAGTTTTGATTTTTTGAAGGTTTTCTCAAAATTTCACTCGAAAATTTAGGGTGTTCTGAACATTCGATTACGTTTAAAAAGAATAGGCTTCCAGTGTTTACAGATTGTGATTTTTGTACCAAATTTCGTTCGAATCAGTCCATTCGTTCATCAGTTATCGTCTCCACAGACTCACTGACACACACACACACACACACATACTTTCTCACACATACACACATGCACACATACACACACGACACGCACAGACATCACTTAAAAATGTTTGATTCGTGATCGGGGATGCTTGAAATGTGCTCTCCTCGTCGAAAACTCTAATTCGAATTTTAGACCCCGTCACAATACTTTCCTTATACATTTTTGTATATAAGGAAAGTAAAAATATATTATGTGGGCAGCACATGGCTTCCCTGTATAATGATGAATTTACTTCTATCATAGTGAAAAATTAATATGTAAGATCTACTGCACAATGTTTATAATGTTGAATTGCACATGTGGCACTTTTTGGATGACAGCATATAAAACTATTTAAAGGCCCCTAATAACCTTATATTTCACACAACTCTAAAGTGACAATGATCAATATCGATGGCATCCGTAATAAGTTATATATTCCGTATATTAAAATATTTTAATAATTATGTCATCAATTTAGCTTAAGTTTCGTTACATTAACGTCATTTTTTTTTTCAATTTTAACGATATTTTCGTCAATCTGGAGCAAATTATCACCAAGTTGGTAATATTTTGCCTTATTAGTCTGCGACTTCACCAAATTTATCGCCAGGAGTTACAGACAAACTGAGAGAACAGCATTTTATTTATATAAATATCTTTTGGCGAATTGTTAGGCGTCGAAACACAAAACTGCACAAAGTATTTTTCCTCGTAAATGGAACGAACTAGAATCACCAGAAAGATGCTAAAAATGTGTCACATAGTAATACATACGAGGTTCACACTGAAATTTTTGAGATACTGGTAATTGATATAAGTTAAACTTACCAACTCTTAGGAGTGTTCAAAGTACTCCTCCCCAACATCAATGCACTTTTGTAGGCGAATTTTACAAAGATTAAATGCTTCAAGCCATCCATTTCTTGGAATCGATGAAAAATATGCTTTTATAGCCTCATTAATCATATCTTCGGAATGAAAACGACGCCCACGTAATTTATTTTTAGATTAAAAAATAGTCAAAAGTCACATATAGCAAGCTCAGGAGAACAGGGTGGATGTTCCATCACTTTGATGTTTTTTTGTTCGAAAAATTCGACTGCCATTCTCGCTAAATGAGAAGATGCATTGTCATGGGAAAGCATGAGTCCCCTAACATTCACTTCCTGAAGAATTTCTGGAAGTGAATGTGTGTAATCTTAGTGGTGTAACAGTTAGCTGTAACAGTCTTCTGTCTCTCTAGTTTCTTCCATGTTCTTGACCATTGTTGGTTTGGGGTAATCTTCAAAGGCCCATACTTTACTTTCTTGACGTGTTGGAAAGTCAAAAAAAGGTATGTACGTTTCATCACCAGTTATGATTTATGAAATAGTGCAGTGTCCCCCATCATTAAGTAATTTTAGGGTTTCTTTACTGATTCTGACACGCTCTGTTTTTTGGCGTTCTGTTACATTATGGGGAACCCAACGACAGACTAAATTTTTCATATGCTGTTCTTCATGAATAACTTTATAGCTGCGGATTTAATGTTAAGTTCCTTTTCTATCATTTGGTAGGTACAGCGATCATCAGCGATTAACATTTTTTGAATGGCCGACACATTTTCTGGGACTACAGCTTACAAAGATCTTCTAGTAGAGATCTTTATCCAGGAGCAAATTTCGACCTTTTTAAAGCTTTGTAAACCATCTGAATACAGTGGCACGAGACGGAGCATCATTTCCCTATGCTAAATGTAGACGCTGAAGATATTAAACGTAAATTAGCCCCACTTTAAAATCATAGAAAATCATAGCTCGATAATACTCTGGCATCCACGCTATTTCCTTTTCTTTCAAAATTTATTCTACGATAGCTAAATTGTAATTGTTGCCCCAAATTATCGTCTACAGACATAAAGGAGTTCAAATTTAAATATCCAATCAATAATTTTTTCTCTAGCGCATATTGGCTGCCCCTGTCTCAAAAATTTCAGTGTGATCCTCGTATTAAAAGTTAACATATTTCACAATAGTTAATACTTTATTTTTTGATGAATTAATTCGAAAAAGTGTAACGAAAGATTCATGTTAGCGTTCTTATAATATATGTTAATCCTTTTCTAATAAAAATTTACATAAGAAATGATTATTTATGTAACGATATTGAAGGGTATGCATTTTTGATGATGTATTTAAATTTTCTTTCGAGAATTTGAGGGACTTCAGACTATTCAATTGCATTTTAATTCAATAGGCTTCCAGTATTTACTGATTGTAATTTCTGAATTAAGTTTCGTTCAAAACGCTCCATTCGCTTGTGAGAAATCATCTCCATAAATTCGTGGACACACACACACCCGCGCGCGCACACATACACGCATACATCAACGTAAAACGATTGTTTTGAATTCAGTTTTGTTTTAAGCTTGAAACGTGTTCTTCCAAGGATAATTCGTCGAACATTAACTTTGACCTCGTCATAATACATTCCCTATACTTTACTATGTATACATAGGGAAAGTAATAACAGAATTTCCTTCTTTATAGAACATAGATCAAATTTCCATAAGAATAGATTTAAATATACTGCTTATCAGAATACAACTTTCTGGTATTTCCTTGAAGAAAGAAAGCATACGCAAATAAGATGAGATATCGAGAATATTTTGATCTCTCTTCTTCAGATCAGAAGTAGTGTGCTCTCTTAACAACGGCTAGAAAGTTCAACATTAACCTGTGTTATTTTTAACTGTTTCAGACCCGAGTAAGAAGACTTAAAACGCCCTCGAAACAACTGTAATCACATTAATTGCGTATGCATGTTCTTTCCAAAAACGTGTTAAGAAGTTGTATATTTACATAACTTATATTCACCATAGAAAACCCACACTTCTAGATCTATGTATTTCCCATACTGCTAGATCCATGTATTTCCCACATTTCCAATTTCTTTGTCACGCTTTGTCAAGCGTGAAAGATCTTAAATTGCTTTGCATTCTGTAGAATTTCAGACGAAGTAATCTGGATTTAAATTTCCCAAAGACATATCACATCGCCTAGTTTTCAAAATTTCTTTAAAAATTCCTTCCTAAGTTTCTTTTTCATGAATGAAGTAATTGTATCCCGTTGCGAAAGGTTCAAGTTTATCTTGAAATCCGAATGAAGTTTTGCATACACAGCGGCGGCCGATTTCATGTTTGTCGAAAAGAAAATGGTTCAATGCTTAGATTCTTCACGATTCTGGCACATGCCTTCTAAGTATTCTGCGCGACTTAAATCTGGTTTACAGTGGAAGACTATATTATAAATACATTTTCATATATTTATAATCGTGATTAAAATTTTATAAAATGTAGATTGTATGGACATTTTGTAAAGACATTTTCAAAGTTCGTAAAATTTCTATGGTTGAACAAGAATAAATATAAATAGTTCAAGTGTTTTTCGTAAATAAATTTGCTTGCATTTATGAAAATCAGTTGGTATTTCATACGCAATTATACATGACTAGTACGAATTGCCTGGCGTTACCGTTGTCCTAAATTAACGTTTTTGGCTTATAATCGAGAATTTGTGTAACAATTTTACTTCTAAGAAAATTGCAGAAAATCCGATTGCAGGATGCAAAAAATAAATAAATAAAATAAAACAAGAAATATGAAATCCAGAAAGCAAAATTGGAACAAATTTAAACTCACCAATAACTATTTTAAAGTAGCAACATTTTTACGAAAACAATCTTTTTGAACGCACTGCTGATATTATTTCCGTAAAGTATCGAACATGTGACTATTGGTGAAATAGATTTTCGGCCCAGCCAAGAGTTCTAAGATCACCACATCACAACAGTGCAGTATAACCATTACAAAAAGTTCTAAATTTTCAAACAACAGCTGTCAAAAATGTATCCTTTTTGGGAAGCATATTATACAGTTTGATTCTTCTAGAAAATATCAGCTGCCAAATAAAAAAAATGAAAATTGATATAAAACCTCCTCAGTAATTGAATAAAAAATAACTAATAAGATACTTTTAAGTATATAAATGGACTAGCAGCATACTCGTTCTTCGTACGGAGTATGTAATATAAAGAAACTTATAATTAGCAATTCTGCGCAAATTCTGTTAAAATATTAAATTTATTGCTCCTAAAGAGAAGTTTAAGAATATCTCTTGTCACTATGCAAAATTATGTTCACGGGCAGATCTGAAGAATAAAACATCCTGGCTCCTTTTGTAAGCGAATTTACAAAAAAACAAGAAAGATCAATCATGCTTAAAGCATTGATTATAAAACACTTTCCAACTTCAATGCAATTTTATTTAAACATGTCTAAAATGCAATACAATCCTCGGTAATACTCTAAAACTTATCACAATACTACATTAATTTATTATATTTGAAAACTTAAAACTTCATCGAAAAAAATGAATTTCACTCAAATGACGGCATTGAAATATAAATTGACTGGTTTAAACATCTCTAAAATGTGATACATTATTCGGTAATAATTTTAGAAATATTATAATATTACGATAATTTATTATATTTGAAAACAACTGAAATTTATTCAAATGACGTCATAGAAAAAATAAAACGCCTGGCTCTCTCTATAAAAGCAGCATTTCATTCATAAATAATTTCCCATTCATATCATTCATCACAATACTATAATAATTTATTTTATTTAAAAATTAAGACCATGGAGCTACAAGTAATTGAACTCTATGCGTAAAACTTCATCGAAAAAAATCGTCCTTCTCTTTGTAAAATCAAAGAATATTTCATTCATATCAGCTATGTAGACTCCATGAACTAAAAGATTTTGTGTTAAAGAAATATAGCAATTCTAATACAACTCATTCTACATATTTTGCTGTTTACATTTTACATAGGTGAAAAATAGGCTTCGTTGTAGAAATAATCAAATTTGGATGAGCATTTAAACTCAAATATATTGTAATTGTTTCAGTTTGTAGATGCACAGAATTTAAGCAAAAATTAAGTGGTTTTAGGACGGACACAACACTCAATATGAATAAAAAAGAACTTTAAAAATCACGATGTTGAGATAAGATGGATGCCATATATCATTTTGAAGTGGGTCACGTGATCGTTTCATATCATGGTCACGTGATCGCTTCTTTTAAGAAGTGTTATTATTATTTTAATTTTTATTTAAAAAACTACTGAATATATTTCGCTGATTTTTTTTTATATATTTTATGGAGAAATTTGAATATTACCTAAAATTTTCGAGGCAATTTGTGAATTTTATATCCGCTTAAAAAATGTTTGAAAAATTGGGTCCCATAGGCTCAATGTATTTCATTTTTTCAACCCGAGTTCAATCCAAAACTAATTGGGTGATATTATTCATTTATATTCCCATAGGTCCTACAGACCGTCTAAACAATATACTAAAATTTCATTTTGATTAAGTCATTTTTACGGCAGTTGTGCTAACGGACAGACAGACAGACAGACAGAATGAACAAAGTCATAAACACTTTTCGACTTTGTTGTAAAGCGTTAAAAAGGAATTGAATCAATATATGCAATCCTGTACTTCTTATATTGTCGCAGATTAGAAAATATGCCAGTGTGTTAGTAGAAGATTATCCGTATTACAATATGAGTCTCAAAAATATTTGCCAAAAAAAAGAGATATTGTAATAAATCGAAAATATCATTAATCCCCGTGCTCTTTATACCAGAAGGTCGTAATTAATTCCAATATATGCCAATATATATCAAAACAAATGCTGATGTACCTGTACTACTTATATTCTATATAAGTAATACAGGATATTTTATATAAGTAGTACAGGAAGATATACCCGTGTATTTGTAGAAGATTACTCGTACAACGTACAATATATAAGTTTAAACAATTTTTGTCATAATAAAACAATTGCATAATAACTTGGAAATATCAAAAATCCCTGAATTAATAATCCCCGAAAATATCAATAATAATAAAAGCTGAAGACCGTAATTGATATTATCCAGAAAAAAATGCTATATGAAAAGTAATATCGTCCTTTTCTAAAATATTATTTTATATCCCTTTATTTATTATTTAAATCGAAAAAATAATAATTAAAATTAACAGACAGATTTAATTTTATTGCGTTTCTGAATAACATGATATAAGATAGAATCTTCCTTATAAACTTTGATATTAAATAACCATTTTGATTTCTTTATACTTTTCATTGTCCAGTAAAAGCTTGTTTAAAATAAACCATGGAGATAGATTTCCCATTTCAATCATTTTTTAAACGATTCATGTTTTCATAAATTGACTAATTAGAGAAAAAAAATCTCCCATCAAACTCAGAGATTAAATTTTAATTCACTTTCAAACGATTTTGAAGCTTTTCGTTTGGATAAACCACGGAGTTAGAGAGTAGAACTCCCAGGAAAAAATTTCGTTTTTCATTGATATCTCAACAACCCCTAGTCTTAGATACTCGAAACTTGGGCTAAATTTATGGGAGGTTATTTCAAGGCTATCCACAAAATTTCCTCAAATTCGGTTTAGCCGTTCTCGCGTGATGACGGGACAAACAGACAGACAGGCAGACAGATTTTCAATTTTATATATATAGACTAGCAGCATACCCGTTCTTCGTACGGAGTATATAATATAAAGAAACTTGAAATTCATAATCATGCCCAAATTCTTATAGTATACTAAATGACATGTTTAATCAAAATATTATGTTAAAATATTTAATATAATGATCCTAAAAAGAAGTTTAAGAATCTCTGTTCTCGCTATATAAAATTATCTTCATGGACATATCTGAAGAATAAAACATCTTGGACCCCTTATGTAAGCATATACAAAAAAAAATATGGAATTGAATCAATATATGCAAAATAAAAGCGTTAAAATTGTATGGGACCCGTACTAATTATATACGCGAATATTAGAAAATATAACCTGTATTAGTAGATTACATGTATAAATTGAAAATACCAATAAACCCGTAATCTTTAAATCTGAAGACAGTCATTTATTCCAATATATGTCAAAATTATGGGAGGTTATTCTAAGTGCTAAAATTATATGGGAAGATATACACGTACTACTTATAATGTCCGATTATTAGTAGAAGATTACCCGTTTTGCAATATGAGTCTCAAATGTTTTTTGGTAAAATACAACAGACGACGTAATAAATTGAATATATAATTAATCCCCTTAATCTTCATACCAGAAGACTGTACTTGATTCCAATATATATGCCAATATATGTCAAAATATATGCCAATATACCTGTACTACTTATATTCTCGTAGGTTAGAAGATATACCCGTGCATTCCTGGAAGATTACTCGTACAACGTACAATATGCGTGTGTCAGCAATTTTTGCCGCAATAAAACAATGGCGTAATAACTTAAAAATATCAATAATCCCTGAATCAATAATTCCGGAAAATATCAATAATAATAATGTTTAAACCTGAAGAGTATAATTGATATTATCCAGTCCAAAATGAAATGGCAATGAAATTTATTTTATATACATATCTTCATTATTCAAATCGGAAAGGATTTAATAAAAATCGTCTGCCGCATAAACACATTGGATTTAAATCCGTTGCTAAGCGACATGATATCATTTGCTTCAAATAAATTGGTAGAAAAAATATCGTCTAAATAGTTATATTTCTATGGAACATTTGGCGACAGTTTCGTCAAATTAGCGACATTTTAAAAAATCGCCAAATTTATCGCCAAGTGGGACTGTAGAACTGACTGTTCCACTTTGCGACAAATTGACGAAATATCATCACAATACTATCCCCTAACAAAAAACAATTAATATCATTTATGTAGCTCAATTTTATCAATTTCAAGATATTTTTATAGATTTGAAAACATTTTTATCAATTTGGTGACATTTTAAAAATTCGCTAAATGTATTACTAAGTAGGATGGTTGGTCTGACAGAGAAATGCTAACCAAACATCATTTCAGTACTCTCTTCTAACAAAACAAAAAAAAAATCATTGATATGTAGAAGACCCAAGCCACACGACCAACCCGAAGGTTTATGGCAGCTGTTTGTGTGATAGCCCCAGGCCGTCCGGCTCGTCCAGAGGACTTGGAGCAACAAAATGGACGACCGGAGCAGCTGTTTGTGTGTCGTTTATATCAATTTGGCGACATTTCCGTCAATTTGGCAAAGTTTAAGAAAAGTTGTCAAATTAGCGATATCCTTCCAAATTCGTAGCTTTGAATTTGCAGATCTGAATGAAACATTCTTATCCCGTTTCAATATACTAAATGAAAACACTACAATTGTATTAGAAGATATACCCGCTCTACTCTTTTTCTGTTTCAACAATCGGCTATATGAATTTATTGGCTAAACACAATATATGAGTTTAGTAGCTAAATACGATATAAGCTTGAAAACTCTTTGCCAAAATAAATGAAATTGATGTACGCAGTCAGCAATTAATATAATTAAAAGAAAAATCAAACCGTCCATTCATAAGATATATTTTATATCCATTTATCCATTTATTTATTATTTAAATCAAAAAAAAAATAATAAAAACATAAACAAACACATTTAATTTAATTGCGATGCCGAGCAACATGATATATCCTCCTAAAATGTTAAAATTTATTAACCACTAACAGCACACCCGTTATTCGTACGGAGTGTGTAATTTAAAGAAACTTAAAGTTCGCAATCATGTGCAAATTCTGTTAAAATATTAAATTTATTGCTCCTAAAGAGAAGTTTAAGAATATATGTTCTCACTATGCAAAATTATCTTCACGATCAGATCTGAAGAATAAAACATCCTGCCCCCTTTTGTAAGCAAATTTACAGAAGAAAAAATAGGAATTGAATGAATATATGCAACCCTGTACTAATTATTTTGTCGCAGATCAGAAAATATGCCAAAGTGTTAGTAGAAGATTACCCGTATTACAATATGCGTCTCAAAAATATTTGCCAAAATAAAAGAGATGACGTAATAAATTGAAAACATCAATAATATCCGTACTCTTTATACCAGAAGGTCGTAATTGATTCCAATATATGCCAATATATATCAAAACATATGTCAATATACCTGTACTACTTATATTCTCGTAGATTAAGAGATATACACGTGTATTTGTAGAAGATTCGTACAACATACAATATATGAGTTTAAACAATTTTTGTCATAATAAAATAATTGCATAATAACTTGAAAATATCAATAATCCTTGAATCAATAATCCCCGAAAATATAAATAATAATAATTTTTAAACCTGAAGACCGTAATTGATATTATCCAGTCAAAAATGCTATAAGAAAAATCAAATCGTTCTTTTCTAAAATATATTTTTATATCCATTTATTTATTATTCAAATCGAAAAAATAATTATTAAAATTAACAGACAGATTTAATTTAATTGCGTTTCTGAGTAACATGATATAAGATAGAATCTTATAACATGTTAAATATGTCATGTCTTATAACATAAACTGCGAAATTAAATAACGATTTTGATTTCTCTATACTTCTCATTGTTCCGTAAAAGCTTGTTTTAAATAAACCATGAACCATGGAGATAGATTTCCCCTTTAAATCATGTTTCAAACAATTCATGTTTTCAGAAAGTGACTAATTAACGCAAAAAATCTCCCATCAAACTCAGAGATTAAATTTTAATTCACTTTCAAACGATTTTCAAGCTTTTCGTTTGGATAAACCACGGAGTTAGGGAGTAGAACTCCTAGGAAAAAGTTCCGTTTTTCATTAATATCTCGACAACCCCAAGTCTTAGAAACTCGAAACTTGGACAAAAGTTATGGGGGGATATTTCAAGGCTATTCACCAAATTTCATTAAATTCGGTTCAGCCGTTTTTCCGTGATGATGAGACAAACGAAAATTTCGTTTTTTACTAATATCTCGAGAACCACTGGTCATAGAAACTCAAAACACGGATATAATTTTAAGTGGGGCTATTTTTGGGCAACATACAAAATTTCATCAAATTCGGTTCAGCCGTTCTCTCGTGATGGTGTGACAAACAGACAGACAGACAGACAGACAGACAGACAGATTTTCATTTTTATTTATATAGATTATCCATCGCTTTATGCCAATAAAATGAATATCTGGGTCAACGCATAGAAGAGTTCAAACTGTTTATTATTTTAGGAATTTCGAAGTTTCGGGAAAATTGGGTATTTAAGAAAATAAGGTCATTGTTCATGTTTCAAAACAGCTAAATTGATTTAAAATACATTCCTTTATATACAGTTCTTGAGAATGAAATAATTATACTTTTAGAGACAGGAAACCTGTTCCCCAAAGCTTAAATAATATATTGCATGAACTGCAGCGAGAAAAGGAGTCTCCCGTAAACAGCACAAATAAATTTCTAGAATCCTCCCAATTCTATAATTCTAGTTTCTGTCTTCTTCGGATAGCTCTGAAGAAGTACAGAGTATAATATATGCAATATGCATAACATTTAAATAATTTTTCAAAAAAAGTAACTATCAATTACTCAAAATTCAACAGTGGCGAAATTTTGAACAACGATTTCCAGTAGATTTTTATACTAAACACCGCACAACATGTTACAATGCGTTCTAGAAAGGATATGTTGTTCTGCCTGTTTCAATTAGATGCGACCTCATTCGAAGCAGCATCTAGACTTAATATCTATATAATAGGGTGTACGGATTAAACGAAATTAATTTTTATATAAAATATATCTCTAAAATATTATCCATGCATGAAAACGGCATAAAAAATACTTCATTTTAAATTTTTTTCTGTACTTTGTGAAGAGAGGAATTAATGTGTTTCGTTTGGAATTAACTAAAGACTGTTCAAATGGCTGTAGTCGAAAAATTTTGCATATGGCCTGTTGGTATATAAATAAAATAAAATATAATATAATTTAGATTTGACATGCCAAAATTAGTGCCATTAAGAAATCTACACAGAACAGTTATTTTAATTTCCGTATTTTCACTTGGCTATTTTGGAACCTACGGGTATAGTAATTTGTAATGGAAGCCATCAGCTTAAAAATGTATACCAGTCTTTCATATTTATTGCAAATAAATAATATTTTACTGTCTCAAGAAAACACTGAAAGCTAAAATTGTGCGTGGACAAATGTGTGTGTGCCTATGTACAAAATTGATACACGTCTCGGCTTTTTATGATTTTAATGTATTAGTAAAATATGCGGAAGGATTGGAATGGTGTCGAAAATCGCAATTCGATTTTTAGACGGATATATACTTTCGGGCACTCTTGGAAGCAAAAAAAAAACTATTTTTAACGTGACATCTTTGTGTGTGTCTATTTGTTCAAAGAGTGTAACCACTCTAACTTAAAAAATCTGATGTGGGCAGCACAACGTTCTCTTTATTTTAACTAAATTTATTTCACTTTTAATTCAATTTTCGTTCTCATGCGGTAACCGGGCTTATTTTAAAAGGTGGCGTAGGGAAAGTACGAAAAACTAAAATATCTCGAGAACGGCTAGTCCTAGTGTAATGGGGTTGGTCTTATTCCTTTCGTCGTTAAAAATTACGTATTGAATCAGCATTTATTGGATATATTTGAGTATACCCAGTTCTTCAGTTTAGATTTGGACGATTTTTGCGGGCCATTTTGCAAAAAAAGGCAGGTCATTTTTTTCCGAATCGTACCAATATCTAATCAGCACCAAGGTAACCCACAAGTGACTCATCTACCGAATTTTGTGAAATTCGGTCCATCAGTTTTTCAGTTAGAGTGGATACAAGCTTTTGCGTGCCATTTCGCAAAAAAAAGGCGGGTTCTTTTGTTCCGAATTGTACCCAAAACGAATCAACACCAGACTCGCTCACAAGTAACTTACCTACCAAATTTTGTGAAATTCGGTCCATTAGTTTTTTAGTTAGAATGGATACAAAATCTGCACAGACAGACAGACAGACACACACACACACACACACACACACACACACACAGACGTCACGCTAAAATAGTTTTTTCGTATTCTAGAGGTCTCGAAACGTGTAGATCCGTCGAAAACTCAAGTTGTGATTTTCGGCATGATTCCAATACTTTCCCTATACATTAACATGTATTGCAGGGAAAGTAAAAATATGTACATATTTAGTATAAAGACTTTATTTGGCGTTATTTTTGGTGCAATTTTTGCCGCAATTGCGTAATCACGATGTGCTTCTGGCTGTGGTGAATTAAAAAGAATATTATTTAGTTTATATATTAAATTTATATGCAACTGCCGAAATGATAACCCAGCACAACTAATTTTTGGGTTTCTTATATAGTAGTTGTGGGCGGAAATACGATTTGTTTGCACACAATAACTCAACCGGACAGTATCACTTTTTATTTCGCAAGAAGAAGATGGAATGCAAACTGTCGAATCGCTTCCAACACATACATAATGCAACACAACAATAAACATACTGAAGCGCCTCCTCGCGCCTTTTGCAATTCAATACACATAGGCTTCAACATATCGCCCGGCATAGCGATGTTTTTTAAACATTCAAGAAATTGTAATGAAAAGAAAATACACACAAAATATCGTTTACACAAGTTGAAACAGTGAACGAAGGAATTTTTAAGTAAACACAATCATGATGAAAATAGCAAATAGAAGCAAACTAAAATCTAAGAGTTCTTAATGGATAAGCATGTACTATCATAGAAACTGAAACACAAGAATTACAATAATATAAAAAGTTATCTAATTATTTACAGGAAGGACGCAAATATGGGAGATAGCGCTTCTATAAATACCCTTTGGTGTCTGTACCTGTACTACTTATACTTGCTTGTCTGCATCTGGATAAATTGCCTTAACACGTCCGATCAACCACTGGCAGATAGGAAGATTGCACAAACAGATACTTCCTCTATACACACAGTACAGTGAATTCGCGAGTAGTCGAAGTCTGATAAGTTATATCGAAGATTTTACGAAGTTCCGACCTATTCTATTATAATTCAGAGTTAAACAGTGACATTAAGTTGAATGCAACATCTTATAAATGATAGTTTTCATATAGTTCTTAAAATTTAGTGCACTTTTCATGAAGTGTAGATTATTGCGAAAACTTCACTTGAGAAAGAGCAGGCAGTTGAAGGTATTCTTATTGGTTGTCCTGTTCCTGTGTAAATTCTTCCCATTCTTCAGATTTTAAGAATACCTCTTTGAGTGGGCGTGACCTTTGTGTCTTTCACGTTATTTTATCATTACTTTTGGCTTTCACATTATAACACGTTTTAGTTGCGCTTAGTATTAATTAGGGGCAAATATTAAAATATTGAATTTATTTTATATAGTTATAATCTGGACCCTATTTCTGACAAAATTAAGAAAATTATTTGCATTTTTATCTATTAGGTTCAGGTGTACAAGCATCCAAAGTGTTTACATTTTCCGTAACTTTCCGTATTTCCGCCAGAAAATCTCCAATTATTAATGATATTTACATTCAATTTGAGTCTTTCTCCTTGTACTGACTATCCTCAAACTGTGTTCGTCACTGGCTTTATCGATTGAAGTAAACCTGACATATTTCGTCTGATTTTTTAAATTTTTTTATTAAGATATAGACTCCAAAAATTCAGACATATACATACATACATAGACGCAGACATCCTTGAAAGAAAATGGTTGATTCGAAACACGTGATGCACAAAATTTGTGTATCTATTAAAATTTAAGAGGCCGATATATAACCCATCACGTTAATTCACTTCTACATATATATTGTAATTGATAGAAAAACGTATATAATAAACCAAAACGAATCTAGATCCTCTACTAAAGATAAGG
Organism: Amaurobius ferox; assembly: GCA_951213105.1. NCBI lineage: Eukaryota > Metazoa > Arthropoda > Arachnida > Araneae > Amaurobiidae > Amaurobius > Amaurobius ferox. The sequence goes on from OX578145.1 coordinate 36,100,712, forward strand.
AAAAGTTATGTCCGACAATAAAGAAAAAAATCTGATGTGGGCAACACATGACTTTCCTTATATAATGTAATGAATTTACTACTTTTACAGTAAAAAAAAATAGATTTTTCTTATAGTAGATACTAATATTCTTTCCACGATATTGAATTTTCGACAATTAGTCGTCATTTTCATTGATTTAGCATCATTTTTATCCATTTGGCGAGATTTTCATTAATTTAGCAAAATTTAAAAAAGTCGCCAAGTTTGCGACATTCCGCCAAATTCGTCGCCAAAATCTCGCCAAGCGTTATGCACTAAGAAAAAAGTTATTCTTACAGCAGATAAATGACTATTGGCGTTCAAATACAAAAGTATTATTCAAAGTATATTTTTTCATGAATGGAACGAGCTAGATCCACGAGAATGATGTCACTCAATTTATCGCATGGTATTACATATGAAAAGTAAACATGTTTCTCAATAGGATTTTTTTTTTATGTGACTTTTTCATAATTTTTTAAAAAATGTACAATATCTCGAGAACGGTTCATGTTAGCGTTCTAAAATTTATGCCAATCGTTTTCTAATGAAAAATCACATAAGAAATGTCTATTTGCGTAACTTTATTAGCGGTTTTGATTTTTTGACGATTTTTTCAAAATTTCATTCAAAAATTTAGGGGGGTTCTGAACATTAGATTACGTATAAAAACAATAGGCTTCCAGTGTTTACGGATTGTGATTTTTGTACCAAATTTGGTTCGAATCGGTCCATTCGTTCGTCAGTAATCGTCTCCACAGACTCACTGACACACACACACACACACACACATACTTTCACACACACACACACACACACACACACACACACACACACACACACACATACACACACACAGACATCACTTCAAAAATGTTTGATTCGTGATCAGGGATGCTTGAAACGTGCTCTCCCGTCGAAAACTCGAATTCGAATTTTCGACCCCGTCACAATACTTTCCTTATACATTATGTATATAAGGAAAGTAAAAATTGCCAGATTTGAAACATGCAGTTCTTTTACTGCATGGAGTGTGCGGAGTATTTTCTTTATACATACTTTTGCCGGTTTTTGATGGATTGGCTGCTACTGTCTGTTCTATACGGACAGAGGCCAGTTTCTGTCACCTATTTTTCTATCTTCTTATACTTTTAGTAATATTTTACATGCACGGGAAATTTTGGGAGTTGAGGGATAAAGTGCAATGATTTATATTTAATGCTTATTTTAGTTTAAATATACAGGGTGTCCCAAAAAGATTAAAACGCTCTTTAATTCTTCACCTGTTGGAGATAAGTGGGCATTGTAAATTGCAAAAATGTTGAGAGTAAGGTAGGAAATAAGACTACGTTAATGAAATAGTCCTCCTATTAATTTTCAAAGAGTTACACTTTTTAAATTTTTATACGATCCCCTTAGACAAATTGGGTCAATCAGAAAAATTTTATTTTTAATGCAAAAATATCATTAAAATTCCCGCATATCTGTATCTTTAAAATAGAGCGAGTTATATTTAATTGAAATTGAACATTGTAAATGGGGACCATATATCAAATTAGAAATGTAAATTTGTGACATATCACAAAAGAGATAAAACTGGATGATAATACATAGGAGATATTTTTGTGAATTCCGCGTAGGCTCATGATGCAATCAAGTATTCTTAAATGCTTTTCACATTGAGACATGCCAATAAAAATTTTTGATACATATTAGCGTATGTTTGATCTAAGCAATTTCCATCGTCAATTTGTTTATGCTCCCTATTTTCACTGATGAAACAGCCTTTAATATGGTTCGGAAAAGTGGCATAAATCAGATGTTTGCCTTTATCATAATTCAGTTGATTTTAAAGATACAGATATGCAGTTTTTTAATGATCTTGTTGCATTAAAAATAAAAATTTTCTAATTAACCAAATTTGTCTAAGGGAGTTATATAAAAATTTAAAAAGTGTAACTTTTTTAATATTAATGGGAAGACTTTTTCAATAACGTAGTCTTATTTCCAACCTTACTTTCAACATTTTTGCAATTTACATTGCCCACTTATCTCCAACAGGTAAAGAATTAAAGCGCGTTTCAATCTTTTTGGGGCACCCTGTATATGGGAGCATATAAGTACTTTCTATCGATTATTATCTTAAATCGATATTTATGGATATTTTATTCGGTGTTGTGCAAAAAAATCCGGTAAGAAAGTGAAACATGGAAGATTGTTTAGAAAAACTTTTATAACTTACTGCACCTGTGCTTGAAATTTCATCTGGTGGTGTAAAATATAGTCTATCATGTTCTACTTGCATTGGAAAGAATAAAAAAATAAATTGTTAAATTGGAAATAATTTTGGTTTAAATTTAGAAAATTATAAAAGTTACTCAAAACTATCCACTGTGTGACATTATAATTTTAATTGAATGATTATTTTGAGCCTAAAAGTAATGATTGTGCTTTTTATGAAAAGGGGTCTTAAATCATATAAATACGGCTCAGATGAAGTGGCATTATTTGAGTTATCGCAAAGTCATGATCAAACCGGATCATTTAAGTAATTAGTGATGATCGTCTAGTAATTCTTGTGGGGGTTTTAATCATAAATGCGCCTCTAAAGAAGTGTGTAATACAATGACATCCAAATTCTAGTGATGCAGTGATAACAACTTTTCAGTAAAGTTACTGAAATAATTGTCCCCTAATTGTGGGTACCTGCATTCGAGTAAGAACTCGAGTTTTTATCTCTCTTCCATACCGTGTGAATTACATTCACAATGCCAACGCGAAAATTTATGTGGCACACATTTGCAAACTTCTGCATAGAGACCGGCAAATTCAATCTTCCTCAAAGCTAGTATAAGAATTTCAAAATATCAAGCTTTGGTCAGAAAGTTTTCAACTGTCAACATCATACCCATAGAACCTGATAAATGTTCACAAAGTTAAGAGAGCAAACTCATGTGGGAGAACGGCATACATAGACTGAATTTGAGCTATTTATATTGCCGTCAGAAGATAATGTCTAAAAATATGTTTAACGTGTTCTTGACTTTCCAGACCCTCCAGAAGGCCTCAGATAACTTAGAATATTGAGTCGCCTCCCATTTATAATATCGACCAGAGGACAGAATCATACGGAGTCGAATTTTCGATTCCCTCTACCGGGGGCATAAGAAATGGGGGTTTTCGAAAAACATTTGCAGGCTTAGCAGAAGCCCCTGTTGGCTAGGTTAAATATTTGCATACTTATAGTGCCATCTTCGGAGCAGAGTCTGAGGGAGTCATTTTCTTCTCCAAAGACGGGGGGGGGGATAGGGGCCATCGAAAAGTATTTCTAGACCGTCCAGATGTCCGTCATTGAATTAGAAGGCTGAAAATATGCATGCTTATAGTTTTGACCACGTAACATAACTAGATTAATTGCCGATTAAGATGAGTTTTCTTTACGCTAAGTGTTACACACTGTTAATTAAATAAAACATATTATAAAAGTTGCAACTTATTTCTTTCAAACTGTTAGTTTTCCGGTCTTTAACTAGTTAGTCTTCCGGTTCTATATGCATAAAGAAGATGTTTGCCTGTGTGTATGTGTTTGCGTGTGTGAGCTATGTAAGTCATCTGAAGAGCAAAGTATAAGCTTTGGACGGCCGGCAATTTTAGTATTCTGTTAGCTGAACTTCAGGTAGGACAGTAGGATCTTATCGAGTTTTCTCTTTTTTTTAAATTTAAATTAGTATTTTAATTATTTTAATTTAAAGAACGGTTTTGAGCGATTTTCGCACAATGCAGTCCTTTGGGATAATATATTCAACAGTTAAAGTTTCCATCTTGACATCATTGCAAAAACGTTTCTTCTTAACTGTCTTTAGATAGAATTCGCAAGATAATTCCTTCTTATTTATTTATTTACTAAATACATCGAAATATGCATGTTTTAGATTACCTTATTCTTAATTCGTTGAATCGAAAAATAGAAGATTCGTGCAATTCTACATTTTAGAAAAAATATGGTGTATATATTTGCATTCTAATAAAAGTATTTTTAATTGGTCTATTTCATGATATTCTTTGAATTTTCTAACAAAATCATAAATATTGAGATTTTTGATTTTGCTGGCAAATCCTTTCATTCCTGAGTTGATGGTTACTATAAACCAAGCGTGAAAATTGACGTCGCATCCTGTATCCTTTGCAATGGGAAGCAGTGCCGTGTTTATAGAAGTATACTACTTAGAGTTAAATTTAATATTTTTTGAAATTTCGTTTTTAATATTTATAAAAAAATATCTAAATTTTAGTATTTTCTACTTAAAAAATTTAAAATGAATTTACTCTAAAAGTTTATGTTTAAAGTTCATGTGTCAAATCCCTTGAGTCACTAGCTGATATTCCTTTGAAACAAACTGCATAGGGAGAATGCATTCTTTATTTACGAACGCGTTTAGAAAATGTCATATCGACATATGTTTCAAACCTGGTTTCACTTCAGCTTAAAAGATTACGAATTTATATCAAACTAAACTGCTACGGTTTGTTCTGCATTCTTGGCGTGTCCTGAGGAAAGATAATTAATGCAGTAATACCCTTTAAATTGAACTGCCTCTCTGGGATACCGCAATGTATTCGTGGTAGATTGTACGGTAGATAAATTAGATAAACATTTTTAAGTGGATAAAACTTCTTAAGTATACAAAACATATTAAGTAGAAAACTTCGTAAGATATTTACTTTCCCAATATATATATATATATATATATATATATATATATATATATATATATATATATATATATATATATATATATATATATATATATATATATATATATATATATATATATATATATATATATATATAGTAATAAACATTTCATTTGTGCTTCATTCGTTCCCATGGTTAGTGGTCACCACAGATGAGTGACACCTATAAACTTGATATCAAATTTCTGAATATCAAAAATTCAAATTTAGGCATCAAAGGCATTGATCATCAAATATAGGCAATCAATCTGATTTAGTCATGACATTTTTTGAAAATGCCTTGGTATTGTCATACCTAAAGCAATTTTTCGAAATTTTCAATTTTTTCTTTGATCTGAACGCTGCGGCGATTTGAATAAAATAAATCCGAGATTCCGGCCAGAGTGTATACGCTCGACCATTTTGAAATGTGGTTTTGATTATTTTAATTATCCCTTCTCATCGTCACACCTAATTCGATTTTTCGAAATATCAAATATTCTTTGTTGAACCGGGAATTGAGAAAAAAATCGAATGGGCTCAAATACGAGATTCTTGAGAGAGTGAATGTGCTCCATAAAAAAGCGAAATTGTTTTGATTTTTTGATTATTCCTTTACAATGTCACCCCTACTTATATTTTTTGAAATTTAAAAATATTTCTCCAGATCAGGCAGTTAGAAGAACACCAACACCATGATTCTAATTATAGTGAAAGCTCTCGATAATTTTGATATATCATCCCTTCCCTCACTTACTCAGTTTTGTAAATATCATATATATAATTTTTAGGGAAACTATTGTGATGGGGTCGAAAATTCGAATTTCAGTTTTCAATGGAGTGAACCTTTTAAGAATCCTTCAACTCGAATCGAACGTTTTTGAGGAGTGTATGTGTGTGCATGGTTTGTAAGTCTGTGGAAGCGATATCTCACGAACGAATAGAACGTTTAAAAAATTGGTATTGTGAGTCCAGGAGGCACCATATGCAGTTTTGTATATTAACGATAAAACAAATAGCAGACTTTTAATCACCGTTTTGTGACAGTCTTGGGCCGGAAGGTTAAAATCCCAATAAATACACGTCACACAAATTGAAGGTGGGGTTGGGGAAAAATATCCCAGGGCCAAGACTTAAACCAAGCTTTGGAAACTAAAAGAGACAACAATGCAGAGATACGACATCACACTGAGGAGCATCTAATGATAGCAAAGAGGGAGTATATGAACACCAGGCAAAATTATGAAGTTGCAAGGAGGATAGTAAAAGAATATAATTGAATGATTATTCAGGAGTTGAAGAGAGATAATCGTGAGTTTCAAGCAGTGTTATTCAAAGAGAGTCGTTATTCATTTGAGTAATGAGAATGTTATAGAAAAAGGTGAAGCTTGACCCAGAAAAATAACAAGAGAAGGTGGCAGTCATGCTGAGCTACCAACCCGAAATTCATAGGTATGTGCCAGTCTTCATGCATGTTAGGGCAATTTTTGATCTTTGGAATAAGATTCAAAAACCTTGGTCCCACATGGTGCTTTTCTCCTCCTTAAGCTTTTGTTAATAAATACATGCAATTTTAATCATATTAGTATAGAAGTGTGAAGAAATGATAACTTATTTTAAAGGTTAAAATGTTATTTTAATGTGTAATGTTTTGATTTAATGATTATGTTAAAGAACACGTGCAAAGAAGTAATTATGGGTTTTGGAGCTATAATAGCAATGCACAAATATTACTATTCACAGCAACTTTAATTAAGATTAATAATTTAATCCACAAAGTTTCATTTAAAAAATGTAAACTCAATTAAATGCTTTTTCACCGCAGGTACAATTATTAAAATCTGTGAATGCTGGGACAGTAGTGATTTGAAATGCGATTTAAAATCAATTAAAAACTCTATGTGCGACTAAATAGGGCAACGTGTAATTTCTAGGAAGGTTTAAATCCTTCGCCAGAGCTCAATAGAAATGAAAATACAGATCCAGACAAAACTTAAAAAAAAGTCCTTTTAACCCAAAAATTTCAAACTGTTTTTCTCTATTTTAATGTTCTAGCTTGAATACTGATGGAAAACTTGAAGGATGAACTGCAATTACCTTAATAATATTGTGGTGAACGAAAAGGAACATTTAATTGCAGCTTATTTCTTTTATAAATATAATTCTATTTTGCGGATTAAATTATTAATCTCAATTAATAGTAATTAAGTATACTACGTAAGTAAGTTTACGTAAGTTTACGTAAGTTAACTCTCAAGTATATTACATACGTTTGCATCATGACCGCAATAACCCACCATTACCTCTTTATGCGAGTTTCTGAAAGTAATAATTAATTAAACCACTAAACATTAAAACCCACATTTTTAACGTTTAAAATACACTATCATGTATTCACACATCTTGTTGTTACGAATAAAATCACATTAACTTTAATAAACGCTTAAAGAGGAGAAAATGCACCATCTAAGACCAGGATTTTGAATATTATTCTAAAATCAACAATTGACCTAATATATGTGACGACTGGCACATGCGTCTGTTTTTGCTTTGTTGGTTGCTCAGTATGCTTGGAATATTGGTCAATTATTTTTCTGACATTTGGAGTCAGCTTTCTCATTTCTAGCACGTTCTGAATGCTCAAAATAACCACTACAATGTTTGAAAACACGGCTTTCTGAACTTTTGGATAATCATTCTAATTATGAACAACGCTGCTGGACAACATTCCATGATCGCTTTCTCTCGCTACTGGACAATCATTCTTGTTGAATCTCAAAGCTTCTGCACAATCATTGCTTGCATAATAATTGAATCATCTACTTGTTGCGACACCATTTTGACTGAGGTCCATATAGGCCCTTCGTAGTCTCATTGGTTGCTCCTCAGTACGATGTAGCATCATTTCGCCATTGGCTATTTGATTTACCAATAAAGCTTGGTTTAAATATTGGCCCTAGGAGATATTTTCCCTCAACCACACATGCAATTTATGTTACGTGAATTTATTGGGGTCATGACATTCCGGGTCTAGACTGTCATAAAACGGCGCCTACAAATCTGCACTTTGTTTTGTTGTAAATAGTCATAAATATCAAAACTGCATAATTGCCTCCTGGTCTCACAAGTATCCATTTTTATTCCTTCAATTACAGGTTGAATACGAATAGCAATTGAGTAAGATCCTATACTCGATCTTGAAAATTTCCGGTGACTGAATCATTATCCTATGAACCATGACTTATTTAAAGTTAAGGTGAAAACAAGCATTTATATATATAAAAGCTGAAAAAATATTTTAGAATTTGAAATTTTGAATCGGAATATTTCGTATTATATGATATTTCCAAATTTAGCTCTGTTGAAATTGAATAAAAGTGCTGTATCAGCTGAAAGTACAATAAAAAGTCTATAAAGAACAGAATACTTCAATATCGTATTTGTGTTTCTCTGTTGCATTTCGTTACTTCGAACCTTGTATTGAAATCGGCGAAAATAATAAACACTGAGTTTGAGAAATATTCAAATTCTTTCTGTCCTTAGGTTCATTTTAAGGAATAAAATTTTGCAGAAAGTTTTAAAATGACGAAAAGTTTCTTACGTCTCGGAGCGAAGAGTATTATTTTATGCGCGGGTGAATTTTCTGGAGCAGCAAATGTTATAAAGATAAAACGGAAACCAATACTTTTCTGGAAATCACTTTAAAATGTATAGAATAATATACATTTGAAGATGTTTTGAAAATAAGTATATTTTTGATGTAGCTTGAATTTTTTCAGGATCTGCACAATCACAAATCTGAGTGCAATATGTCCCAATTCTAACTTTTTTACTGAACGTATTAGAATGTACATGAAAAGTATATTATTAGTGTATTAAAAATTTAGAATTGCCTCAAATTGAGTTTTTAAATCAAATTGAGCAGGCATTTAGATCTATTAGCTGGAAATAAACTGAGCGAATCACAACCAAATTTTGTATAGTACCTTTCTGAGTATGCAGTTTCGATTTTTAAAGGAAAAAAAATGTTTAAATTTAGGCTGCCAGGGGTGAAATCTTCCGACGCAGTCCCCGAAATTTGTATATTGACTAACTTATCTAACAATTGTCGGCGCCGGCCACACAAACAGCTACTGAAAGCCTTCGGGTCAGTCGTCTGACCTGGGTCTTCAACAATTGCCGGCAAAAAATAGTTCCGGGCATTATAAATCGTAAGTGGACTTTTACATAAGGCATTTCAACGGTTAAGATATTAACGTTAAGCAGAAGAATTGCTGTTTCCGTAATAGTACAGTTTAATATAAAGCGCCCGATCCTGCAAAGTGAGCTTCATGACCCTTTGCTAGTCATGGATTTGTGATGACTTCGCAATATGCAGATTACGGGGCCAGAAGCGCCATATATCAGCCTTGGCGACTGAAATTTAAACTGTATTTTTTTTTCTTCAGAAATCGAAACCGCATACCCAGGAAAGTATGTGAGCGAAATTTGGTTGCGATTCGCGCACTAGTTTATCCTACAGCCTAAACACATGTTCTTTAATTTGTATCTCGCTACATTTATACTGTTTTATACCTTTTAACCATTCTAGCATATATCCATAAAATATTAAGCTCTCTTTCTGTCAGTACACTTTATGTAATTATTGTATCGCCAAAACTATTTTTGATTTAAATCACATTTGGTAGTAAGTCATTCGTTACACGGGTGCTGGTTATAATGATATACTATATATAATGAAACTATTCATGGAGTTATTGAATGATAAATGTAGGAGATAGATTTTGACGTGTCAAAGAGATGTTGAAATAAGTCTCAGCCATAGAAAATGCTAAAATGAGTGTCAGGCGAAAAAAATTGAAAGAGATCTCATCCGAAGAAAATGTTGAAATGAGTCTCAGTAAAAGTATAAATGCAATTAAATTGCTATTTTCAGAGTCATATCGTTAAAAACCACAGATACCTAGAGCGCAGATGCACTATGCGGAGACAATTATACTTTATAAAAGATGATATCTGTCTGTGTGTATATGCAGTCTGTAGCGGGAAATCTAATCGTACATACATACACACAGACATTACTTCAAAAATGCTCTATTCAAGTTCTTACTTGCAACGCTAAAATTCTTCTAAAATTCAAATATCAATTTTGAACCTTTACGGTACTTGTTTTATATGCCTTATACTATGTGGGGAAAGTAATAAATGAGGTATTTTTTTTTAAATAATGAGTAATTTTTTAAAATATTTAATACTGGTAATCTAACATCTTTGAAGCATAGTCATTCTTAGATTGTTGAGATTGGTTATTTCTATTAATTACACGTTTAATATTTTTGATGTATTTAGATTTATAAAATATCGATTCAAAATTCAGAATAATTCGAAACTCTGAATGGAAACGGGAGATAGCTGACAAAACGACATTTTTTGTTAATGAATGGCTGCAGATGTCACCCTTTTGGTGCTAAAGCGCGCGGTAGGGAAGTTGGAAAACTGACTAATTTCCGTCATCGTCATTTATAATCTCATCCGTTGTCATTCATCGTACATATAAAATGGAACATTTCAGGAGTGCTCAGATGGCTGACAGGTATTGTGCAGTGGTTATGGTGAGAGGGTTACACGCAGTAGACCATGTTATATCCACGGCGCCGACCCAAACTATCTCTGTGTATAAGCGGAGTACAGCCAGTATAAATCTGAAGGTCCGAAAGTTCATTCGAGATGTGATGGGTGAGTGATTGTTATTCCCTTTGGTTTTCGGTTCTAATGGGTGGATTTTCGGGACATTCAAATAGATACTTTCACCTTAGGGTAGAACTCAAAATAGTCGGATGAAATGTGCACGTAAAAATAAAGCTATACATCTAAATTATTTTTATGCAAGGTGCATACAGTGGTCTAGAAATAAATTTTACGCATCCATTTTTATCCGTTTTTCATGTAAAATTATTTACATTAATAAAAGGGAAACTTTCATTTATTTTAGTACGTTTTATTATATATAAATATTTTAGTGAAATATCGATTATTTTTAAAGTATGACTTAACTGTTAAATTCCAACTTGTGGATACATGCAATAATACTAATGAAGTGCACTTTTGCTTCCAAAATTTTTGAAGAAAAGTTTTACTTCCAAAATTTTGAATTGACAGTTGGAGAAACATAAATATTATATTTTTCATTCCGTTTAAAGAAGATTAATTATTTTCTTTTAAAATTAAGTTTGCGCAATTTAGTTTTGTATTCTTTGAAACAAAGAGATAATAAATAAAATGGAAGTGAAAAAAAACTTTAAAATCGCACATTGGAAATAATTTCAAATGAGCATCTATTTTTAAGGTATTTCGTGCGATTAAATTTAAATGCATGCTTTACCGATTACATGAAGATAGATGAATGAGTTTGTATGAATAGGCATTTTCTGCAGCTTCAAAATTTTTCGATTATAATACTTATTAATTACAAATAAAGGTAATTTACTCCTAACTAAAATATTAATTATCGTTAAATTGTCGCTCATTTAGAAAAAATGGTCCCTAATTACAAATAAAGGTAATTCACTCCTAACTAAAATATTAATTATCGTTAAATTGTAGCTCATTTAGAAAAAATGGTCCCTAATTAAAAAGAAATATGATAAAAAAACTATTTTCAAAAAGCCCTTTTGAGAACACCCAAATATTTATCGAGCATTTTCGTCTTCAGATGTAATTAGTATGCTAAGTGATAAACTAATTAGCTTTTTCAGTATCTTGCATGTAATTATATTCAGTTGCAAAGAATACATTGATTTAAAAAAAAAGAAATTAAACTATAAATCTATGCATATAACAAGTTACATCTGTTTAAGTACCTTAGAAATGGAAATGGTAGTATATTTCGTGTCAAGTAGTTCAATTAATTTTAATTTGTCGTTCAATAATTATAATTCAATTTTGAAAGTTATAAGTTAAAAAATATTTATTACGATGCAAGATAAAATTAAATTATTCAGTATTCGTTCAAACTATTAAAAAAAGATAGTAACAGAATTTGAAAAGGCGATTTCTTTTATATGTATCTAAAAATATTTTTATTAAAGTGATAGTCAAAATTACATTGGTTATGAACACTACATTTATATGAAAACAAACAATATATACCTAATGTGGAATTTCCTAAGTAAATTTAACTTTAATAAATGCAGATTATTAATATATTAAATAAATAAAATGAAAAATAAAGTAATAAATTAATAATAATTATTTAATAACAATATTAATTAAATACGTATTAAACATTATTTGCATTAATTAATTAAATAAAACTATTATTATTTTTAAAAATGATGCCTGTATTCTTATGGTTTTCGACGTATTAGTAAAGATTAGTGAGATATTGCAAGAGCAGTACATTTTATCTTCTTCTATATTGATATTTGCTTTCAATAAAAATGTTCTACTATGTATGAAATCATTTCGAATTTTTTGTAATGGTTATTCGAGCTGTTTATTTTTCAATGCAAACAGTTATTGGACTGTGAATCTCTATTTGACTCTCTCATACATCGAAGAATCATCTTATAATGTTTCCATCCACTTGTATCTCAATCAGTATTATAACGCTAAAATAAAACGATATGTGTTTTATGGATTTAGTATTCAAGTTATTATTTTAAAATGTTTTGTATAAATTATTTAAACGGTTCTTTTTCCTAGCTGACGACAGCTAAGGTATGCGTGTGACTTATCTCTTAATAAACAGTATTATGATACCATTAATATCCATAGCATCACATTTTCAATTGCCGCATACACTATATTCTACCGTCGTTGTTTATGGAATGTCTATACTTCTACATAGGAAATTATGTTATAAAATTCTAAAATTAAAAAAAAAAACGAGTTCTAAGTACGAAATAAATAAAATACTGTATCTAGCTCTAGTTTAGCACGTGATGTATCTACACGTGAAACTTTATAGAATTGGAACATTCGTTTGTTAAAATGTCCACGCCTCACACACTAACATATACAAACACAAGCACACGCACGTAAACACACAAATTCATACACGTATTTACAACTTTACAAAAGAGTTCGAAATAGGTTCAGTTCTGAATATCTTAAAATGCGTTTATTCCTACAAATATCGAATTCTAAAATTTTCGAGAAAGCAATAATTTTTCTGTATGAAAAAATAAAAAATTAAATATAAGATTTCCATCCAATTCTGCAAAAGGGAAATCCGGGAATGTGTTTACATTGTGTTTAATTTATGTATATATCTCTGTTTTAATTGTGTTTATAAATTTATGTCAATATACAAAATGTTATTTGAAATGCATTATTCGTTTGAGAGATTTATGTTGCTTACAGTAGAAAATCGGCCGCTAATGTAATCACTTATCAAATTGTATGTATGTATGTATGCTTATAGTATCGCAAAGGCACATATACTGCTACGAAAAACGTGTATTTGTGCTTCAAGATTATCAAAGCATTTACATCTTTTGAACGTGAAAGTCAAATTATCATCGTCATTTTAACACTCTTTTTAAAAAAATAATATGTATGGTTGGAAAAACATAAGTATCAATAAAATATATCAATAAAAATATAAGTATCCATTTTCTATGCATACGTTTTATATTAAACAATTATTTTATTAGGTTAGAATATGTTTAATACAAAATGATTACTTAAATGCTAATAAATACGAAACTATTTATATAGAAAATCTAGCATCATATAGAAACCTTTTTTAACTTGTAGTTCAAATATAGCACGCTATTTTCGCATTTGATATCGATAGCCGTTATGTCAATTTGACAAACACTTCAAGTCAATGGAATAATAATTGAATGAAGAACACCCGTAAAATTAATCCGATGAGAAACAAACTTGTAAAAAGTTAAAAAGGACACGTTCTTCAGCTTTAACCAAATGCTATCGGCGATAAAAATGATTGAGATGAAATATTACCAAGTATATCATAATTAAGAATGAAGTACATATATAGAGAGAAAAAGTGTTTGGATGTACTTCGTTGTAAACTTGGCAAATTTACTTCTTTGATTCAAAAATTTATCTTGCAGCTATTAATTTAGACGAATTGAAAAGCGGATTGATAAAACGTATATATTGCATCTCTATACATGGTGTCCCAAAAGGATTCTAACGCGCTTTAATTCTTTACCTATTGAAGATAAGTGGGCAATGTAAATTGCAAAAATATTGAAAGTAAGGTAGGAAATAAAACTACGTTAATGAAATAGTCCTCCCATTAATTTTCAAAAAGTTACACTTTTTAAATTTTTATACGACCCCTTAGACAAATTTGGTCAATCAGAAAATTTTTATTTTTAAGGCAACAAGATCATTATAAAACCGCATATCTGTATCTTTAAAATTAAGCGAGTTATATTTAATTGAAAATTAAACATTGTGAATGGGGACCCTATATCAAATTAGAAATGTACATTTGTGACATATCACAAAAAAGATAAAACTGGATGATAATACATAGGATACCCAACCGCGTAGTGAGTACCACTGCTTTATATGATCTCTGTCTGTGTAATGCTTTATTTAGATGCATTTGTGATAACAAATTTTGGCACATATTAAAGTATTTTTGATATTGACGTAAACAATTTCCATCGTCAATTTGTTTATGATCCCTATTTTCACTGACGGCATAGCCTTTCACATCCGGCCATCCAAACGGTTACCCTACACCTTTCTGATAGGTCGGACGGTCTGGGTCTCAACAGCCTTTCACATGTTACGGAAAAGTGGCATAAGTCAGATATTTTCCTTTATCATAATTCACTTGACTATAAAGATACAAATATACGTTTTTTTAATGATCTTGTTGCATTAAAAATAAAAAATTTCTGATTGACCCAATTTGTCTAAGGGGGTCGTATAAAAATTTTAAAATGTAACTTTTTGAAAATAAATGGGAGGAATATTTCATGAACGTAGTCTTATTTCCTACCTTACTTTCAACATTTTTGAAATTTACATTGTCCACTTATCTCCAACAGGTAAAGAATTAAAGCGGGTTACAATCTTTTTGGGACACTCTGTACATCATTATTAGCTAGATTTGCCGAGTTTATTACGAAATATATCTACTAATTTTTCTTCTCTATACTTTTCACTTATGACGTTTGATAAATTTAGCAATAGTTCTTTACCTTAAACATTCTTACGGCTGACAATTTTTGCAAAAGCTGAAAATCTGGATTTTTCACCATGTTTGTTATTATTAGGATATCATTCCTTTTTGTACATTTTTAATTCGTCATTTGGGAGTTTATGAATAGTCTTTAAGATGTCTTAAAATTTGAAAATTTTGAATTTTTTAATTTTCACTTTATAGATTACTACACGACACTCATAGTACAGAATTTGAACTATATATCTTAAACCGATTTTCTGTAGAATTTCGATTAGTCGCCATTATTGAGAAAAAAAATTGATAAATACGACATCTGTAAGTATTTGAATAGTTTGAATTAATGTTCCTTAAAATTTCAAAATTTTGAATTTCTTTATATTCGCTTTATAGATTGCTACAGGACATTCAGCGTTCCGAATTTGAACTGTATATATATATAAATATATCAGGCCGATTTTTTGCAGAATTTTGATTAGTTGTCATTCTTGAGTGAAGAACTGATAAATACTACGTTTGCAAGTGTATGAATAGTCATTAATGTTCCTTAATATTTGATTTTTTTTAATTTTATAATTTTTCCTGTATAGTTTGTTACAAGGCACAAAGAATGCCGAATTTGAATTGTGTATCTGAAGCAGATTTTCTGGAGAATTTTGATTTAAATCACATTCTCACAAATAAAAACCGAAATAAAACTGATATATACAACATATGATAGTTTTCGAATAGTCATTACGGATATTTGAAATGAGATATTTGAAGAATTCCGGTGACTTTCTTCAAGGGTAGGGGTGAAACACCCAACCACGACATATAACAAATTTATTACTTTATTAGTCGGTTAGAAGAAAAAGATTTTGTAGCAAAATAAAATACACAAACTTACAGAAACAAAATATTGACTGCAGTAAAATAAACAAAATTGATAAGGTCTTGTCTTATCACGTTTACCCGTCAAAATGCAAAAATTAACATTCTATACCGTTTAGTTTCCAAGATACAGGGGTAGGAGGGGGGGTAATTAAAAAAGACACTTGATGGCTGGTGTAAAAGGTGTCCACCAGAGACTTTAACATTGCACGTAACATTTTAACAGAATTTGGTTGATGCTCTGTCTCGCACTTTAGTCACACACAGATGAGTAACAGCAAAAACGCTTTTATCACGCCTTTCCATACTTAGAGTAGATACTCAAATATTTTTGGACAATGCTGAGGATAGCATACGTGAATACAGAGTACAATCTTTCCACCGTAACCACTGGCTATCCTGGTTTGCAGGATATAGCTCTTTCTTTCTACTTATGAAGATCGTGGAATTTAACCTCAGGTGTAAAGAATCTGTTTGGACAGCCGGAAAAATGTCACCCAATAGGAGCATTACCATCCTTATGGGATCAGGAAAATGCCATGAATCTTTGTTTCCAAAAATTTAAAAAAACTATGACAAAGTGTGTTAAACATGTAATGGAATACCCAGCGTAAATCTCATTTCTTATTTAAAAGCGAATGACGGCATTTATTCAGAACTGAAACATGCGCTATTTTAAGGATACTGCATATTTGTGACTACACTTGAATAACAAACTGGGGTGTAAATACATTAAGTATATGGCGAAGGTGCGATGCTGCGTGGTAATCATCACAAAGGTAATTGTCCCAAGGCAAATTTGGGACATTGCAAATTATGGAGGAGTGTAACCTACAAAGATGGTCCCTGTACTTCTCCTTTAATTCATATACACTTCCCTAAGAGAACACCTGCAAAAGGATGAGCAAGCCATGTTTCTGGGAAATATGGACAGCGATCTGAGGGGGCGCACAGCAGGGCGCTCTTGGGGAGAGCTGACCCTTGTCCGGTTCGGCTGCACGTGCACGCAAGGTCGTGAGAACCCTCGGTCCACCTGCCAGATATTAATTCTGGGGTGATCGCCATCCTCCTGTCAGCACAGCACCCAATAGCTGGACATTTTTGGAAATATCCAATGAAGAAACCTGGGGCTTAATTGTGTAGGAGGAGACATTTTTCCGATGATCGAGAGAGTTTCAGAATTTTCAGAACGAACGGGGCAATTGAGTTTGAGACTTCAGAGAGAAAGGACGGAGAATTGGTTTGTGTGCTTGAGAGAGAAGAGTCTCTCAAAAATTACGTCTGCAGCGATGTCCGGCGATTCCTCCGCCGAAGTTCCCCGTACCCAGTGGCGCATCCAACGATATTCGAAGGTATGAAATGCATGTATCACATATTTAGTCTGTTTGACACAGTTTTAATTAATGTCTCACTCTCTCGACATCTTGTTAAATCCACACTTGAGTAAATAGTAGGGACGAATTTAATTGCAAACATAAATGGAGATTTTAATTACATACATTCTTTAAATATTCATGATTTAGAAAATGTCAATGGAGAGTCATTGTAATTTGTTAAGAATGTTAATTGAACCAATCAAATATGTTTTTATTATTATTATTTTTTAATTTCATTTTTATCAATAAATACATTGTTATTGTTTTATATCATGTCCGTTGTCCTCATTTGCCACTAATTTAATTCTATGTATTTTTGTTCGACACGGCCAATGTCGGAGATGAGAAACTATACAAATTTATGCGTTCTAACAGGACGTGTGGTTAAAACCCACATAACAGGTAATCATACAATATAACCTTCTTAACAAGAACATAATTAAAATAGTATTACATTACAACGCGCGTACATCGTAGCCATCCGAAATACGAATGTACTGAAAATGTTCTGAGCTGGCTTTTATGTGCCAGGGCAGAGACGTTGCGCATGCGTCATATGTAAATCTGAGCGTCTCTGTGGAGATCAAGAAAGTTTTATGCTATTTGCATTTATGATAAACTGAAGGAGTGCCGTCATAAGTATGATTAATTAATAATTAAAATGTAATGACAAATTAGTTTTCGAATGCTCCTAAAGAGCTGCGTTGTGAATAACTCTTCAAATTTCTTCCAGTGCAATATACTTACATCCTGTTATTATAAAGCAAATTCAAATAATCATTAAAGAGCCATTAGTAATAATACAAAATCATTTTATTTAGTTATTTGCATATTTACCTTATTATTACTGAAACATGCTTGTTATTCATTACAATAATAATATTTGCTATTTATTAATAATGTGACATTTAGAGAGCGAAATATAAAGAGGCTAGCGGATGCTTGACATTGGCAAACCGAAATCAGTTGTTAAACTCTTCAAATACGGCCATATAGAAGTACGTATTGAATGAAACCTTGTTGGCACATAAGAGTAGTTGCACAGACTTTGCGTTGATAACTACAGAGATAACCGATAAATATTCGCATTTTTATATGCTTCCATCTTAAGAGAAACTGCACAGCTCGAAGGTCCAACTCGGAGGTCATTTACTCTTCTCTCTCTTAAGTTTTCCCCCACTTGAAACATCTCTTTTTGTTTTGGTTGAGTAAAAACATTATAAACTGGTTTCGTTGAGAAACATCTTCCTTCAAGACCCCGAATTCTGATTGGTGATGCACGCCCCCTCCCTTTCCTTCATCAGTACATGTAGCTATGGGTTTGTCCTGATTAGATAAAGAGTTTCCTCCACTTGCTGATGTTGCTTCCTCAGGTTGGCTCATAGCGAAGTTTGGGCTCCTATAAGATAACATCCGAGTTATATTCTTCATTTATTGCTCATACACTAATGTCTGACTTAATGTCATTTCAGACGGTATGTTGTCTGGCCTTTCCTTTACCACGAGCGCGCACTGTCATCTTACTTGTCCAAACAGTTTTTGATCTCTATTTTTTCTCTCAAAACGTTATTTAACGTATTTACTTAATAATTATTTTGAATTGGGAATTTTAACTAAGAGTCGTCAGATTACAGGTGGGTGGTACATGGACTGTTGAAATGTATTAGCAATCAGCCACCTATAACTCGGCCTCTTTCTAATCAGCCACCTTTATAGACTATCTGCATTCTAATTACATGTAAGACACATGCATCAGTTGCAACAGTTAATACACATGAAGCGGCTCCGGATCACCTACTTTGAATCCGTAATGAAAATACAAGGTGTACATAAAATAATATCTGGATTTTAAAGTTGTTTAATATATTACTTTCCTTATATACATAATGTATAAGGAAAGTATTGTGACGAGGTCGAAAATTGGAATTCGAGTTTTCGACGAGAGAGCACGTTTCAAGCATCCCTGATCACGAATCAAGCATTTTTGAAGTGATGTGTGTGTGTGTGTGTGTGTGTGTGCGTATGTGTGAGTGTGTGTGTGTGTGTGTGTGCGCGCGCGTGTGTGTGAGTGTGTGTGTGTGTGTGTGTGTGTGTGTGTGTGTGTGTGTGTGTGTCAGTGAGTCTGTGGAGACGATAACTGACGAACGAATGGACTGATTCGAACCAAATTTGGTACAAAAATCACAATCTGTAAACACTAGAAGCCTACTGTTTTTATATGCAATCGAATGTTCAGAACCCCCCTAAATTTTCGAATGAAATTTTGAAAAAATCGTTAAAAAATCAAAACCACTAATAAAGTTACGAAAATAGACATTTCTTATGTAATTTTTCATTAAAAAACGATTGACATAAATTTTAGAACCCTAACATGAACCGTTCTCGAGATATTGCACATTTTTCAAAAAAATTATCAAAAAGTCATATAAAATAAAAAAAATATTTCCTATTCAGAAACATGTTCACTTTTCATATGTAATACCATGCGATAAATTTGATGATATCATTCTCGTGGATCTAGCTCGCCCCATTCATGAAAAAAGATACTTTGTGTAATACTTTTGTATTTGAACGCCAATAGTTATTTATCTGCTGTAAGAATAACTTATTTCTTCGTCCATAACGCTTGGCGAGATTTTGGCGACGAATTTGACGGAATGTCGCCAACTTGGCGAGTTTTTGAAATGTTGCCAAATTAACGAAAATCTCGCCAAATGGATAAAAATGACGCTAAATCAATGAAAATGACGACTAATTGTCGAAAATTCAATATCTTGGAAAGACTATTAGTATCTACTATAAGAACAACCTATCTTTTTAATGTAAAAGTAGTAAATTCATTATATTATATAAGGAAAGTCATGTGTTGCCCACATCAGATTTTTTTAACTTTGAATTACAATAATAAATTGGCATTTTCTTTGCCACAAGCGGGTATTGTCATCTAAGTTATCTAAACAGTTTTTGATCTCTTATTTTTCTCCCAAAACATTATCTAACATATGTACTTACTAATTATTTTGAATTGGAAATTATTTGAGTCTTCAGATTAAAGGTGAGTGGTACATGGACTGTTGAAATATATTAGCAATCAGCCACCTATTACTCGGTCTCTTTCTTATCAGCCACCTTTATAGACTATCTGCATTCTGATTACATGTAAGACACATACAAAAGTTGCAACAGTTAATACACATGAAGCTGTTTCCGATCACCCACTTTGAATCTGTGAAAATTTTCAAGTGAAAATACAAGGTGTACATAAAAGAATAAGGCTACCATCGACTTTCGCACATAATTGGTTCCTGAAAATGTGTGCGAATGTTGAATGTTCGAAAGTAGAGGGATGTAAAAGAAACATAACAAGAAAGATCAATCATGCTTAAAGCATTGATTATGAAACACTTTCCAACTTCAATGCAATTTTATTTAAACATGTCTAAAATGCAATACATTCCTCGGTAATATTTTAAAACTTCTCACAATACTACATTGATTTATTATATTTGAAAACTTAAACATTCATCGAAAAAAATGAACTTCATTCAAATGACGGCATTGAAATATAAATTGCCTGGTTTAAACATCTCTAAAATGTGATATATTACTCGGTAACAATTTTAGAATTATCATAATACCACGATAATTTATTATATTTAAAAACTTCATCGAAAACAACAGAAATTCATTCAAATGACGTCATAGAAAAAATAACACGCCTGGCTCTCTCTAAAAAAGCAGCATTTCATTCATAAATTATTTCCCATTCATGTCATTCATCACAATACTATAATAATTTATTTTATTTAAAAATTAAGACCATGGAGCTATAAGTAATTTAACTCTATGCTTAAAACTTCATCGCAAAAAATCGTCCTTCTCTCGGTAAAGTCAATGAATATTTCTTTCATGTCAGCTATGCAGACTCCATGAGCTAAATTCTTTTGCATTAAAAAAATACAGCAATTCCTATACAACTCATCCTGCATATTTTGCTGTTTACATTTCTCATAAGTGAAAAAATAACTTCGTTAGAGAAATAATCAAAGTTGATGAGCATTTAAACTCAAATATATTGTCATTGCGTTGTTTCAGTATGTAGATGCACAGAATTTAAGCGAAAATAAAGAGGTTTTACGACGAATACAACACTCAATATGAATTAAAAAGAACTTTAAAAAATCACGATTTTGAGACAAGATGGATGCCGTATTATATTTTGAAGTTGGTCACGTGATCGTTTCATATCATGGTCACGTGATCGCTTCATATAAGAGGTGTAATTATTATTTTAATTTTTATTTTAAAAACTACTGAATATATTTTGCTGATTTTTTTTTTATATATTTTATGGAATAATTTGAATATTACCTAAAATTTTCGAAGCAATTAGCGAATTTTAAATCCGCTTAAAAAATGTTTGAAAAATTAGGTCCAATAGGGTTCAATGTATTTCATTTTTTCAACCTGGGTTCAATCCAAAACTAATTGGGTGATATTATTTATTTATAATCCCATAGGTCCTACAGACCGTCTGTACAACATACTAAAATTTCATTTTGATTAAGTCATTTTTACGGCAGTTATCGTGCTAACGGACAGACAGACAGACAGACAGACAGACAGACAGACAGAATGAATGAACAAAGTCATAAACACTTTTCAACTTTGTTGTAAAGTGTTAAAAAAATGTATTTTAAAATATTTATTTATCAATAATATATATTTATCAATATATATAATTAAGCTATCGAGGCATGTTTAAGTGCTTTAAGGTGTTTACTTTATAAACTTATCAAGAGTTAGTTGAATACCACCCTTTTTCTCTTTTC
Source organism: Amaurobius ferox (assembly GCA_951213105.1). Taxonomy (NCBI): domain Eukaryota; kingdom Metazoa; phylum Arthropoda; class Arachnida; order Araneae; family Amaurobiidae; genus Amaurobius; species Amaurobius ferox. The sequence goes on from OX578145.1 coordinate 36,122,719, forward strand.
TTGATAAAAAGTTCTATAACATGGTGTGTCTTTCTTTTCGCCCTACGTACTTGAGCCATACGTTCTCCATTAGGATCACATTCTTCCATGATAGTTAAAAAATTGTCAAGATGCATGAAGGCTTCACTCATATTTTAGATTGTCAAAATCTTGACGATTTTATCAGCTTCTTCTTTCTCACTTACATTGTGTATTTCATTTAACACTCTCTTGTTGCTCAATTAAGTATTCATTTGACAGAGGTACTAATTGAGATTCAATCAACTCATTAATATATTCGTTGTTGACATCCAAGTTTAGTTCATTCATTAGGCTAACTATTTCATCTGTGATAGTTGCCGGAGTTTCTTCCGAATTTATAAAATCACTCATCATTTGTGGGCATAATTGTTTCCAGGAACCTTTCATTGTTGACTCTTTTATTTCAGCCCACGAGTCTCCAATATTGTTTATTGCTTTCCGTATATTATAGTTCTTCCAAAAATTTCTTAATGTAGGCCCACCTTCCCTGTCAGTTGCCTTGATGGTCTGATTCGTTATTATCTTCATATAATATCGTTTAAACGTAGCTATCACTGTTTGGTCCATGGGCTCTATGTGGCAGGTAGTATTGGGAGGAAGAAACACAACATTGATTTCCGGGTATAAATTCTGCAGAGATTTTGGGTGCCCTGGAGCATTGTCTAAGATTAATAATGCTTTAAATTGTAAATTTTTATATTTGCAATATTGCTTAACTACCGGCACGAATTAAAAATGAACCAATCTTTAAATACTAATGCAGTAACCCAGACTTTTTTATTTGATTTCCAAATAACTGGAGGCAATTATTTATCTTTCCTTTTCAATGCTCTAGGATTTTCGGCTTGATAAACTAACATTGGCCTCAACTTTAAATCACCAGCTAAGTTTCCATCAAGAAGCAATGTCAATCAGTTTTTAGAAGGTTTATGTCCAGGGACAACTGATTCTTCCTTCGATAAGAATGTACGATTAGGCATTTTGTTCCAAAATAAACCCGTCTCATCTACATTGAATATTGGACTAGGAGAATATTCTCCATCGACAATAATTTTGGACAATTAAGAAATAAATTCTTTTGCAGCATTTTTATCTAACGAATACCTCATTTTGAATTTGTCGAACCAGCCATTACTTGCTTGAAACACCGTGTTAGAATCTTCTTTTAATCTAGTCTTCCAATCTTTAAACTAAGAGCTTGCTTGAATAATTGAAAAACTCAGAGGGACACCGCTTTGATGTTGATCATCAATCCATGATGACCAAAATCTTTCCATTTCGTCCATCACTATGCCGTGTCTTTTGAAAGCAATCTTTGAAGATATATTTCTACAGTTTTGAACGTATTCCTTAATTTTATCCTTCTTTTTCAAAATTGAACATATTGTAGACCTGTTTATGTCGTACGACCGACTGATTGAAGCAAAAGATTCACCGCTTTCAAAAGGTCTAATTACTTCCATCTATGTCTCGATCGTATGAAGTTTATGAGTTCTTAATTTCTTTTTTTTCGTATTAACACTGCCGTTTCTCACTCATGTTTATAAATTTATAAGGGCAAAATATTTAAATATAAACAAATAAATTGACACTCGCCCCAATACAAGACTAAACCTGTTTAACACATTGTATGTATTTGACATTCGGCCCCTCGGAACCCTAGTGACGTCACAACGATTCCGAGATGCCCGATACACTAGACGGCAATGTGTGAGTGAGCGCGAGCGATAGCATGGAAGCGAACAATTTTTACATTATCGACAAAAATCTTTAAGAAATTGAATTTTTAAAAATTCAATAGCGAATTTATTGAATTTTTAAATAAATTCTGCGAATTTTTAAAATATATAATATATATAGAAATAGCGAATTGTGCGAAAGTAGAATGTGCAAAAGTCGAGGGCCGCCTGTATTTGGATTTTAAAGCGTTTTAATATATTTTAACTTTGAATTACAATAATAATTACAAATAAAATGAAAGAGTAACACCTACAGTTCTTTCTTACAAGTGTTCAATGTGAGTTCCTTTAGTAACGTGGCATACATCCAATCGATGGATGAATTCTCCTCAATCTTTAACCAGCATGTATTACCGCTGTCAAGCGGGAAGACTGGGAAGCATTCTGGCATGCGCACAACTAAAACTGCACACACAGCTTAAACTGCCACCTTACTAAAACTGTAGTCTCTGTTCCTTGATTCTGACATTGAATGAATACTGTACACATCATCTAAGAGATACTATAACAAATTAAAACCCCGATATTCTCCCATGTGCAGTGCACATTGTATTTATTTTCTGCTTTTTAGAGCGTTATAAAAAGTGAGTACATTACGTTGCTCTTATTGCTTTTTTTTCACCATTCTAAATTTTAAAAACTTTACGTATTATAACCATGTAATTTTAAATTTTAGTTTAAACAAAGTTTTAGTGACGTTTAGTTTAAACAGCTTTTAGTAAAAGCACTTACATATAATTGTAAAAACCTATTGATATATCATTACTATACCACCCCTTACGAAAGACAAATAATTTTCAAGACCCCAGACTTTGAAACGAAAAGTGCCTTTCACACGAATTGGGGAACTAATTATATTTCGAATCAAGAATGTTAATTTTTCAAAACAACAGAGATATTGACAAAGAAATAGAACTTAATTTTCGAAATCGAACATTTTGGAAAAAACAATACTTTCTCAATACCATGTTCGAGAAAGTAAAAATAGTCAAAACGTTTTCACTAGGTTTTAAAACCTATATTGACATTAAAATCTTGAAATCGAATATTTTTGTATGAACAATACTTTCTCTTTATTGAAAACATAAACGGAATAATATATTCAATAGTGTGAGAAGGCAAAATTTGAATATAATGAATTAATGTGTAAAATTGCAAATGTTGATATTTTGTGTTTGAATATGATTAAGCGGAAGGTCAATTATGTTGTAATGTTAATGCAAAAAATACATGTTCCTAAACTTTATAAGCAGAAACGGAAGGTAATTTACTGATGATTGATCGTAATAGATTGTGATGTACTATGTAACTTATTAAATTTTTTATAAAATTTTGTATGTTGAATTTAAACATTATTCATTCTGCTGAAATTTTTAAACTTGCCTCACTCCTACCGTATTTGCATAATGAGCAACATCTAAGTAAATTTTTACTAAAGCGCAACGTTCAGAATAAATACCGGTTATGAAGATTAATTCTTTAATTAACTCTACCTGATCTTACAGTTTCGGGATGCGAGGAAATTATTGAATAAAAGAAAGAAGAAAAAAGAGGTATGGTGAGTTAAAACTTGATTAATTTTTATGTAACAGATTAGTTTTTCTTATTAGTTTGTGAAAAAAATAACAGATTTACGCAATGGGGTTTGATAGGTATATTTTGATGAAGCTATACATTAAATTCAATGTTTGTAAATTGATCTGATTTTGAATATGGACTAGACAAATATTCACTGAAAATTACGGTGTTACGATAAACAAAAACAGAAAATTAATCTAAATTTTCAGATTATTGCTTTCCTGATATTTAATCCCGTGTTGGAATCGTGTCGAAAATCAGAACTCAAGTTTTCGATGGATCTACACATTTCAAGTAGTCTAGAGCACGAAAATTCTATTTTTAGCATGATGTTTGTATGTTAATCTGTTTGTGTGTCTTGTTTTGAAAGTCTGTGCAATGCATATACTCACTTTAGTTCAAAAACTAGTCTATGAAGTTCACCAATTAAAGCAGCTAATTGTAGGTGATCCTGATGCTACTTAGATATTCATTAGATTCGAAAAAATATAACCTGTTGTCTGCGAAATATACCTTAAAAATCGTCATCTCTGAAATATAAGACTAAATCTGCTGAAATGTATTAATCAGGACCTTGTTTGGTAGGTAGGTTTTAACAAAAAAACTATTAAGACCCACCTCAGTGCTCTAGGATGGATATTTCTCTATATACTAAGATGTTTGGTCTTTTGAAGATCTGGCGATGTTTTACAGCGTAGTTAAAAACGACTCGAAGAGTGATTTAAGACTTTCGTAGGTAAGTTACTTCTGCATTACCTAGGTACTGATTATATTTTAGTACTATTAAAAAATAGAACTAGACTTTTTTGTGAAAGGGCCAGCAAAATTGTCAAAATCTAATATAAAAGACTAAGTCTGCTGAACAATAGTCTTTGAATTATTGTCTTATAAGCAAACGTAATTTTGAATGATGAACGAATGCACACACACACACACACACATATATATATATATATATATATATATATATATATATGCTCACTTTTACTGATTCTATCTCCTTTTCTAAAATAGAGAACACTTTTTAAATGTTAAATGCGCTAAATTTAATTAAAAATTGTTCATTTTTAAATATGTACTTTTTAATTTAAAAACGCACGGCCTTATTAACAAATTGAAAACAAGCGCTGTTCTCGAGATGTAGCACATTTTCGATTAAAAATACGAAAAAATATGTCATAAAAAATAATTGTATTCATTATTATGCAATCACTTTGTAAGTTCTTGTACCGATAAACAAATGACCACCAATTTTAAGTTTTATAATGAACCGTTCGTTCTCAAGATATTGAAAAAAAATACTCTTTCACACCGAGCGGTATATTTCCCAAACAAATTGAGCACAGTCGACGAAACTTGGAATTATTACTTCCATAAATACATATTATAGACTTATGGAATTTTGGGGAACTTGGATAATGGAAAGGTATTTAATTTTACAAACATATTGTTTAAATGCAAAAAAATAGGTCCGTTAATTTGTTTAAATAATTAACCATATTGTATGTGTATTTTTTATTTAGAAGCAGGTGACAGACTATTTACACCAAACATAGAGAATTATTTAGAGGATGACAAGTCTTGCTATACTCGAGATATTGCACGTCTTTAATAAAGTCGAAAGAATCATGATATACTTAAATATGCTCCAACGATCAAATTTAATCAAATTCAAATTATTTTTAGTAAACAAAACAAGAATTTACTAGTTATCACAAGTCATTCTTAATACAGTCAACCCTCCTATAAAGCGGTACCCTCATAATGCGGTTTTCATATAACCCGGTTTAAAAATTGTAACTGCCCTCCCATAACGCGGTACTCATAAAACGCGGTTTCCATATAACGCGGTTTCAATATAACGCGGTAGTCTTATAACACGGTTTCTCTATAATACAGCTCAATTAGCTTAAACAGTCTTAGCTTAAACAGTAATTTCTCTATTACACTTTTATGGTTGAAATTAATGGTGAATTCTCCTGTATTTTCATCCACGTACATCACCATTTTTTAATTTCAGTTATCAGGGAAATCCCCTGTAAAAAAATTAATACGTTCACCTCAAATACATTGGTAGACGAAAATATGGATAAAGAATAGGTTGCAAATTTCAATTTAAATGATGTGAAAAGGGGACTGGATTTGGATAAACAATTAGAAAATTACGCGAGATTGATCCTTCAACAGTCCGAAGTACAAAGTTTAAAAGAGAATTACAAAATTAATTAGATCCTCATAGAGAGATTTTGGTAGAATAACAAAATAAAACTACATTTGAAAACGAAAATAAAAAAATGCAAAGTGAAGAGGAAATTAAAAGAAAAAGAATTATGCCACTAATATTTGACAGTGATGATGAATGTTAATAGGATTTTTGTTGGAAAAAAGTTATTAAGTTTATATCTCATCTTGTTTTTTTAATTTCCCTATATAAAATCTTAAATTCAATAAAAATAATTCGAAATATATAAACATATATTTATTATCTTTTGTATCTATAAACTTACATTTTATAACCATATTAATCATAACATTGTGCTGTAAAAATGTATTTTTATATAATGTAAAATGAATCAGCCTGATTTATATGTTCTGAGTTCCACTTAACGAAGTTTCCCTATGAAGAGGTACGAATTGTTCTGTTTTGTACTAATTTTGAGTTTCATATAACGCGGTTTCCCTACAACACGGTATGCGGTTTCCATACAACACGGTACAAATTAATCTGATCTGCACTAATCTGAGTTTCTTATAACACGGTTTCCCTATAACGCGGTTCGAATTAATCGAGTTATCGGAGAGTTGACTGTATAAGAAAAATTTGAGCAACGTATGCATGGATGAATAAGATAAAATACAGCACGCAGCTGTTTCAACGATACGACGAAAGTCCTTCGTCAGTGCAGAACTAACAAATCCGAAGTAAAAAAATGAAATGGTGCGAAGTCATAAAAGACCAAAGTTCGGTCCATTTCTTCTTTTGACTTCAGGTTTGTTGGTTCTTTTGCACTGAAGAAGAGGATCTATTGTATCCTCGAAACAGCTGTAGGCTGCATATTATTTTATATGCGCTTAAATATGGTAGCAAGTTTTTCTTATCCTTTTCACAACATGTTTTTTTTTTATTGACTCTCTTAATATATTAAAAAGATCAATTATGCTTAAAGCATTGATTATGAAACACTTTCCAACTTCAATGCAATTTTATTCAAACATGTCTAAAATGCAATACATTCCTCGGTAATATTTTAAAACTTATCACAATACTACATTAATTTATTATATTTGAAAACTTAAACCTCCGTCGTAAAAAATGAACTTCATTCAAATGACGGCATTGAAATATAAATTGCCTGGTTTAAACATCTCTAAAATGTGATACATTCCTCGATTATAATTTTATTTTAGAATTATCATAATACTACGATAATTTATTTTATTTGAAAGCTTTATCGAAAACAACTGAAATGCATTCAAATGACGTCAAAGAAAAAATAACACGCCTGGCTCTCTCTATAAAAGCAGCATTTCATTCATAAATAATTTCCCATTCATGTCATTCATCACAACACTATAATAATTTATTTTATTTAAAAATTAAGACCATGGAGCTACAAGTAATTCAACTCTATGCGTAAAACTTCATCGAAAAAAATCGTACTTCTCTTTAAAATCTATGAATATTTCATTCATATCAGCTATCAGACTCGATGAACTAAATGATTTTCTGTTAAAGAAATACAGCAATTCTAATACAACTCATTCTACATATTTTACTGTTTGCATTTTACATAGGTGAAAAATAGGCTTCGTTGTAGAATTAATCAAATTTGGATGAGCATTTAAACTCAAATATATTGTAATTGCGTTGTTTCAGTATGTAGATGCACAGAATTTAAGCAAAAATAAAGTGGTTTTAGGACGGATACAACACTCAATATGACTTAAAAAGAACTTTAAAAATCACGATTTTGAGACAAGATGGATGCCATATATCATTTTGAAGTGGGTCACTTGATCTTTTCATATAATGTTCACGTGATCGCGCCATATTAGAGGTGTTATTATTATTTTAATTTTTATTCAAAAACTAATGAATATATTTCGCTGAATTTTTTTTTATATATTTTATGGAACAATTTGAATATTACCTAAAATTTTCGAAGCAATTTGTGAATTTTAAATCCGCTTAAAAATGTTTGAAAAATTAGGTCCTATAGGGCTCAATGTATTTCATTTTTTCGACCCGGGTTCAATCTAAAACTAATTGGGTGATATTATTCATTTATATTCCCATAGGTCCGACAGACCGTCTGAAGAACATACTGAAATTTCATTTTGATTAAGTCATTTTTACGGCAGTTATCGTGCTAACGGACAGACAGACAGACAGACAGAATGAACAAAGTCATAAACACTTTTCAACTTTGTTGTAAAGTGTTAAAATCTTTTCTTTTTCATAGGAAGCTCAACATCTTTGAAATAATTAATCGCATCTTGTGCAAGATGTTACGTATTTCTTACCCAATGCTAAATAATATACTTCAGTTGTGCATATAAGGAAACTTGTATTTCTTATTTTTTCCCATAACACTGATAGTTGGATACATTATATGTAATTAAAAAAACCATACTTTTATATGATAAATATTTTTGAAATTTTTATTTTAGTGAAGCTTATGCATTCATGATGTTTGAAATTTTAAAATAAACAATTATAATGGCAAAATAAATAGATTTAAATTTCTCTCATGCAAAAATCATTCTTTCCCGTAGTTTAGAGCATAAAAAGACTTACGTTTCTTATTCAAATGTTCTTTACTGAATTGGGAGGAGAATCAGGAAAAAGATGTTGATGCAGATAAAAAGTACTGTTCTGCCGTTTCGTATTTTCGTACGGAAATGGAAAACTTTTCTATGAATATCGAATAGCATGAGGTGAAAATCGAATTTTGATTTTATTTGCTCTCCATACATTTTGTGTTCTTTCAATTGTCTGCATAAGAATATTTGCGAATAAATTTGCATTTGCTTATATATTGTTGTTTTTATAAACTTAAATATATATATATATTTATAAAAACTAAGGGTTGTATTTCTGATTTCCGTGAATTGAATATTTCGTATCGAGTATCGAAACTACGTTGCACAGAAATTGAAATTTTGATCCGGCTTTTACTTTCTTTACAACGCTTATAATATGTAACGGGGTGCTATTGCGATATGGGTGGAAAATTGGACTCTTGATTTCTTTTGGATCTGCAAGATTGGAGCATCGCCAAATGCGAACCAAACCTGCTTTTAATTATGTCTGCGGGTATGTTGTAAAGAACCTTGCTGCTCCAGCTGGGAATCGAACGTTGGATCTTCGAAATGCCTAGCCGACGCTCCATCATTGAACGACTGGAACAAAATTGCAAGATTTTGTGTTTGAGGTGGACTCTGCATTTTCCACTCTCTAATGTCAGATTGGAATCTAACTGATAATCTGACTGACCAGCTTCTTCTATTTGTTCTTAGGTTAGCTTCCCGATGTTATTTTTTGTCCTCCGGGTTAGCTTCCTGAGTCGTCATTATCCTCTCTATTTTGAAATCGGCGATGGATATTCCAGAGTCCACTGAATCCGTGTTAGTGGTACTAGAGTCACTTTCAGACCTCCGATATCTTTGCCTAAACCTACAGGGTTAATTTATTCGGGCGGCATAAGGCATTTATTTATAAGGAACCTTGCTGCTCCAACCGGGAATCGAACCCTGAATCTTAGAACTAGCTAGCCGACGCTCTACCTTTGAGCTACAAGGACGAATTTGCAAGCTCTTACATTCGAAGTGGCAATGTGTATCGTTCTATTTGTGAGTCCATGGGTATGATAAATCGTGAACAAACTTGGCGAATCGAAAGACTTCGAACTTTTACATTTGAGTCCTGTTAGTTTACGGCCTGATTAGACTAAGAAAAAAACCAGAATTTGTCGAAATCGTAATTAATATAGAATAAATGCCAAACGATATGAATAGATAATTATGTTTTAAATGTTATGGATATAGTTAATGAGATCATTTATGCGATACAAATATTAACCATTCTCGGGCTTATGCACCTTTAAGACAACACCTTATCGGCATTCACTGGAATTGGCTGCTTTACTCACAGCCAGTGGTTATTTCTTTAGCAGTCATGGCTAACGATAGATACCTAGATTGCTGCATTTAGTCGCTAGAATCAAAATATCTGCCTATTTTTATTGATGGCTGCTCATTGGCTCTTAGTCTACCTATTGTACCTTGTCTACCTATTGTAAGCTCACAGCAACAGCTGAAAAAATCCCTTTCCAATGTCCAATTCAATTCCTTACATTCAGTGCATTATACCGATATGGTTGTGAACATATTCATCGAATTCAACAATTGCGTTAAGGAGACGTGATTTTTGTGAGTTATATTCAAAGTACAACTACGGATCCCAAGAGGGACGTTATAGCCTTACAAATTACACCAATTGATCTGTACAAAAGAGAACAAGATAACTTTTTATTTAATCTGTGGAAATTAGCATAGTTCTCAAGTTAGAGATAGCATCTGACTTAAGTTAGAGACAGTTAAAAAGACTCTGTATTAAATTACTGTCGAGTATTTTAACAGATATTCAAAAAATGCTCTTGATATTGTAATTAAAAAATCTGCACCTTGTCTAAGATATTGTTTGCAATTAATTAAATTTTAAAATGCAAGTAGGTGAATTAATTCAGATTAGTTTAAATAAGTACTATTTTAATACTGTTTTACTGGTTAATAAATTTATATCAAATAACTATACTTTTCCTTTATAATCTACCATTAGCATTTTCCGTTTTAGGGATGATGTGCCAACAATTTTTCAAGTGTCAGCTCTTTTCCTTTTACTTAATAAAGGGAAATGTCTGTCTGTCTATGAGATCTGTAGCTTGAAATCAAGTCATCATATGACCATGAAATTTGGTACACAAGTACTTCAGGTCCCCCGAATAGGTGTACCGCATCCTTATTATTTTAAATTCAAATTAGTGTTTTAGTCATGAATAACCGAAGGAACCCATTTAGAACAATGCAGCTTTAAATCACATTCGCGATTGCTAAAAGCATAGTAAAAGGCATGGAGAACAATGCGACGCCAATTTCATTTGAGGATGGCTCTGCGGGGAAGGAGGAAAGGAGGTCCCAATCTGTGAAAGATGCTTTCTATCTACAATTTTCTATTAAAGGAAGTTTTCTTTTTTATTTATCTTCGTTTTCACGAAGTTACTAAACGCTCCCAACGGCGGTTTGAGATTGCTTCTTTTTCTTTGCGTAAGTGTGTGTGGGGATTTGAAGATAATCGAGTAGTGTTATGTAGGAATTATTTAAGAAATGGGTGTCTATTTACAAAACGGACAACATTAGATATTTCGTTATAGTATTGAATATTTTTCTATCTTAAATATCGTTGTTTGATATCCACCTCAGCAACGGTATCTACCACGATATTCATGTACCTATAATTCTACGTATATCTACTTACTACGACTATTTGCGAAATATTTTACGTTGTAATATCGTGTATTGATATCCAAACATTACCGCGACCACAAGACAGCTTTATTCCCATTGTTCTTGGTAACTCAATCGGCGGTAAAATATCGAAAGACATTAAAACAAGCAATTTTTGTAGGAGTTTCCATATTGTGGCAAATGGTGCGTACACATTGTTTTCTACAATAAAGAATTTAAGAAACTTATAATATTATTTATTCCCTCCTTTTATTATTTTTTATTTTAAAATTATAATTATAATCTTTTGATTACTTTTGCTTACAGTCATGCAAATTTTAGAAAAAAATTAGAAGTGACATTTCCAGAACTGGAAATGGAAATCCTCAGTAAACCCACAAAACCCCTGCAAAATTATATGCTGAATCAATGTCAATCATCATCTAAGCACTAGCTATAGCCATAAAGCCACAATCTTGAAAAGTAGATGTGATAAGGAAAATGTATAATTTTCAATCAAAAGTGAAATTACTTGATAGAACATTTGCTTCTACTAGAATATAATTATAAATCAATATAAATCATCATTTAACCGATTCCGAAAACGTTTCAAGGAAAATTTTTAACCGGAAGTAGAAAAGCATTCTTAGTGAATTCTTCGTTTATATCCGTAGTGAATTTCCCAACACCCTCATAAACTTGACATTGTATCCATATCAGTCATCATTTAAGCTTTATCTATAACCGATTCTTAGAAAGAGATGTTTTAAGGAAAATGAAAATTTTCGAACCTGAAGGGGAATCTTCAGTTAACACACAACGTTATCTAGAATTTAATGCTGAATTCATATTATTCATCATCTAAGCTCTATTTATAGGCAATTCTCAGACAAACATGTTTTAATGAGATTTTTTTACCGGAAGCGGGAAAAGTAACTATCTAAGCTCAACCTATAGCCAATCATGAAAAGTTGATGTTTCAAAGAAAAATTTCAAAGGAGCCTGAGGAGGAGGAAACTCTTAGTAAATTACCCTACCTACTCTTATGAATTGATGCTGAATCCATATCAGTTGTTATGCAAGATCTATTTATAACCAATCTTGAAAAATAGTTGTTTGAATAAAAATGAAAATATTTTAACCGTAAATGAAAAAAAAATAGGAAGTGGATTTCCTTAGAGAATCCTCCAAATCTAACAAACTGGGGTGTAAATACATTAAGTATATGGCGAAGGTGCGATGCTGCGTGGTAATCATCACAAAGGTAATTGTCCCAAGGCAAATTTGGGACATTGCAAATTATGGAGGAGTGTAACCTACAAAGATGGTCCCTGTACTTCTCCTTTAATTCATATACACTTCCCTAAGAGAACACCTGCAAAAGGATGAGCAAGCCATGTTTCTGGGAAATATGGACAGCGATCTGAGGGGGCGCACAGCAGGGCGCTCTTGGGGAGAGCTGACCCTTGTCCGGTTCGGCTGCACGTGCACGCAAGGTCGTGAGAACCCTCGGTCCACCTGCCAGATATTAATTCTGGGGTGATCGCCATCCTCCTGTCAGCACAGCACCCAATAGCTGGACATTTTTGGAAATATCCAATGAAGAAACCTGGGGCTTAATTGTGTAGGAGGAGACATTTTTCCGATGATCGAGAGAGTTTCAGAATTTTCAGAACGAACGGGGCAATTGAGTTTGAGACTTCAGAGAGAAAGGACGGAGAATTGGTTTGTGTGCTTGAGAGAGAAGAGTCTCTCAAAAATTACGTCTGCAGCGATGTCCGGCGATTCCTCCGCCGAAGTTCCCCGTACCCAGTGGCGCATCCAACGATATTCGAAGGTATGAAATGCATGTATCACATATTTAGTCTGTTTGACACAGTTTTAATTAATGTCTCACTCTCTCGACATCTTGTTAAATCCACACTTGAGTAAATAGTAGGGACGAATTTAATTGCAAACATAAATGGAGATTTTAATTACATACATTCTTTAAATATTCATGATTTAGAAAATGTCAATGGAGAGTCATTGTAATTTGTTAAGAATGTTAATTGAACCAATCAAATATGTTTTTATTATTATTATTTTTTAATTTCATTTTTATCAATAAATACATTGTTATTGTTTTATATCATGTCCGTTGTCCTCATTTGCCACTAATTTAATTCTATGTATTTTTGTTCGACACGGCCAATGTCGGAGATGAGAAACTATACAAATTTATGCGTTCTAACAGGACGTGTGGTTAAAACCCACATAACAGGTAATCATACAATATAACCTTCTTAACAAGAACATAATTAAAATAGTATTACATTACAACGCGCGTACATCGTAGCCATCCGAAATACGAATGTACTGAAAATGTTCTGAGCTGGCTTTTATGTGCCAGGGCAGAGACGTTGCGCATGCGTCATATGTAAATCTGAGCGTCTCTGTGGAGATCAAGAAAGTTTTATGCTATTTGCATTTATGATAAACTGAAGGAGTGCCGTCATAAGTATGATTAATTAATAATTAAAATGTAATGACAAATTAGTTTTCGAATGCTCCTAAAGAGCTGCGTTGTGAATAACTCTTCAAATTTCTTCCAGTGCAATATACTTACATCCTGTTATTATAAAGCAAATTCAAATAATCATTAAAGAGCCATTAGTAATAATACAAAATCATTTTATTTAGTTATTTGCATATTTACCTTATTATTACTGAAACATGCTTGTTATTCATTACAATAATAATATTTGCTATTTATTAATAATGTGACATTTAGAGAGCGAAATATAAAGAGGCTAGCGGATGCTTGACATTGGCAAACCGAAATCAGTTGTTAAACTCTTCAAATACGGCCATATAGAAGTACGTATTGAATGAAACCTTGTTGGCACATAAGAGTAGTTGCACAGACTTTGCGTTGATAACTACAGAGATAACCGATAAATATTCGCATTTTTATATGCTTCCATCTTAAGAGGAACTGCACAGCTCGAAGGTCCAACTCGGAGGTCATTTACTCTTCTCTCTCTTAAGTTTTCCCCCACTTGAAACATCTCTTTTTGTTTTGGTTGAGTAAAAACATTATAAACTGGTTTCGTTGAGAAACATCTTCCTTCAAGACCCCGAATTCTGATTGGTGATGCACGCCCCCTCCCTTTCCTTCATCAGTACATGTAGCTATGGGTTTGTCCTGATTAGATAAAGAGTTTCCTCCACTTGCTGATGTTGCTTCCTCAGGTTGGCTCATAGCGAAGTTTGGGCTCCTATAAGATAACATCCGAGTTATATTCTTCATTTATTGCTCATACACTAATGTCTGACTTAATGTCATTTCAGACGGTATGTTGTCTGGCCTTTCCTTTACCACGAGCGCGCACTGTCATCTTACTTGTCCAAACAGTTTTTGATCTCTATTTTTTCTCTCAAAACGTTATTTAACGTATTTACTTAATAATTATTTTGAATTGGGAATTTTAACTAAGAGTCGTCAGATTACAGGTGGGTGGTACATGGACTGTTGAAATGTATTAGCAATCAGCCACCTATAACTCGGCCTCTTTCTAATCAGCCACCTTTATAGACTATCTGCATTCTAATTACATGTAAGACACATGCATCAGTTGCAACAGTTAATACACATGAAGCGGCTCCGGATCACCTACTTTGAATCCGTAATGAAAATACAAGGTGTACATAAAATAATATCTGGATTTTAAAGTTGTTTAATATATTACTTTCCTTATATACATAATGTATAAGGAAAGTATTGTGACGAGGTCGAAAATTGGAATTCGAGTTTTCGACGAGAGAGCACGTTTCAAGCATCCCTGATCACGAATCAAGCATTTTTGAAGTGATGTGTGTGTGTGTGTGTGTGTGTGTGTGTGCGTATGTGTGAGTGTGTGTGTGTGTGTGTGTGCGCGCGCGTGTGTGTGAGTGTGTGTGTGTGTGTGTGTGTGTGTGTGTGTGTGTGTGTGTGTCAGTGAGTCTGTGGAGACGATAACTGACGAACGAATGGACTGATTCGAACCAAATTTGGTACAAAAATCACAATCTGTAAACACTAGAAGCCTACTGTTTTTATATGCAATCGAATGTTCAGAACCCCCCTAAATTTTCGAATGAAATTTTGAAAAAATCGTTAAAAAATCAAAACCACTAATAAAGTTACGAAAATAGACATTTCTTATGTAATTTTTCATTAAAAAACGATTGACATAAATTTTAGAACCCTAACATGAACCGTTCTCGAGATATTGCACATTTTTCAAAAAAATTATCAAAAAGTCATATAAAATAAAAAAAATATTTCCTATTCAGAAACATGTTCACTTTTCATATGTAATACCATGCGATAAATTTGATGATATCATTCTCGTGGATCTAGCTCGCCCCATTCATGAAAAAAGATACTTTGTGTAATACTTTTGTATTTGAACGCCAATAGTTATTTATCTGCTGTAAGAATAACTTATTTCTTCGTCCATAACGCTTGGCGAGATTTTGGCGACGAATTTGACGGAATGTCGCCAACTTGGCGAGTTTTTGAAATGTTGCCAAATTAACGAAAATCTCGCCAAATGGATAAAAATGACGCTAAATCAATGAAAATGACGACTAATTGTCGAAAATTCAATATCTTGGAAAGACTATTAGTATCTACTATAAGAACAACCTATCTTTTTAATGTAAAAGTAGTAAATTCATTATATTATATAAGGAAAGTCATGTGTTGCCCACATCAGATTTTTTTAACTTTGAATTACAATAATAAATTGGCATTTTCTTTGCCACAAGCGGGTATTGTCATCTAAGTTATCTAAACAGTTTTTGATCTCTTATTTTTCTCCCAAAACATTATCTAACATATGTACTTACTAATTATTTTGAATTGGAAATTATTTGAGTCTTCAGATTAAAGGTGAGTGGTACATGGACTGTTGAAATATATTAGCAATCAGCCACCTATTACTCGGTCTCTTTCTTATCAGCCACCTTTATAGACTATCTGCATTCTGATTACATGTAAGACACATACAAAAGTTGCAACAGTTAATACACATGAAGCTGTTTCCGATCACCCACTTTGAATCTGTGAAAATTTTCAAGTGAAAATACAAGGTGTACATAAAAGAATAAGGCTACCATCGACTTTCGCACATAATTGGTTCCTGAAAATGTGTGCGAATGTTGAATGTTCGAAAGTAGAGGGATGTAAAAGAAACATAACAAGAAAGATCAATCATGCTTAAAGCATTGATTATGAAACACTTTCCAACTTCAATGCAATTTTATTTAAACATGTCTAAAATGCAATACATTCCTCGGTAATATTTTAAAACTTCTCACAATACTACATTGATTTATTATATTTGAAAACTTAAACATTCATCGAAAAAAATGAACTTCATTCAAATGACGGCATTGAAATATAAATTGCCTGGTTTAAACATCTCTAAAATGTGATATATTACTCGGTAACAATTTTAGAATTATCATAATACCACGATAATTTATTATATTTAAAAACTTCATCGAAAACAACAGAAATTCATTCAAATGACGTCATAGAAAAAATAACACGCCTGGCTCTCTCTAAAAAAGCAGCATTTCATTCATAAATTATTTCCCATTCATGTCATTCATCACAATACTATAATAATTTATTTTATTTAAAAATTAAGACCATGGAGCTATAAGTAATTTAACTCTATGCTTAAAACTTCATCGCAAAAAATCGTCCTTCTCTCGGTAAAGTCAATGAATATTTCTTTCATGTCAGCTATGCAGACTCCATGAGCTAAATTCTTTTGCATTAAAAAAATACAGCAATTCCTATACAACTCATCCTGCATATTTTGCTGTTTACATTTCTCATAAGTGAAAAAATAACTTCGTTAGAGAAATAATCAAAGTTGATGAGCATTTAAACTCAAATATATTGTCATTGCGTTGTTTCAGTATGTAGATGCACAGAATTTAAGCGAAAATAAAGAGGTTTTACGACGAATACAACACTCAATATGAATTAAAAAGAACTTTAAAAAATCACGATTTTGAGACAAGATGGATGCCGTATTATATTTTGAAGTTGGTCACGTGATCGTTTCATATCATGGTCACGTGATCGCTTCATATAAGAGGTGTAATTATTATTTTAATTTTTATTTTAAAAACTACTGAATATATTTTGCTGATTTTTTTTTTATATATTTTATGGAATAATTTGAATATTACCTAAAATTTTCGAAGCAATTAGCGAATTTTAAATCCGCTTAAAAAATGTTTGAAAAATTAGGTCCAATAGGGTTCAATGTATTTCATTTTTTCAACCTGGGTTCAATCCAAAACTAATTGGGTGATATTATTTATTTATAATCCCATAGGTCCTACAGACCGTCTGTACAACATACTAAAATTTCATTTTGATTAAGTCATTTTTACGGCAGTTATCGTGCTAACGGACAGACAGACAGACAGACAGACAGACAGACAGACAGAATGAATGAACAAAGTCATAAACACTTTTCAACTTTGTTGTAAAGTGTTAAAAAAATGTATTTTAAAATATTTATTTATCAATAATATATATTTATCAATATATATAATTAAGCTATCGAGGCATGTTTAAGTGCTTTAAGGTGTTTACTTTATAAACTTATCAAGAGTTAGTTGAATACCACCCTTTTTCTCTTTTCTTGATAAAAAGTTCTATAACATGGTGTGTCTTTCTTTTCGCCCTACGTACTTGAGCCATACGTTCTCCATTAGGATCACATTCTTCCATGATAGTTAAAAAATTGTCAAGATGCATGAAGGCTTCACTCATATTTTAGATTGTCAAAATCTTGACGATTTTATCAGCTTCTTCTTTCTCACTTACATTGTGTATTTCATTTAACACTCTCTTGTTGCTCAATTAAGTATTCATTTGACAGAGGTACTAATTGAGATTCAATCAACTCATTAATATATTCGTTGTTGACATCCAAGTTTAGTTCATTCATTAGGCTAACTATTTCATCTGTGATAGTTGCCGGAGTTTCTTCCGAATTTATAAAATCACTCATCATTTGTGGGCATAATTGTTTCCAGGAACCTTTCATTGTTGACTCTTTTATTTCAGCCCACGAGTCTCCAATATTGTTTATTGCTTTCCGTATATTATAGTTCTTCCAAAAATTTCTTAATGTAGGCCCACCTTCCCTGTCAGTTGCCTTGATGGTCTGATTCGTTATTATCTTCATATAATATCGTTTAAACGTAGCTATCACTGTTTGGTCCATGGGCTCTATGTGGCAGGTAGTATTGGGAGGAAGAAACACAACATTGATTTCCGGGTATAAATTCTGCAGAGATTTTGGGTGCCCTGGAGCATTGTCTAAGATTAATAATGCTTTAAATTGTAAATTTTTATATTTGCAATATTGCTTAACTACCGGCACGAATTAAAAATGAACCAATCTTTAAATACTAATGCAGTAACCCAGACTTTTTTATTTGATTTCCAAATAACTGGAGGCAATTATTTATCTTTCCTTTTCAATGCTCTAGGATTTTCGGCTTGATAAACTAACATTGGCCTCAACTTTAAATCACCAGCTAAGTTTCCATCAAGAAGCAATGTCAATCAGTTTTTAGAAGGTTTATGTCCAGGGACAACTGATTCTTCCTTCGATAAGAATGTACGATTAGGCATTTTGTTCCAAAATAAACCCGTCTCATCTACATTGAATATTGGACTAGGAGAATATTCTCCATCGACAATAATTTTGGACAATTAAGAAATAAATTCTTTTGCAGCATTTTTATCTAACGAATACCTCATTTTGAATTTGTCGAACCAGCCATTACTTGCTTGAAACACCGTGTTAGAATCTTCTTTTAATCTAGTCTTCCAATCTTTAAACTAAGAGCTTGCTTGAATAATTGAAAAACTCAGAGGGACACCGCTTTGATGTTGATCATCAATCCATGATGACCAAAATCTTTCCATTTCGTCCATCACTATGCCGTGTCTTTTGAAAGCAATCTTTGAAGATATATTTCTACAGTTTTGAACGTATTCCTTAATTTTATCCTTCTTTTTCAAAATTGAACATATTGTAGACCTGTTTATGTCGTACGACCGACTGATTGAAGCAAAAGATTCACCGCTTTCAAAAGGTCTAATTACTTCCATCTATGTCTCGATCGTATGAAGTTTATGAGTTCTTAATTTCTTTTTTTTCGTATTAACACTGCCGTTTCTCACTCATGTTTATAAATTTATAAGGGCAAAATATTTAAATATAAACAAATAAATTGACACTCGCCCCAATACAAGACTAAACCTGTTTAACACATTGTATGTATTTGACATTCGGCCCCTCGGAACCCTAGTGACGTCACAACGATTCCGAGATGCCCGATACACTAGACGGCAATGTGTGAGTGAGCGCGAGCGATAGCATGGAAGCGAACAATTTTTACATTATCGACAAAAATCTTTAAGAAATTGAATTTTTAAAAATTCAATAGCGAATTTATTGAATTTTTAAATAAATTCTGCGAATTTTTAAAATATATAATATATATAGAAATAGCGAATTGTGCGAAAGTAGAATGTGCAAAAGTCGAGGGCCGCCTGTATTTGGATTTTAAAGCGTTTTAATATATTTTAACTTTGAATTACAATAATAATTACAAATAAAATGAAAGAGTAACACCTACAGTTCTTTCTTACAAGTGTTCAATGTGAGTTCCTTTAGTAACGTGGCATACATCCAATCGATGGATGAATTCTCCTCAATCTTTAACCAGCATGTATTACCGCTGTCAAGCGGGAAGACTGGGAAGCATTCTGGCATGCGCACAACTAAAACTGCACACACAGCTTAAACTGCCACCTTACTAAAACTGTAGTCTCTGTTCCTTGATTCTGACATTGAATGAATACTGTACACATCATCTAAGAGATACTATAACAAATTAAAACCCCGATATTCTCCCATGTGCAGTGCACATTGTATTTATTTTCTGCTTTTTAGAGCGTTATAAAAAGTGAGTACATTACGTTGCTCTTATTGCTTTTTTTTCACCATTCTAAATTTTAAAAACTTTACGTATTATAACCATGTAATTTTAAATTTTAGTTTAAACAAAGTTTTAGTGACGTTTAGTTTAAACAGCTTTTAGTAAAAGCACTTACATATAATTGTAAAAACCTATTGATATATCATTACTATACCACCCCTTACGAAAGACAAATAATTTTCAAGACCCCAGACTTTGAAACGAAAAGTGCCTTTCACACGAATTGGGGAACTAATTATATTTCGAATCAAGAATGTTAATTTTTCAAAACAACAGAGATATTGACAAAGAAATAGAACTTAATTTTCGAAATCGAACATTTTGGAAAAAACAATACTTTCTCAATACCATGTTCGAGAAAGTAAAAATAGTCAAAACGTTTTCACTAGGTTTTAAAACCTATATTGACATTAAAATCTTGAAATCGAATATTTTTGTATGAACAATACTTTCTCTTTATTGAAAACATAAACGGAATAATATATTCAATAGTGTGAGAAGGCAAAATTTGAATATAATGAATTAATGTGTAAAATTGCAAATGTTGATATTTTGTGTTTGAATATGATTAAGCGGAAGGTCAATTATGTTGTAATGTTAATGCAAAAAATACATGTTCCTAAACTTTATAAGCAGAAACGGAAGGTAATTTACTGATGATTGATCGTAATAGATTGTGATGTACTATGTAACTTATTAAATTTTTTATAAAATTTTGTATGTTGAATTTAAACATTATTCATTCTGCTGAAATTTTTAAACTTGCCTCACTCCTACCGTATTTGCATAATGAGCAACATCTAAGTAAATTTTTACTAAAGCGCAACGTTCAGAATAAATACCGGTTATGAAGATTAATTCTTTAATTAACTCTACCTGATCTTACAGTTTCGGGATGCGAGGAAATTATTGAATAAAAGAAAGAAGAAAAAAGAGGTATGGTGAGTTAAAACTTGATTAATTTTTATGTAACAGATTAGTTTTTCTTATTAGTTTGTGAAAAAAATAACAGATTTACGCAATGGGGTTTGATAGGTATATTTTGATGAAGCTATACATTAAATTCAATGTTTGTAAATTGATCTGATTTTGAATATGGACTAGACAAATATTCACTGAAAATTACGGTGTTACGATAAACAAAAACAGAAAATTAATCTAAATTTTCAGATTATTGCTTTCCTGATATTTAATCCCGTGTTGGAATCGTGTCGAAAATCAGAACTCAAGTTTTCGATGGATCTACACATTTCAAGTAGTCTAGAGCACGAAAATTCTATTTTTAGCATGATGTTTGTATGTTAATCTGTTTGTGTGTCTTGTTTTGAAAGTCTGTGCAATGCATATACTCACTTTAGTTCAAAAACTAGTCTATGAAGTTCACCAATTAAAGCAGCTAATTGTAGGTGATCCTGATGCTACTTAGATATTCATTAGATTCGAAAAAATATAACCTGTTGTCTGCGAAATATACCTTAAAAATCGTCATCTCTGAAATATAAGACTAAATCTGCTGAAATGTATTAATCAGGACCTTGTTTGGTAGGTAGGTTTTAACAAAAAAACTATTAAGACCCACCTCAGTGCTCTAGGATGGATATTTCTCTATATACTAAGATGTTTGGTCTTTTGAAGATCTGGCGATGTTTTACAGCGTAGTTAAAAACGACTCGAAGAGTGATTTAAGACTTTCGTAGGTAAGTTACTTCTGCATTACCTAGGTACTGATTATATTTTAGTACTATTAAAAAATAGAACTAGACTTTTTTGTGAAAGGGCCAGCAAAATTGTCAAAATCTAATATAAAAGACTAAGTCTGCTGAACAATAGTCTTTGAATTATTGTCTTATAAGCAAACGTAATTTTGAATGATGAACGAATGCACACACACACACACACACACACACATATATATATATATATATATATATATATGCTCACTTTTACTGATTCTATCTCCTTTTCTAAAATAGAGAACACTTTTTAAATGTTAAATGCGCTAAATTTAATTAAAAATTGTTCATTTTTAAATATGTACTTTTTAATTTAAAAACGCACGGCCTTATTAACAAATTGAAAACAAGCGCTGTTCTCGAGATGTAGCACATTTTCGATTAAAAATACGAAAAAATATGTCATAAAAAATAATTGTATTCATTATTATGCAATCACTTTGTAAGTTCTTGTACCGATAAACAAATGACCACCAATTTTAAGTTTTATAATGAACCGTTCGTTCTCAAGATATTGAAAAAAAATACTCTTTCACACCGAGCGGTATATTTCCCAAACAAATTGAGCACAGTCGACGAAACTTGGAATTATTACTTCCATAAATACATATTATAGACTTATGGAATTTTGGGGAACTTGGATAATGGAAAGGTATTTAATTTTACAAACATATTGTTTAAATGCAAAAAAATAGGTCCGTTAATTTGTTTAAATAATTAACCATATTGTATGTGTATTTTTTATTTAGAAGCAGGTGACAGACTATTTACACCAAACATAGAGAATTATTTAGAGGATGACAAGTCTTGCTATACTCGAGATATTGCACGTCTTTAATAAAGTCGAAAGAATCATGATATACTTAAATATGCTCCAACGATCAAATTTAATCAAATTCAAATTATTTTTAGTAAACAAAACAAGAATTTACTAGTTATCACAAGTCATTCTTAATACAGTCAACCCTCCTATAAAGCGGTACCCTCATAATGCGGTTTTCATATAACCCGGTTTAAAAATTGTAACTGCCCTCCCATAACGCGGTACTCATAAAACGCGGTTTCCATATAACGCGGTTTCAATATAACGCGGTAGTCTTATAACACGGTTTCTCTATAATACAGCTCAATTAGCTTAAACAGTCTTAGCTTAAACAGTAATTTCTCTATTACACTTTTATGGTTGAAATTAATGGTGAATTCTCCTGTATTTTCATCCACGTACATCACCATTTTTTAATTTCAGTTATCAGGGAAATCCCCTGTAAAAAAATTAATACGTTCACCTCAAATACATTGGTAGACGAAAATATGGATAAAGAATAGGTTGCAAATTTCAATTTAAATGATGTGAAAAGGGGACTGGATTTGGATAAACAATTAGAAAATTACGCGAGATTGATTCTTCAACAGTCCGAAGTACAAAGTTTAAAAGAGAATTACAAAATTAATTAGATCCTCATAGAGAGATTTTGGTAGAATAACAAAATAAAACTACATTTGAAAACGAAAATAAAAAAATGCAAAGTGAAGAGGAAATTAAAAGAAAAAGAATTATGCCACTAATATTTGACAGTGATGATGAATGTTAATAGGATTTTTGTTGGAAAAAAGTTATTAAGTTTATATCTCATCTTGTTTTTTTAATTTCCCTATATAAAATCTTAAATTCAATAAAAATAATTCGAAATATATAAACATATATTTATTATCTTTTGTATCTATAAACTTACATTTTATAACCATATTAATCATAACATTGTGCTGTAAAAATGTATTTTTATATAATGTAAAATGAATCAGCCTGATTTATATGTTCTGAGTTCCACTTAACGAAGTTTCCCTATGAAGAGGTACGAATTGTTCTGTTTTGTACTAATTTTGAGTTTCATATAACGCGGTTTCCCTACAACACGGTATGCGGTTTCCATACAACACGGTACAAATTAATCTGATCTGCACTAATCTGAGTTTCTTATAACACGGTTTCCCTATAACGCGGTTCGAATTAATCGAGTTATCGGAGAGTTGACTGTATAAGAAAAATTTGAGCAACGTATGCATGGATGAATAAGATAAAATACAGCACGCAGCTGTTTCAACGATACGACGAAAGTCCTTCGTCAGTGCAGAACTAACAAATCCGAAGTAAAAAAATGAAATGGTGCGAAGTCATAAAAGACCAAAGTTCGGTCCATTTCTTCTTTTGACTTCAGGTTTGTTGGTTCTTTTGCACTGAAGAAGAGGATCTATTGTATCCTCGAAACAGCTGTAGGCTGCATATTATTTTATATGCGCTTAAATATGGTAGCAAGTTTTTCTTATCCTTTTCACAACATGTTTTTTTTTTATTGACTCTCTTAATATATTAAAAAGATCAATTATGCTTAAAGCATTGATTATGAAACACTTTCCAACTTCAATGCAATTTTATTCAAACATGTCTAAAATGCAATACATTCCTCGGTAATATTTTAAAACTTATCACAATACTACATTAATTTATTATATTTGAAAACTTAAACCTCCGTCGTAAAAAATGAACTTCATTCAAATGACGGCATTGAAATATAAATTGCCTGGTTTAAACATCTCTAAAATGTGATACATTCCTCGATTATAATTTTATTTTAGAATTATCATAATACTACGATAATTTATTTTATTTGAAAGCTTTATCGAAAACAACTGAAATGCATTCAAATGACGTCAAAGAAAAAATAACACGCCTGGCTCTCTCTATAAAAGCAGCATTTCATTCATAAATAATTTCCCATTCATGTCATTCATCACAACACTATAATAATTTATTTTATTTAAAAATTAAGACCATGGAGCTACAAGTAATTCAACTCTATGCGTAAAACTTCATCGAAAAAAATCGTACTTCTCTTTAAAATCTATGAATATTTCATTCATATCAGCTATCAGACTCGATGAACTAAATGATTTTCTGTTAAAGAAATACAGCAATTCTAAT
This sequence comes from Amaurobius ferox, assembly GCA_951213105.1. Taxonomy (NCBI): domain Eukaryota; kingdom Metazoa; phylum Arthropoda; class Arachnida; order Araneae; family Amaurobiidae; genus Amaurobius; species Amaurobius ferox. Next base: position 36,147,348 of record OX578145.1, read on the forward strand.
ACAACTCATTCTACATATTTTACTGTTTGCATTTTACATAGGTGAAAAATAGGCTTCGTTGTAGAATTAATCAAATTTGGATGAGCATTTAAACTCAAATATATTGTAATTGCGTTGTTTCAGTATGTAGATGCACAGAATTTAAGCAAAAATAAAGTGGTTTTAGGACGGATACAACACTCAATATGACTTAAAAAGAACTTTAAAAATCACGATTTTGAGACAAGATGGATGCCATATATCATTTTGAAGTGGGTCACTTGATCTTTTCATATAATGTTCACGTGATCGCGCCATATTAGAGGTGTTATTATTATTTTAATTTTTATTCAAAAACTAATGAATATATTTCGCTGAATTTTTTTTTATATATTTTATGGAACAATTTGAATATTACCTAAAATTTTCGAAGCAATTTGTGAATTTTAAATCCGCTTAAAAATGTTTGAAAAATTAGGTCCTATAGGGCTCAATGTATTTCATTTTTTCGACCCGGGTTCAATCTAAAACTAATTGGGTGATATTATTCATTTATATTCCCATAGGTCCGACAGACCGTCTGAAGAACATACTGAAATTTCATTTTGATTAAGTCATTTTTACGGCAGTTATCGTGCTAACGGACAGACAGACAGACAGACAGAATGAACAAAGTCATAAACACTTTTCAACTTTGTTGTAAAGTGTTAAAATCTTTTCTTTTTCATAGGAAGCTCAACATCTTTGAAATAATTAATCGCATCTTGTGCAAGATGTTACGTATTTCTTACCCAATGCTAAATAATATACTTCAGTTGTGCATATAAGGAAACTTGTATTTCTTATTTTTTCCCATAACACTGATAGTTGGATACATTATATGTAATTAAAAAAACCATACTTTTATATGATAAATATTTTTGAAATTTTTATTTTAGTGAAGCTTATGCATTCATGATGTTTGAAATTTTAAAATAAACAATTATAATGGCAAAATAAATAGATTTAAATTTCTCTCATGCAAAAATCATTCTTTCCCGTAGTTTAGAGCATAAAAAGACTTACGTTTCTTATTCAAATGTTCTTTACTGAATTGGGAGGAGAATCAGGAAAAAGATGTTGATGCAGATAAAAAGTACTGTTCTGCCGTTTCGTATTTTCGTACGGAAATGGAAAACTTTTCTATGAATATCGAATAGCATGAGGTGAAAATCGAATTTTGATTTTATTTGCTCTCCATACATTTTGTGTTCTTTCAATTGTCTGCATAAGAATATTTGCGAATAAATTTGCATTTGCTTATATATTGTTGTTTTTATAAACTTAAATATATATATATATTTATAAAAACTAAGGGTTGTATTTCTGATTTCCGTGAATTGAATATTTCGTATCGAGTATCGAAACTACGTTGCACAGAAATTGAAATTTTGATCCGGCTTTTACTTTCTTTACAACGCTTATAATATGTAACGGGGTGCTATTGCGATATGGGTGGAAAATTGGACTCTTGATTTCTTTTGGATCTGCAAGATTGGAGCATCGCCAAATGCGAACCAAACCTGCTTTTAATTATGTCTGCGGGTATGTTGTAAAGAACCTTGCTGCTCCAGCTGGGAATCGAACGTTGGATCTTCGAAATGCCTAGCCGACGCTCCATCATTGAACGACTGGAACAAAATTGCAAGATTTTGTGTTTGAGGTGGACTCTGCATTTTCCACTCTCTAATGTCAGATTGGAATCTAACTGATAATCTGACTGACCAGCTTCTTCTATTTGTTCTTAGGTTAGCTTCCCGATGTTATTTTTTGTCCTCCGGGTTAGCTTCCTGAGTCGTCATTATCCTCTCTATTTTGAAATCGGCGATGGATATTCCAGAGTCCACTGAATCCGTGTTAGTGGTACTAGAGTCACTTTCAGACCTCCGATATCTTTGCCTAAACCTACAGGGTTAATTTATTCGGGCGGCATAAGGCATTTATTTATAAGGAACCTTGCTGCTCCAACCGGGAATCGAACCCTGAATCTTAGAACTAGCTAGCCGACGCTCTACCTTTGAGCTACAAGGACGAATTTGCAAGCTCTTACATTCGAAGTGGCAATGTGTATCGTTCTATTTGTGAGTCCATGGGTATGATAAATCGTGAACAAACTTGGCGAATCGAAAGACTTCGAACTTTTACATTTGAGTCCTGTTAGTTTACGGCCTGATTAGACTAAGAAAAAAACCAGAATTTGTCGAAATCGTAATTAATATAGAATAAATGCCAAACGATATGAATAGATAATTATGTTTTAAATGTTATGGATATAGTTAATGAGATCATTTATGCGATACAAATATTAACCATTCTCGGGCTTATGCACCTTTAAGACAACACCTTATCGGCATTCACTGGAATTGGCTGCTTTACTCACAGCCAGTGGTTATTTCTTTAGCAGTCATGGCTAACGATAGATACCTAGATTGCTGCATTTAGTCGCTGGAATCAAAATATCTGCCTATTTTTATTGATGGCTGCTCATTGGCTCTTAGTCTACCTATTGTACCTTGTCTACCTATTGTAAGCTCACAGCAACAGCTGAAAAAATCCCTTTCCAATGTCCAATTCAATTCCTTACATTCAGTGCATTATACCGATATGGTTGTGAACATATTCATCGAATTCAACAATTGCGTTAAGGAGACGTGATTTTTGTGAGTTATATTCAAAGTACAACTACGGATCCCAAGAGGGACGTTATAGCCTTACAAATTACACCAATTGATCTGTACAAAAGAGAACAAGATAACTTTTTATTTAATCTGTGGAAATTAGCATAGTTCTCAAGTTAGAGATAGCATCTGACTTAAGTTAGAGACAGTTAAAAAGACTCTGTATTAAATTACTGTCGAGTATTTTAACAGATATTCAAAAAATGCTCTTGATATTGTAATTAAAAAATCTGCACCTTGTCTAAGATATTGTTTGCAATTAATTAAATTTTAAAATGCAAGTAGGTGAATTAATTCAGATTAGTTTAAATAAGTACTATTTTAATACTGTTTTACTGGTTAATAAATTTATATCAAATAACTATACTTTTCCTTTATAATCTACCATTAGCATTTTCCGTTTTAGGGATGATGTGCCAACAATTTTTCAAGTGTCAGCTCTTTTCCTTTTACTTAATAAAGGGAAATGTCTGTCTGTCTATGAGATCTGTAGCTTGAAATCAAGTCATCATATGACCATGAAATTTGGTACACAAGTACTTCAGGTCCCCCGAATAGGTGTACCGCATCCTTATTATTTTAAATTCAAATTAGTGTTTTAGTCATGAATAACCGAAGGAACCCATTTAGAACAATGCAGCTTTAAATCACATTCGCGATTGCTAAAAGCATAGTAAAAGGCATGGAGAACAATGCGACGCCAATTTCATTTGAGGATGGCTCTGCGGGGAAGGAGGAAAGGAGGTCCCAATCTGTGAAAGATGCTTTCTATCTACAATTTTCTATTAAAGGAAGTTTTCTTTTTTATTTATCTTCGTTTTCACGAAGTTACTAAACGCTCCCAACGGCGGTTTGAGATTGCTTCTTTTTCTTTGCGTAAGTGTGTGTGGGGATTTGAAGATAATCGAGTAGTGTTATGTAGGAATTATTTAAGAAATGGGTGTCTATTTACAAAACGGACAACATTAGATATTTCGTTATAGTATTGAATATTTTTCTATCTTAAATATCGTTGTTTGATATCCACCTCAGCAACGGTATCTACCACGATATTCATGTACCTATAATTCTACGTATATCTACTTACTACGACTATTTGCGAAATATTTTACGTTGTAATATCGTGTATTGATATCCAAACATTACCGCGACCACAAGACAGCTTTATTCCCATTGTTCTTGGTAACTCAATCGGCGGTAAAATATCGAAAGACATTAAAACAAGCAATTTTTGTAGGAGTTTCCATATTGTGGCAAATGGTGCGTACACATTGTTTTCTACAATAAAGAATTTAAGAAACTTATAATATTATTTATTCCCTCCTTTTATTATTTTTTATTTTAAAATTATAATTATAATCTTTTGATTACTTTTGCTTACAGTCATGCAAATTTTAGAAAAAAATTAGAAGTGACATTTCCAGAACTGGAAATGGAAATCCTCAGTAAACCCACAAAACCCCTGCAAAATTATATGCTGAATCAATGTCAATCATCATCTAAGCACTAGCTATAGCCATAAAGCCACAATCTTGAAAAGTAGATGTGATAAGGAAAATGTATAATTTTCAATCAAAAGTGAAATTACTTGATAGAACATTTGCTTCTACTAGAATATAATTATAAATCAATATAAATCATCATTTAACCGATTCCGAAAACGTTTCAAGGAAAATTTTTAACCGGAAGTAGAAAAGCATTCTTAGTGAATTCTTCGTTTATATCCGTAGTGAATTTCCCAACACCCTCATAAACTTGACATTGTATCCATATCAGTCATCATTTAAGCTTTATCTATAACCGATTCTTAGAAAGAGATGTTTTAAGGAAAATGAAAATTTTCGAACCTGAAGGGGAATCTTCAGTTAACACACAACGTTATCTAGAATTTAATGCTGAATTCATATTATTCATCATCTAAGCTCTATTTATAGGCAATTCTCAGACAAACATGTTTTAATGAGATTTTTTTACCGGAAGCGAGAAAAGTAACTATCTAAGCTCAACCTATAGCCAATCATGAAAAGTTGATGTTTCAAAGAAAAATTTCAAAGGAGCCTGAGGAGGAGGAAACTCTTAGTAAATTACCCTACCTACTCTTATGAATTGATGCTGAATCCATATCAGTTGTTATGCAAGATCTATTTATAACCAATCTTGAAAAATAGTTGTTTGAATAAAAATGAAAATATTTTAACCGTAAATGAAAAAAAAATAGGAAGTGGATTTCCTTTGAGAATCCTCCAACCTCTTTCGAAATTAATTTCTGAATTTATATCAATCCTCATCGAAGCTCTATCTACAGCAGATCCTAAGGACTAGATGGTCAAAAAATTCTTTTAGCAGAAACATCAATGGAAAACTTGATTGCCACCAACTGAACTGTGATTTAGATATTCCTATGCTTCCTGTTATGGTTATATTTGTGAAAACACTGATCTATTCAATGAAATTTGTTGCAAATGCCATACAATAAAAATCATGTAACTTTGATACCAATTACATCTTTCGTAGCTGGAACGCAAACAATTATAACATATTATATTAGTATAGAAAATCAAATAAATAATCTTGTTCATTTGTAGTATACACAGATTACCTGGCACATTTATTTTCTTGGTATCTATTCCGTTTGGGATTCTCCCAAGGGTCTTGAAATATTACTCTTACACAGAAACAATTTGTTTTCGGTGTTATTACTTTTTTGGCCAATCACTTTCTGGAATTGATAGGAAATAAAATTATTTTATTCGAAACATTTGCTCTAGCTTACGTCATAATTAATTGTCTAGGTTAAATTTTAATTTTCAAATTGTAGTCAATAGAAAATACTGAAGTCCAAACGTTAGGCAACAAAATGAAAAAAAAACCAGATAAAAATATTTATTCGAATTCATTGGAACTTTCACAGATCATGGGGTATCACAAACGATACTAGCGTGGGAAAATGCAAAGAAAATTATCAATAATCAATTAAATGATAGAAACAAATAAAAACATAGGATTCTGGGCGGCAATAAAGTACATTGGTGGAGGTTTGTCAATACAGAATTTGGTGACTTCTGCAGGAAACTCATGCCCGACAACATCGATTCATTCCAATAATAAGATCATCTATGGTGGTTTGGGATATTTGTACCATTTACGGAGCAAACATGTTATTAGCTCGTAAAGTCTCTGGGGAGGACCATAGAAAGAACTTAAGCATATCCTAAGCATACCCCATGGGATTCAAATAGGATGATCGCGATGGTCATTCCTTACAAAGCAGTGTTTTCGATTCTATGTACTGGCCGACAATGCGAGCCCCGGAAACTACTGATTTCTTGTCCATAAAAAGGGCATCAGGATCCATGGCCGCAAGAAATGGGAAAATATATTGAACAGTGATATCATCTTTATACCGCACTACAATCATAGTACCGCGATGGGAAATGTGGATCTCTGTGCGGCCACCAACAGCAAGCCCTGCTTAAACCATCAAATCACCGCCTTGGTATAAGTGCATTTCGAGATATTACTGGCGTGATAACGAGTTCCAGGCTTTCTCTAGACCAATAACCGTCGGAAATCACCATGTACACCAAACCATAAATCATCCGTGAAGAGCACAGTACCCCATTGTTCAATTAAGGTGATCTTTAGCACAATTTAATCGGATTCCGCTTGCAATGTCCCACGTTGCAATGTCAGTAGCAAGTTGCTGCATGACAGTGATTGATCTGTGACGTCATGCTTGCAGACACAGAAGACGGTCATCTGAGATGTTGTGACCCTTGGAGGGCAACTTACTGTAGTTACCTATACTGTTCTTTCACTGTGATACTGGTTCCATTGGCGGCACATGATGGAACGATTGGCATTCAGAGTTCGACCTAATTCTGTCTGTCGCTGACCCCCTTCAAGATTCCCCATTAAATTCCATTGAATGGCAGAACTTAGATAATGCCGTATACAGTAGTTAAAAAAAATGGCTATTTTGATTTTCCTTCTGGGATCCGTTATGCAGAGATACAGTTTTTGCAAAAGACATGCAGTGTTTATGCATAATACGTTTCCTTGTCAAAAATGTCCGTATACAAAATGTTTTGAAAATTGTTTGCAAATGTACAAAATAATATGGTAATGAAATTAAGCTTTAGTTTCAGCTGTTAGAGTATGAAATATAGAATATAAAATAAAACATTTTTGAAAGTTTCTTTCGGCATTCGTATATTCAACACTTTCGTAATCACGATTGCAGTGTCTGATGGCAGTTTTGAGACTGTGTTTGATGCATTGTAAAAGTTTTTCTTATTATCTGAAGACAAACTCTCTTTCTATGGACTTCTATAAGTAGTAACACAATTTTAACACATCTGATATCAGTAAGAATTCTTTAGCGAAAACCACGACATGCCTGAGGCTTCTATTCATCTTTTCATTGTGTCTGCAACAAGGAATGCCAGAAAGTAGAAAATTGTCTCTTGTCTGGTTCATTTAGGGAATTCAGAAAAGTAAAGAATTTATCAATAGCGTTATTTTTTTAAACTTTGCTCTGGGATTTTGATCAAACTTAGAACTAAACATTTTTAGAAATCTCAATAAAATAAGAGTTTGGCGCTTGGGAAGAATATTCGTAAAAAATTAACCCAATTAAAAATATATTGATGATCTCTGGTAGTAGTTATTGCTTGATGTGAATCACTCATTTAGCATATTTCGAATGGGAAAAGGTTGACTTCCGTTTTTGTACGACAAGAGTACATGCTGCCTAGACAAAAGTTGCGACGTTTTTTATTTTATTTAACTATTTATTTATTATTATTTTTGGGGAAATTATATAATTTTTATAATTTAATAGAATGAAGTCGACATCGTTATATTTGACCTCAAATGACAAAGTTATCGTCGATGAAACATTTGTATGCAGTATTTGCATGTTTCTTTCATGATTGCCTCAGACACTGACGTATGCATAATTCGCTTTCAATGGTATGACATCAGAAACTTAATAATGATGACGAGCTTATACTCTCAGTGGAAAACTTCTGAAAAACCACGTAACTCATAAAATTCTTAACCAATTAAAAAAATTCAGTTTTCAGATATCACCAGATGTCACCACGTTGTCGATCTCTGGTGAAATTATAACAATGGTATTCTGTTACGTACTCATAACAATATTCTGGCGATTTCGTTCCGTACTTTCGGTTCATCCCCGTCATGTTTTTTTTTTTCATGATTTACTCAGTATCCCGTGTTCGAAGATGTTTCACTTCAAAAACTATTTTTAATTTGAAGAAATAAAATAAGCATTTAAACTTTAACCATTATTTACTGCCAAAGGAAAAAAGACACACGTTTTTAACACAATTATTTCTTTACTAAAGGAAAGTATTATTTTTGAATGAAAAACATTGTTTTGAAATATTGTTTTTTAATAAAAAAACATTGTTTTGAAATATTGTTTTTAGTAAAAAGCATTCTTTTGAAATATTGTTTTTTAATAAAAAACATTGTTTTGAAATATTGTTTTTGAATAAAGAAAAATGTACGGTCATATGATAAATCAGAAATATCTCAAGTGGATAATATGGAATTTCATTAAGGACTTTTTTTCCAGAACAGGAAGAAAAATCCTCAATGAAATTCCCTATGCCCTCTGATTTTATATGCAAATCCATACTAGTATCTAAGATCTATCTTATAGTCAATTCTTAAAAATATGTGTTATCTTTGTAGTGAATGTCCATACCGCCTCTGAAATTTAATGCTGAATCCACATCAGACATCATGTATGCTAAATCCATAGCCTATCCTGGCAGATAATGTTTTCAAGAAACAATCAAAAATGAGGAAATAACGGATGTAAAATCCTTAGTGAACCATACTACACCCTCTGAGATTTGGTGCTGAATCCATATCAATCAACATACCGACTCTTTCGGTATACCACCCTGAGAAATACACTGCTCAAAACAATTAGAGATATTGTGAGTTCGATATGAAACAAGCATATACTTGACTAGCCTTTTAACAGAATTGAAAGCAAAGAGAATAAAAAGCGAAATTATCACGTTTCCAAACTTCGGAATATGCAAATTTTGTCTGTGACATTGAAAATTACGTGTTTTAGATAAGGAGTGAAAATCGATCTACAGGATTCTTTATATAGGAAGAGATTGAAAACAATTGACATGCGTTGAATGCTTCGTAGCAATGAACACGATGTTTCAACAACATGCCTTAGTCAAATCGGTAGCCTAGAGGGCCATCGGTCGTTTAGATGCAGACCAAACGCAACCCGTTTTAGCGAAAGCCCTTGGAGTGTCCTAAAGTGTCATTTCCAGGCTATGGAATTGTTTTATGGCAACTGGAAATGTTAGCCGAAGACCAGGTCGTAGGTATGCAACAACACAAAATGAGAATCGGAATTGAACACTAACGACCATAAGAAATTCCAGTATGAACGCCACTCTTTTGCAACAACACCTTCTGGGGTCTAGTGCCACTAGTGTAACAACTTAAACTGTACGAAACCGACTCTATCGTGCCTGTTTGTATACTCTCAAACCTATGGTTTATGTTTCTTTAACAACGGGACACCGTGTTTTCCGCAGAAGGTTTGCACAAGGACATCTCAGATGGAGACAAAATAAATGAACCAATGTTCTCTTCTCAGACGAATCCCGCTTTAGTGCACAACCGGACAATAGGAGGATTATCATTTGGAGATAAATTGGCACTCGAAATAATCCTGCATTGGTAAATGAAAGTGTCAAATTTGGAGGAGGCTAGGTGATGGCCTGTGTCAGTATATCTATTAGTGGTTATACTGAAATGTGCATATTCAGAAATGGATCATTGATGGCTCAAAGATTTAGGGATGAGATCCACAGACCTTAAGTGGTTTCTTACGCTACAGCAATAGGGAATGAATTCATTCGTATGGATCATAACTCTGGGCCATATCGCGTCCGGCTAGTGGACGACTTCCTTTTCGGCGAAGAAATCCTTCGAAAGGATTGACAAGCACATTCCCCAGACATGAACCCAATAGAACATGTTTGGGACGTTCTAAAGAGAAGGGTTGTTTATCGCTTATCAACTCAATCAGTTCAGCAGGTGGAAACCGCTCTTCTACAGGAATGGGAGAGAATACCCAAATTCCTTCTTGATAATCTCATTGATTCCATATCTCACAGGTGTACAACATTGCTTTCTGTCTAGCAACATCATATCCCTTATAAAAACTCATTTTTATCCGAGAAATCATATTTATTGTTCATTTTTATAACATATGCAAAATATGTCTTTTTGTTTTCTGATAAAAAAAAAGAATAAAATTTAATTATTCCTTGTTCTGTGCTTAATTTTCTTTTCTAATAGATTACAATATCTATGGATCATATATCAGCCAATAAAACATTTTCTCAACCGCAGTTTATTTCCAAAATCATAATATCCACTAATTGTTTTGAGGTGCAGTGTGTATGTGTAAGTGAAGTGCAAGATTTTGAATAGGAGATCTCCAGAAATGGAAGCGTAAATCTTTAGAGAACGCTAAATCTGTGTCCAAATTTTTATTGCTGAAACTATATCTGCCATCATCTAAGCTATATCTACAGATAATCATGGAATATAGATGCGTGAAGTACATTTTTTGAACCTGAAGAAATGTTCTTACTGAACATCTTACCCTCTTCAGAATTTGATTTTAAACCATTCCAATTACCATCTAATTTATATCCATAATCAATGTTGAAAAACTGATGTTTCTAGGAAAGGAATATTTTTGATGGGAAAATGGATAAAATACCGGAAGTGGAAAAATATATTGAACCCTCCGACTTCCACTGGAATTTTATCCTGTGTCCTGAGTTCATGCCATTAAGTGTAGAACCCTTTTTTTGTCATGTTTTGCCTTTTTTTAAAAAACATCGATTTTCAAGAACTAATATTTATAATTATATGAAATATATTTTTGATAGCAGGTCCTAAACACGTTGATTAGTAAAAATCATAGTATTGAAAATGTTTTTCATGAATACAAATATAAAGTAAAACATCATATGTACATTTAACTTTTCTCCCATACGTATAACAAACACTTATTTTTATATTCGCGATCGAAGAATTAGCTTCAGTTTTTGACACAATGTAAATGTGCTCCTCTTCCAATCATGTAGTTTGAATAATTTTTGGTCTACTATCAGTATAGTAATAAAATTTAAGCGAAGCTGCTATCATTAAGAATTCTTAACCGAAAACCACGACATGCCTGGGGCTCCTAGTGAGTACTTTTTATTCTGTCTGCATCAACGTATGCAAGAAAGATAAGAATGGACTCGCATTTGGCTTATTTTGAGAGTTCATAGAAATAAAGTATTTACCAATGTAGAAATTTCTTTTAATTTCTTAAACGAATTTCCAGGTAGTGCTTAAAAATAATTAAGACTTATAGAGATATTTTTAAAAATATTGACTTATAACAAGAGATTTGCTCTTGAAAGGATTCTTGGAAAATATTATTCAATAAAAGGGAATCCAATGTTCTCTCTCTCTCTCCCCACACACACACACAGATATATATATATATATATATATATATATCATATAATAGCCAGTAAACAAATTCAAAAAGAATTCCTATGCATATCCACTAAAATCAAAGGCACTACTCAGGAAAAGGCGCCAAGCCGCTCTATACTCCGGAGCAGAATGTAATCCAAGAAAAAGAAGATTTAAAGGAACTTGGGATAACCAAATGCTTTGCATTTAATGGTTGGGGAGGATTGCGACTCCCCCTCCCGTTTAAAGCTGCTTTTCCAGCCTAAGCAAACTCTCACGGTACCAATGCAAAGCAAAGGTTGGTCCCCAATGCGTGCTAATACGAAGGCACCCGGACACGGAAGAACAAGACAACCAAACAGAAGGAAACCGGACCAAAAGTGATTCCTGCTCGCTATCATATATATGTTCGATTTACGCATGCGTGCTTTCTTAGCAGGTACGCATAAACTTTATTTACTTGCAAATTGAAGAAGTAAACTGTCAAAATCTACATGATCCTTGAAAATCGATCTATAGCAATCCTTTAAGAAATAAATAGGATAATGTTTATATAACGCCTCAGTTATGATTTTAATATTGCTATTATTGCAATAATGACGAGATTTTTCAGAATTGAAAGATGCCATAAAACGTGAAGTTATACAGATTCCTCCTGTGATGTTACGTTCGTGATTGTTGTCAACAATCTACCGTATGCAATGCGTTATCGTCTGCGAAGATGGGCACGTTGAAAACTTGTAATTCCAATAAAAGTTTTTTTTCCCTCTCTTGTGTTGTTATTGGTCCTTTACAATGATTTTCTTTGCAAATGTATTACGCAGCCAATTTTCATCATACGTGTATCGTTTCAATGCCATTGTATGGTTTTTCAATGCTCTGATCAATTTGCGCAGGAGAAAAGTGGATGTTGCCATTCGAAAATTTCGAATTTTCCCCCCTGTAACCGTAACCGTGAGAGCTCTAGAGCTCTATTGTTTGTAATCCTCACAATCTCGAGCGCATATCTTCAAATAACAATATCTAAAATTTCTTTTCGATTGCTTGAACGGATAGGCCGCTAGGGGTTCTTATATAGGGGAAGTTTTGACCACCCTATATATATATATATTGGCAATACTATGTTACTATAAATATCAATGTAACAGACTACATTAAAACAGGAAGAATTGAAAAAAGAAAAAAAACAGGAAATCAAGAATTACCTTTATCATGAGGCAGGAATCCTAAACTGCACGTAATGTAAGAGCAGAGCCGGAATGAAGATGGTCTAGAAGCATCTAGAACAAGTAGGGCGAATAAGGTCAAAGGGGGGGACGTTTGGTAACTTTATATATATATATATTGTGAGACCAGAATATGTTCTTACATGAGACACTTTTATTTGTAGTATTTACGATGCCCAGAACGACTAACAAAGCGGTAGTCTGGCTGGCACCGGGGTTTGTGACAACGTGAACTTTAAGGTCATAATACTATAAATTTAGGGGTGCCAGACCAGAGGGGTCTTGCTAAATGTGAAATGATGCCATTGGATTGAGAAGAACCAATGAGCGCCAAGGGGAAGAGGGGCGGAGCCCCCCCCCCCTCCGCCGAGGGAACCACAGCAGACGAAAAAAAATAGTGCAGTTATAGACGAAATCAGATGTAGACAACGAGAAGCAGAGATGGAGATCAGACATGACGAGAAGATGATCCAATTTTGACTAGAGCACGAGTAGAGAAAAAAATGAAAAACCTAATAGATTTGTAGAGTGTCCCGTAGAGGTTCCAAAATAATGGAAAGAGATCTATGTGCGAGTGCATTAAAAGTACGAGTAGGAGCCACACACCACAGAGTTATGGCCGTACTTCAGCACTAAGACTGATGCAAGTCTTTGAGAGATGATAAGCCCAAGACTAAATTGGAAGGTATGTGCTCAGATTATCACAGGTCCTAGACACTATCATAAATCTAATAATTCTGGTCGCATATGCCCCTTCGCTAAAATAATTAATGAAAATTGATGTTATTGATAAATTGATGTTGTTAAAATGATATTGTTTAAGTTTAAATAGTCTAATCTTTTTATATTCATTAATAATTCTTTTCAGGACTTACACAAAAGGTAAAAATAATTGGAGGGTATATTGCGGCACAACAACGAGCAATGTAGGCTTAAATATTAATTCCACTTTATGAGTAGCAACGGCCATGTCTTTAATGCTTAATAGTAATTAATGTCAATTATAATGTTAACTTTAAGTTCCTTTTCCTCTGGTCGCCACATATATATATATACCAAGAGATCCAAAAGTTCCAAGATTTTTGAAAACTGAATATGTAGTAAACTATGTACAATAGAAAGATGCAAGATAGAATTTCTGGAAGACACTTAGCGGTGCATCAGTTAGCGGTATCTGTCTTCTGTCCCTCTATCTTTATGGCTTTGACCAGACCTGTACTTCTGAAGACATGTCATGTAATACTTTACTCATTGCCCTTTGTCTTTTCACCATTGTTGGTTTGGGGTCATCTTCAAAGACCCATACTTTACTTTCTTGACGTGTCAAAAAACGGCATGTACGTTTCGTTACCAATTATGATTTTAGAAATAATGCTGTGTCCACCATTATTAAATAATCTTAGGGTTTCTTTACTGATTGCTACACGCTCCGCTTTTTGGTGTTCTGTTTAATTATGGAGGACCCAATGGCAAACTGTATTTGTCATATGCAAGTCTTCATGAATAATATTATGTATAGCTGCGGATCCAATGTTAACTTCCTTTCCTATCATTTGATAGGTACATCGATTATCATCGATTATTATTTTTCGAATGATCTACACATTTTCTCGGACTACAGCTGACAAACGTCTTCCTGTGTTTTCTTCATCCAGGAAAGAATTTCGACCTCTTCTAAACTCTGTAAACCATCTAAATACAGTGGCACGAGATGGAGCATCACTTCCATGTTCTTATTGTAGACGTTGAAGACATTCTTCTTGATTCAGTCCCACTTTAGTCCTCATAGAAAATCATAGCTCGATGATGGTCTCGCGTCGACTCCATTTTCTAATCTTTCTTACGATAGCTAAATTGTAACTGTTGACACAAATTATCGTCTGCGGATATAAGAGTTCAAATTTAAATATCCGACCAATAATTGTTTTAGCGCATAACGTCTACCCCTGTCGCAAAAATTTCAGTGTGACCCCTGCATATATATATATATATATATATATATATATATATATATATATATATATATATATATATATATATATATATATATATATATATATATATATATATATATTACTAATATATTGTTATATTACTAATCAATCTCATCTTAATAAATTTACCAATTTTCCTAAGCTTCTCCAATTTGTTCTTTTCAATAATTATATCTTTCAAAGTAATAAATTATACTTACAAGTCTCAGATGTTCCACAAGGTGGCTGTAGTAGCAGTATGTTAGCTAATTTATACCTATATCAATATGAAAAATTCTTTACTTCAACAGATTATAAAATTTACAGATATATAGATGATCTGATTTGTCTTGTATTTACTGATAACTATGTCATAGATATAGATTTCTATCCGGATAATTTGGAATTAATACCTAATGAAAGTACTATTAGTAATAATATTTATTATTTGGATTTAAATCTAATTATAGAACCTACTAATGGGATAGTTACTAATTTATATGATAAAAAAGATATTTTAAATTTAATATTAGTAAATTATTACCTTTTAATTCCTGCAACTCGATTCAATTGTTTAGAGATATTATACTTAATCAACTTTTTAGAATTTATAGATTATCAGATAAAAAATTTCATGCTTTGCACATTAATAGCCTCAAAATTAACAGTAAATTTTATAAATATCCAGCATATTTAGTAAATGGTATAGTTAATAAGTTTCGATTACCCTAAAATTCTCATAATCTCTCCTTAGTATCTTATTTTTGTTGGAAACTTGGTTTTGTTTACGTCGCGATTCTCGGTGCGCGAGGGCGTGACGTTAGTATTTTTAAATGATTTTTCCGTTCTCGTGAACGAATCGCGATGTGGACAAAACTGGGCTTATCATGCAAATCACCTTTCTCGCCGCTCACGCATCCTGTTTTGCATATCCAGAGGGCGTTGCTGGCAACGGTTATGTTCCGGAACGCACCCATCGTCGGATATAAAGGCTAGACACTTTTCTGGTTTAAGGTAGAACGAGTAGAACGGAATGATCAGCAGATCACGGTACGATCAGCAGACGGATCGATAGATTGATCGAGTGATTGGATCTAGAAGGATCTAGATCGGGCAGACGGATCTACATAAAGTCTTGTTCGATGTAGTCGAACGTTACGATAAATGTTTATCGGTTGACGCGGATGTTTAAATTAAACTAAGTAGTCTTTGTGTTTCTCAGTTATGGAGACCATGTTTTCCGTGTTGTGGACTTTATATAGTGTTATTCCGTAAAGTTTTTGCCATAGCGTGTGCCCCGCTAGTGGTGGCGTCGGAAATTGCACGTGGTTACGTAAGTGTGAAATGTTTTATTCTACTTACTCGTGTAAATACTGCTTAAACCAGAAACGTCTCTAAGCATGGAACTTTTACTGAAACCTACAAATGAGCTGTAGAGCTCATGCTTTTGTACATAGTATGATTTGATTTGCTTTACTGTTTCATAAAATATATTGTAAGCAAATGCAACGGATTCACTCTTCAATAAAAGTGATTTTGAACTAAACTGGAACTGTTCTCCTTTAACACCTCTACAGCTACTTGTATTTCTACAACTACCATTTGACGTTGTTATAGCTGCAACACTGCTTAATTTTTAACGAAGTTGTGCAACTAGAATTTTGTACCTCATCGTTCTTCTATTACCAGCTTCTAATTGACCTTTAAATTTTAATTATATTATATATATGCCAACAATTTTAGCCGTACTTCTGCATTCTCTTGAATTTATTATATTTTCATCTTTTTATCTTGCAGCTATAACTGTAGGATATCTCATATTAGTACTTTTACGCAGTACGGTTTATATTACTCTCTTTAGCAACAGCAAATCACATCTTTTCATTTCTGCATATGGCAACATTATATATATATATATATATATATATATATATATATATATATTTATATATATATATATATATATAAATATATTTATATATATATATATATATATAAATATATATATATATATATATATATATATATATATATATATATATATATATATATTATATATATATATATATATATATATATATTATATATATATATATATATATTATATATATATATATATATATATTATATATATATATATATATATATTATATATATATATATATATATTATATATATATATATATATATATTATATATATATATATATATATTATATATATATATATATATATTATATATATATATATATATATTATATATATATATATATATATTATATATATATATATATATATTATATATATATATATATATATATTATATATATATATATATATATTATATATATATATATATATATTATATATATATATATATATATATTATATACATATATATATATATTATATATATATATATATATATATATATATATATATATATATATATATATATATATATATATATAATATATAACGTTTCTCGTAAGAGAGAACATGTGCTTAATGCATTATGGATAAATGATAAATATTAGCAGGTAACTTTAAAAGTGAACAAGCTAAGTCTATCCTTGCATTCTGAAGCAGTTGTTGTTGGCGTTTTTAGTTAAAAGTAATTTTTTTTAGAATTTAGACATTTTTCCGCATCGATATAATTAATTTTATAATTTTCTACAACTCAAAACGAAATATGATTACATGATTAATCAAATAACGTCGGAAATTAGTTGCGTGTGCTAACGTTAGCAAACCAATATATTTTAAAATGAGGGTCAATAAAAATTTAAAACGGAAAAGTGTTTTCATATAGTTTAAGGAAATTCTCCCCTTTAACAAAATTAAAGAATCCGCCTTTTAGTTTAATGGGTGAATTCAAGTTGTTTTTATAGACAAATTACTTTTACAGTTAATTTTTTATTAGTTTTTGAAAGTAATATATTGCAGGCATTTTACACCTGAATGTTATAAAATAATCACATAACTACACATTATCCTTGATGGAAAAGATAGAAGCTCTCAAACTTACATTAAGTTTTAGGATTTGCTATATAATTTTGCATTGAACTATGCAGCAAGAAATGTAGTAGAAATAGATGTAGCAAAGAAAATATAAATTTTTGAAACGGAAGTGACATCTCTAGAACCGTAGGTGGGAATTCTTACTGGATTTTTATCTTCTTCCGGAATTTAATGCTGAATCCATAGTGTTTATTGCACTGCTATTTATAGCCAATTCTGAGAGATTGATCCCTCCGGGACACTTTTTGTAGCAGAAGTAGTAAAAGAACAGCAAGTGAAAATTACCGCTCCGTATTCTACATAATTTGAATCTGTATCCATGTAAATTAACAGTTAAGACTGTATGTACAACATATTTTGAAACATAGATATTTCAAGGAAAATGTCTAGGAATACCTAGAAGAGAAAAAAAAACGGAAGTGAAAACTCGTAGTGAACCACTTCTATGCTCTAAAATTTGATACTGAATCCATATTAGTCATAATTAAAGCTATATTTATATATAAAAATATAAAATCTGAAAAGTATAAACTTCGAAAACATATTTTTGTAAAAATATTAGAGGGTAATTTTGATTGATACCAATTACATAATAATACATAGATATATTTTTTTAAAACGATTTATTAAGACACATTACTATTGCTATTGATCAAAACATTACGTTATACAAACCAATTTAGTAAATATTTTTAGGTATAATCCTTACAAACATTGCCTAAAAAATTCTGCAAAGATTTTAACAGTTTAGGAGTGTGATGTCGCTTACAACTCGAGTTTTCGACGGATCTACACGTTTTGAGACCTCTGGAATACGAAAAAACTTTTTTTAGCGTGACGTGTGTGTGTGTGTGTGTGTGTGTCTTTTTGTGTGTCTGTGTGTCTGTCTGTGCAGATTTTGTATCCACTCTAACTAAAAAAGTAATAGACCGAATTTCATAAAATTTGGTAGGTATCTCACTTTTGGGCAAATCTGGTGCTGATTAGTTTTGAGTACTATTCGCGATAAAAGAACCCGCCTTTTTTGCGAAATGGCCCGCAGAAGTTTGTATCCACTCTAGCTGAAAAACTAATGAACCGAATTCCAGAAAATTCGGTAGATAAGACACTTGTGGGACACCCTGGTGCTGATTAGATTTTGGTTTGATTCGGAAAAAAATAATCTGCCTTTTTTTGCAAAATGGCCCGCAAAAATCGCCAAAATATAAAATAAAAAACTACGTATGCTCAAATATATCCATTAAATGCTTGTTTAATACGTAATTTTTAACGACGAAAATAATAAGACCAACACCATTACACTAGGACTAGCCGTTCTCGAGATATCTTAGTTTTTTCGTATTTTCTCTACGTCACCTTTGACAAGAAGTCCAGTTATCAAATAAGAACGAAAATTGAATTAAAAGTGAATCAAATGTAATTAAAATAAAGAGAACGTGAATATAAGTCTGCAGGGAAGGTCATGTGCTGCCTACATCAGATTTTCGGATTTATTGGAACGATGGTACTCTAATGAAGAACAATTAGCATTTTTTAAATCTAAGATAATTGTGGTAGGAACAGGTTTATATTCCTATACCGGTATTGAAATCGATACATCTTACAACGAAAATAGTAGAATATTTGAGGTACTTGTCAGGGTAGGGAGAAAACCATAACCCCATGTTTACTCGGGATAGAATTCTGATAATTATGCTATACATCTTCAATATTAACTCGGGCGACATTGATTGACCCCATATTAACTCGGGATACAACTTGATAACATATTAACTCGTGATCCAGATTTAAGCTGGGTTACATGATTATGGGATTAACTGATCATGAAATTTACTGACAGAAAGCAAATTCAAATTGAACAAAACTAAAAATCATTGTGATATTATCCTCATAAATTAAATAATTCATAACAAAGCTAAAAACAAAGTTAATTTTTATCTCCTCCTTATTTCACCGGAACAGCAGTTTAATGTAAACAAGACCACAGTTGATTCAGTAACACGAGTAATATTTTTGAAAAGTTGCTGATTATCGTAAACATTTATATCAATTCTTTCAGGAATCGTTTATAAAACTTATCTGAGTAAGTATATATAGATATATATCTATAATATATAACGTTTATCGTAAGAGAGAACATGTGCTTAATGCATTATGGATAAATGATAAATATTAGTAGGTAACTTTAAAAGTGAATAAGCTAAGACTCTCCTTGCAATCTGAAACAGTTGTTGTTGGCGTTTTCAGTTAAAAGTAATTATTTTTAGGATTTAGACATTTTTCCGCATCGATAATTAATTTTATAATTTTTTGCAACTCAAAACGAAATATGATTACATGATTAATCAAATAACGTCGGAAATTACTTGCGTTTGCTAACGTTAGCAAACCAATATATTTAAAATGAAGGTCAATAAAATATTTAAAACGGAAAAGTGTTTTCATATAGTTTAAGGAAATTCTCCCCTTTAACAAAATTAAAGAATCCGCCTTAGTTTAATGGGTGAATTCAAGTTGTTTTTATAGACAAATTACTTTTACAGTTAATTTTTTATTAGTTTTTGAAAGTAATATATTGCAGGCATTTTACACCTGAATGTTATAAAATAATCACATAACTACACATTATCCTTGATGGAAAAGATAGAAGCTCTCAAACTTGCATTAAGTTTTAGGATTTGCTTTATAATTTTGCATTGAACGATGTAGCAAGAAATGTAGTAGAAATAGATGTAGCAAAGAAAATGTAAATGTTTGAAACGGAAGTGACATCTCTAGAACCGTAGGTGGGAATTCTTACTGGATTTTTATCTTCTTCCGGAATTTAATGCTGAATCCATAGTGTTTATTCCAGTGCTCTTTATAGCCAATTCTGCGATATAGATGTCTCCAGAATACCTTTTGTAGTTGGAGTGGGAAAAGAACAGCAAGTGAAAATTACCTCTCCGTATTCTACAGAATTTGATGCTGTATCCATGTAAATTAACAGCTAAAGCTATACGTACAACATATTTTGAAAAATAGATATTTCAAGGAAAATGTCTAGGAATACCTAGAAGAGAAAGAACAAGAAAGATCAATCATGCTTAAAGCATTGATTATGAAACACTTTCCAACTTCAATGCAATTTTATTTAAACATGTCTAAAATGCAATACATTCCTCGGTAATATTTTAAAACTTATCACAATACTACATTAATTTATTATATTTGAAACCTTAAACCTTCATCGAAAAAAATTAACTTCATTCAAATGACGGCATTAAAGTATAAATTGCCTGGTTTAAACATCTTATACATTCATCTTAATGTTATACATTCCTCGGTAATAATTTTAGAATTATCATAATACTACGATAATTTATTATATTTGAAAACTTCATCGAAAACAACTGAAATCCATTCAAATGATGTCATAAAAAAATAACACGCCTGGCTCTCTCTATAAAAGCAACATTTCATTCATAAATAATTCCCCATTCATGTCATTCATCACAATACTATAACAATTTATTTTATTTAAAAATTAAGACCATAGAGCTGCAAGTAAGTAAACTCTATGCGTAAAACTTCATCGAAAAATATCGTCCTTCTCTTTCTAAAATCAATGAATTCATATCAGCTAAGCAGACTCCATGGACTAAATGATTTTGTGTTAAAGAATTACAGCGATTCTAATACAACTCATTCTACATATTTTGCTGTTTACATTTTACATAGGTGAAAAATAGGCTTAATAGTAGAAATAATCAAATTTGGAAGAGCATTTAAACTGAAATATATTGTCATTGCGTTGTTTCAGTATGTAGATGTACAGAATTTAGGCCAAAATAAAGTAGTTTTAGGACGGATACAACACTCAATATGACTTAAAAAGAACTTTATAAATCACGATTTTGACACAAGATGGATGCCATATATCATTTTGAAGTGGGTCATGTGATCGTTTCATATCATGGACACGTGATCGCTTCATATAAGAGGTGATATTATTATTTTAATTTTTATTTAAAAAACAACTGAATATATTTCGCTGAATTTTTTTTTTATATATTTTATGGGATAATTTGAATATTTCTTAAAATTTTCGAAGCAATTTGTGAATTTTAAATCCGCTTAAAAAATGCTTGAAAAATTAGGTCCCATAGGGCTCAATGTATTCCATTTTTTCAACCCGGGTTCAATCCAAAACTAATTGGGTGATATTATTCATTTATATTCCCATAGGTCCTACAGACCGTCTGAACAACATACTAAAATTTCATTTTGATTAAGTCATTTTTACGGCAGTTATCGTGCTGACAGACAGACAGACAGACAGACAGACAGAATGAACAAAGTCATAAACACTTTTCAACTTTGTTGTAAAGTGTTAAAAACGGAAGTGAAAACTAATAATGAACCATTTATATCCTTTAAAATTTGATACTGAATCCATATCAGTCATCATTATAGCTATATTTATATATAAAGATATAAAAGCTGAAAAGTATAAACTTCGAAAACATATTTTTGTAAAAATATTAGATGGTAATTTTGATTGATACCAATTACACAATAATAAAAAGATATTATTTTAAAACATTTTATAAAGGCACATTACTATTGCCATTAATTAAACATTACTTAAAACCAATTTAGTAAATACTTTTTGGTATAATCCTTACAAACATTGGCTAAAAAATTCTGCAAAGTTTTTAACAGTTTACGAGTGTGATGACGTTTATTAACACTTTACAACAAAGTTGAAAAGTGTTTATGACTTTGTTCATTCTTTCTGTCTGTCTGTCTGTCCGTTAGCACGATAACTGCCGTAAAAATGACTTAATCAAAATGAAATTTAAGTATGTTGTTCAGAAGGTCTGTAGGACCTATGGGAATATAAATGAATAATATCGTCCAATTAGTTTTGGATTGAACCCGAGTTGAAAAAATGAAATACATTGAGCCCCATGGGACCTAATTTTTCAAACATTATTTAAGCGGATTTAAAATTCACAAATTGCTTCGAAAATTTTAGGTAATATTCAAATTGTTCGATAAAATATATAAAAAAAAAATTAGCGAAATATATTCAGTAGTTTTTAAAAAAAAATTAAAGTAATAATTACACCTCTTATATGAAGCAATCACGTGACCATGATATGAAAAGATTACATGACCCACTGCAAACTGCTACATGGCATCCATCTTGTCTCAAAATCGTGATTTTTTAAAGTTCTTTTTAATTTATATTGAGTGTTGTATCCGGCCTATAACCACTTTATTTTTGCTTAAATTCAGTGCATCTACATACTGAAACAACGCAAATACAATATATTTGAGTTTAAATGATCATCCAAATTTGATTATTTCTACAACGAAGTATATTTTTCACTTATGTAAAATGGAAACAGCAAAATATGTAGAATGAGTTGTATTAGAATTGGTTTATTTCTTTAACACAAAATTATTTAGCCCATGGAGTCTGCATAGCTGATTTGAATGAAATATTCCTTGATTTTACAAAGAGAAGGGCGATTTTTTTTCGATGAAATTTTAAGCATAGAGTTTAATTACTTGTAGCTCCATGGTCCTAATTTTTAAATAAAATAAACTATTATAGTATTGTGATGAATGAAATTAATGGGAAAATGCAATGAATGAAATGTTGTTTTTATAGAGAGATCCAGGCGTGTTATTTTTCTATGACGTCATTTGAATGAATTTCAGTTGTTTTCGATGAAGTTTTCAAATATAATAATTTATCGTAGTATTATGATAGTTTTAAAAATATTACCGAGGAATGTATCGCATTTTAGAGATGTTTAAACCAGGCTATTTATATTTCAATGCCGTCATTTGAATGAAGTTCATTTTTTTCGATGAAGGTTTAAGTTTTCAAATATAATAAATTAATGCAGTAGTGTGATAAGCTTCAAAATATTACCGAGGAAAGTATTGCATTTTAGACTTGTTTAAATAAAATTGCATTGAAGTTGGACAGTGTTTCATAATCAATGCTTTAAGCATGATTGATCTTTCTTGTTTATACTGGCATTATCATCTGCATATCTAATGTTTTATATTTTTCTTTAAAAATAAAAAGATACACATAAAAAAAGTAACGCCAAATTTTTGCATGAAACATCTAATCAAATCGAATTTCTGGAACAGATTTTTTCAAACTGTGGCATAAAAATATTCCATTCAAACATTTTTCGCTTTTCTATGCAACGTGAATGAAATTTCAAGTTTTATTTGTGAGATATTCTTCGTGGTAGGGGATTTCACAAAATACATCACGTAGGCTATGATAAATAGCAGAATATGATTCCATATGATATCTTTAGTAGACTATACAGAAATCTGATTTGTAAGAAAAAGAATTGCATAGTGTTTCCTACTATAGAATGCCGATATATGCACTGGTGTCCAAAATTACTTTTATATACACAAAAACACTGACACACAGCAACTGTTTAATATAGCTGAATTAATTATTTTGGACGATACATAGCATCATAACAGATTAATACTGTTGAAAAATCGAATATGAGTATATACGATACAAAAGTAATTTTGAAACAATTTGCAAATTCTATCAATGTGTGCTTAGTTTCTAAACGACCGATAGCTTTCCATCTGAAAGATTATTTTCAAATAATACTTTGGAGCTATAAAAAGCTGTATGCGTGGTTAAACATCTGAAATTATATCCGTAAGTTCAGAAGTTCGTAGAAAACATACTTCATGTACAGCCCTTGGACCACTAATATAAAGGTATGTAAAAGTAACTTTGCACACTAGTACTATTTTTAAATATTGCGTCTATAGTCACAAATTAATTAAATTCCATAGTTTACTTGAATTCACCTATATTCCACTAATGGAATTTAATTAAAATCACAATTTAATTAAATTTCACTAATCACAATATAAATGTTATCCACTATGTATTAAAATGGAACAGCGTTATTATATATTGGAATTTAACAAAGGAAATTAAATCGCTAATGGCGTTTTTAATTTTTTTATAAATAATACATGGTTTTTGGAATAGGCTGTGTACCTCCAATAAATTTAAATCGCATATCGTGGCAAGCGGAAATAAAGTGCACTTACAGGAAAAAGCAATGCACATTTGATTGAATGTGCTTGTAGCGCCCCCAGTGGCTAAAAGCGGGACTTGAAAATAAATTTAAAAACCAACATATATACGCAAAAAATAAGATAGGCAAATGCCTATATCTCGAAAACTGAAAGTGTTAGCCATTAACTACAAAAGGTTATCTGTAAGTATATATAAGGATTTTACATTTTGTTCTTGGTTTTCAAAATATAGCGGTTCTAAATATGATACTTTCTAAATTTTAATATTTTGAACGATTTTGGAAATCTGCTTCTAAGTTTGATATTTTAAACAAACTGTCTTTAAAATGTCTTATTGACTATGAAATATTTTATTGAAGCAAAATCATTTTAGTTCCATTGGACTGGAGCCACTGCCAATTTTTCATCTTTTTTTTATGTAGTTTAGGTCAAATTATTGTACTGTATTCCAGTTCAATTCAGTGAGTTTATTGAATTTTAAAAGGATCTAATTGACAGAAAAATGTATTTGCCCTCGCAAAATATGAATGTATTAATTTGTAGGGGAAGTTCCGTATTGGACACATATTATTAGGCCTCATGTCATTAGCGAGTATCTTGGTATGTATTCATGTATTTATACTCCTATTTATTTGCATGCAAAGAATTTTAATATGGACATTTTCTAAATTACTTCTCTTAAGTATAATAAAGATGCTTTAATAGACGCAAACTGGTAAAAGCTTGCAAATTAAAATGTTCTTCTTGTTCGTGGCTTGATAGTGTTGAATTTGGTCTCGTGGAAAGATTAATGACGGTGAAGTATTTGGTTTCGTCGCCAGTAATTAATTTGGATAATTAATTTCATTATATAAGTGTCCAATTTATATCTCCACAGTTTAGGGT
Organism: Amaurobius ferox; assembly: GCA_951213105.1. NCBI lineage: Eukaryota > Metazoa > Arthropoda > Arachnida > Araneae > Amaurobiidae > Amaurobius > Amaurobius ferox. Next base: position 36,172,793 of record OX578145.1, read on the forward strand.
GGTAAACATTATTAAAACACTTTATCGTTGTTAGAGTACTTGATAGCTGAGCTGAACTGTCAGCAAATTCCGGAGAATTAATTTTTATAATATGTCATCTTTCGCAGGATAATTTTTAGAAAGTAGAAAATAGAAAGCCGTGCTTTTGAAAATTTTATGCAAAGGTTATGAAACGACACATTTCACAGAAATGGCTGTTAAATTGTTGTATCATTTATTTGATATTTTAGGAGCACATGCTTTATCTGCATATGTTGAAAAAAAATTGATGTGGGAAGTACAGGACATTCTCCCTATAATGAAAGTACTGTACTTCTTTCGATGCGAGATAATGATAGACAAGATTCAGGTCACAATGTTTTAAAGTTGAAAGTAGATCGATATTGGGAGCTTTTCTGGATGGCAACAGGTGAAATTATTTTGAAATACCAAATTAACTTATTTATCGCGTACATTCAAATAGACAACTGGAAATATTGCTGTCATATGCTAAGTATTATACTCCATTATATTAAAATTTGGTAATTAAAATTTCGTCAATTTTCGTAACTTTACAGTCAACTTTGCCGATTTGGCGACATTTCGTCAATTTGACTGCACAATGAAAAGTTGTCTAGTTGACGATATTTCGCCAAATTATTGGACAATATTGCCAAATTTTTCGCCAAGTGTTACGTATCTATTGATATTTTCTACTGCTTGGTTTTATATAATTTCAGATATATTTATTTGAAAAATGTGCAATATCTAAAGAGCGGTTCAAGCTAGAGTTCTAAAGCTTATATCATTCGTTTTATAATTCAAATATACATACAAAATGATCATTTATTCAACATAATTTAATGTCGTGGTTTTTTATGATTTTTTCCAATATTCATTCGAAAATTTGAAGGTGTTCCAAACGTTGAATTGCGTTTAAATTCAGAAGGCTTCCAGTATTCAAGGATCGTAAAAATCGTACCAAATTACATTCGAAGTGTTCCATGGGTTTGAAAAATATCGTGTCTACAGGCTTGCGGATACACACTCTAACGCCCCCTACACCCACCCACCCCCACACACAAACACATATACAACACCTTAAAGATGTTCGATTCGACTGCAGGGAGGCTTGAAACGTGATTGTCCATCGAAAACTCGATTTCAAATTTCCGATCTCGCCACAGTGCTCTTCCTATACATTATACTATGCATGTAGGGAAATTGATGAAGTTACAAGCGCACATTTCTAGTTTTACGGCCTAATAACCTTTTAAAATTTAAAAAAAAACTTAAATTACTCTTTAAAAACCAGAAGGTGAAATTTTCTATCAACTACAGATATTTTTAGTTGTGTCCTATCTCTGAATTGATTCTATATACTACACCTAGCCTTTTTCGAAAATGTCTATTGGGGTTACCGAAGCTTAAAATTGTCTGCTTTAGAATTCAAAGAACGGACGAAATATCTTTGCCAACCATGGTGCATTTGTGATTCTAACGTAGTATATTTTGTTCTAAGAAGCTTTGGCGGATTGTTTTGAGAAAAAATAAACTGTGTATATAAAAAACAATGTATATAAAAACAATGTATATAAAAACAGTGTATATTTGTATTTTTATAGTTAGAACAACAATTTAGCTTTGTGGCAATTTTTCAATTTTGATATATAGAAGCATACTTTATATTTCTCTATACTTGGTATCATTTATGTACTGGATATATTGTACTTGATATTATACTCTAATATTTTTCAAAACTTTTTAAACCTCCTAGAATGCCTTTCCCTATGTATGTGAACGTTTGATGCTTTCCACTGTAAATAATCAACTGAGATTCCACCACATTAGGCATCACTTATTTCACGTTGCCCCAAAGCAACCTCGCAATTGTAGACAGTGCTCATGGAAAATATGTCAATAATTATCTTTACATACATAACAATAAAAGGCGCCAGCTCTGGACACAAAGTATCCTCCAAACTTCTACAATTCAGGATTTATTATCGGTGTTTATCAACTCGAAACAGTTTTTATGGCTACGAAATATCATTCGGAAAAAAAATTATAGTTAACGACCCGTCGGCATTTAGAGGCTGAGCAAACATTGATGGAAGCGGTAATTCGTTTCAGAATTTTTTTATCATATAGACTCATATTCGATTTTTTCAATGTATATGCTATGATACTGTGTATCACCCCCTCAAAAATGCATTGAATTGTATTGAACAGTTGTTGCAAAATCGGTGTTTTTGTGAATATGAAGATAATGCCGGACACCAGTGTATATTTGCAACGTAAGCCAGTTTACGAGACAATTTTCTTTACTGCACAAATAGCAAAATAAGATGTTTAGCAAAAAAGCCTATGTGGTGTTACCCTTATACCCTTATCTAACTGGCTACTTTTAAGACAATTTATCTAGCTGTTTATCTATATTCATATGTCGTATTAAGACAAATACCTAAGAGGAGGCACTATATCTTGTACAACGAATGCTTTACAAGCTAGAGCAAATACATAATTATGATAAAGATTTTAGTTGAGCTTAGGATTAATACTTAACTCGATCTCTGTATGTGATATGGCAAAATTCCAAATAACTAAGGTTAAGTACTGGATTATTGTAAATTGGTAACTGGAGTTCGAGTTTAAGTCAAGGACCTAAATTTGAGTATTTTACCTGATAGGATAGACTAAATTGGTTTGGATAAAGTCTGGCATCGAACTTATATAACATTTTACATCGTATCAGAGAGACTAAGAATTAGTTGAGAGAAACAATTTTCTCCAGCGATTAAGTTTGGAGATTAAAGATGCATATTTATTTAGTTTCAATACACATTTTAAATTTTAATGCACAAGACATTTATCTAGTATTTGTTTATTTAAACTTTAAATGCGTATTAGAAATTTAGTTTATCAAATGTACGAAGAAATAAAAACATTTGTCGAATTATGATTCATAAAGCTTACAACGCGATGAGTTGGATAACGATTATTTAGAATCTATGGAAAGTGGCATTAAATTAGTAATAATTAATATGCATATATTGATTTTTAAGTAATTTTGGATATAAAATAAATGCTGCTGCATAAAAAACAAACCACCCCTTGTTATTCAAGCAGCGTTTATAGTAAAGCAAATTCAAATATACCATTCGATAAGAAATAGTATTCACTACAAATTTACGTAATTGCATAATTTTTTTACACACAAATAACACATGATAATACAATTGAACTCAATATTTACGGTATCTCCTCCCAGATATCTAGTAATCAAACATTTGATTTGTCACAGATACTGACAAAGAGGTATCGGTCATTCAATTAAAAACACAGCTCATACAGATACACGGTTTGTTACCAGGATTCCTCGACAGAGTTCACAACAATCTCCTCCTCCCAATTGTCGGTCCGGTCCAACGATCTGTGAAGGGAGATGCACGCTGAACGGTCGATACCGTTCTTGCAGACCACACTGTTGTCACGGCTTAAATTGTAGTCCGAGGGTCCAAAGGGCAGCCCACTCTACGTCGTCTATATACAGAGCTGTAAGGTACTGCGTCGCACAAGTGATTATTTCCTCACTGCTTCAATGCTAGCAACCGCCCGAAGAAGTAATACTCAGTCTGGCTCCGTCTTAGTCCATTTTGCTAATAGTTGCCATAGACATAAATTGCGGAATAGTTGAGTCGGGTTACGCGCTACTCTTGAGTATAGGTACTTGTAGTCAGGTATAATAGGCGCTAGTTCCGTACTATTGGCATGGGAGTGCCGTTCGAAAAGGTGGCGACGAATACCATGCCTAAAAATGTATCGCAATTTTTAGCATAGGGCTTCAAAACAAGTACACAGCCACACTTGGAGGCCTTTCCTCACGATATAAGAATTGCGTCTAATTTTACATTTTAAAATCGAGTCTCTTCATATTTTTGAAACGGGGGAACAAAATTAGGGTGGAAGTCACCTTGTCTTCTCATTCGATGTTTCACGATGTGCGAGAAAAAGGCGGTTCAATTTAGACCACTTTTACTGGCCTGCGAAGTGACGCTCATTTTTTACGAGTTCCAATAAAAAAATGACGATCGAAGGGGTTTCCACAGCCGGGCGGTTCTGGACCGGGCCTGGATGTGAGCCACACCTGACAGGGACTATAACTTTCTAGACATTTGTAGTTTTGCGCTTTGGCATTTGTTACAAACTCTTTTATGAACATTCACAACCCGTGTCAATGTGCAGTCAAACCATGGCGCCACATCAGTCCCATCCTGACTGTGCTATAGAGGCATCGCTATAGAATATATACCATACACATTATATACATTTTGAGTAAATGCTATTCCTGCCCCCTTTCATTCCTGGGCTAACCCGGGGCGTGAAATATACTTGCACTTTAGTGCCAAATATATGTTATGCATCATAACAAGCATGTTGAGTGGGTCCATTGCATGGTAGACAGTATAACATCATGAAATTTGTATTAAAATCAAAGTAATCGTCGCCTAACATTTAAATTTTAAAAACACAGATTTTGTCCTCAGTCTCCTCGCACCCCTCCTTCTTTTGGCCACCTCCCTCCCACCTTCCAAATTATCTTTTCTTGCGCATGCGCTAAATATTAAGTAGCAAAAGTGAGTCTAAGTTTAGGGGGAGCAGGTCGAGTGGGTTCATTGTAGAGGAAAATACAACGTGAAATTTGCATCCAAAATCGAAGCAAGCTTTGCTTGACAATTAATTTTTAAAAAAGCTAAGATTTTAAAAAATCCCCTGCCCCTTTTATATCCCTTTGATTTTGGCTAGCTCCGCCCTTGAACTCGTTCTACAACGGTTGTCCTCCTCCCTGAAGAGTTAAAATGCAAATCGAAACACAAATATACAAATCGAAAATTCCTATAATCCTGATGCATCCTTTTTCAGACAGATACTATCAAGATGAAAGGCATTGAATTATGCTTTTCAAAAATCTGTATATATATATATATATATCTATGAATTTTATCAAAATTCCAGCTTCAGATCCAGTATTTTCTAAATTCATCTATCGTCCGTTCAATAATAAAAAAACCGAGGTTTTTACTTTGGAAAAGATACGTTTTTCTCATAAACTTCCCTTTTTTTTCATTGGAAAAATATGATTTTTACAAATATTTAAAATTAGTATTTTTTATCTTTCGGAACTTTCGGGCCTTTTACCAGTTTTTCACCTATGTTTAACAAACGCAAGCGAGCTTCTAGGCACAATACGGGCTTCGAAATAAGCCAGGAAAACATTGTATACAGTTGTCGACGAAAAAAAATGGTTTATTTTACAAATATTTAAAAATATATCAAATTTATCTAATTTTCTCATCGAATTTTCAAATCCATTTTCGTTCAATGTCTATGCTTCAAAACAAATCGTCAGCTTCTAGAGCGTATAGGGGGACGCTATTCTAATAGTACGGACGCTATAATGTATATAGCCACGTAGACATTTCACCATGCCCATTTGACATATTTGGTTGTTCTGTAGGTTATTGAAATAGCGGTTATTAACAATAAATTTAAAGGAGAAGGCGCATTTTTAAGCATATAGTTTCAACTTAATTCACTATTTCCTCAGGAGTTAAAGTAATTAAGGGAAATACGTTAATTGAAATAACTTTTCTGTGTGGATGTTGTATTGGTAATAATTCTATCATTACAAGTCTAAATTTCTATTGATTTTATTTATGGTCCCACACGTCATAGTTAAAAGTTTTCGTCGGCAACTATTTGGACAGTCTATAGTTAAGCTCAAAACAAATAACATTATTTAATGATCGCAGGCAGAGTATGTGATTGCGAAAAATTTAGAGTGAAAAAATTATTTAGGCTTGTTATTTATATCTGCCGGTAATATTTTAAAAGTAAAATATATATAAAAATGATTTCGTATAACGATCTTCTGTCTCCAAGACAATGCAGTCTGTTAATCCAGAAAGCTGCGGCAGATGTGACAGTAGCAATTAAGTTAATCAAAATATCATCTGCTGACCACTTTGGATGGTCGTTATGGACCCGCGATGGTCAGAATAGAAATTAACTGGGTAGAGTTACTTAAAATGTTAGGGGAGTTTCATTTTGTAAAGACTGTAATGAAAAAAGTGTAATATGAAAGTGTTCATGTATAATACGCTAAAGAATTAATACATAAGACAATAAGTTGAAATACACGCTTTTAAATGATATATGTTTGAAAGGTTGCAATGAATTTGAAGGGATTTTTCAGCCATTTGATTTGAGTCAGTGTAATATTATTATTTTCGTTTTATTTTTCTACAGTAGCGCGCTGGAGTTGCACTCGGCAGGCCCGGGTTCGATTCCGGCCACTGCCAAAACTGCCGCCGTGTTCATGCGGAGTACGATCACGTTAAACATGTGGGTCCGAAAGTCCTTCCGAGAGGCTGGTGGTAGGGGAAGGAGGGTACGGTCCCTGTGGATGCCTCCCCCACTGGGTTCCGGTCTAAATTGGGTGGCACTTCCCGACCGTCCAAACAGTTACCTTACACCTTTCTGGTAGGTCGGACGGTCTGGGTTTCAACAACAACAGTGAAAAGTGCTATAAATGACAGAAATGAAAGCCTGTTTCTCTGCCATGACCTTGTGAGGTCTATATAACCGTTGATTATTATATCCTTCGTTTACGTTATAATTTAGGTTTGACTGTATATTAACAACTTCTAACCTGTTCGGCTATGTAGATTAATCGTCTGGCCAACTAACATCCTGCGGTCTGCAAAGCGACACAATAAGTTTCGGCTCGTGATGGAGAGAGCCAAAGAGTTGAAGTTATGTTGGGGAGGAGTATGATCCGAGTTCTGTTAAAAGCTGAAACGCCGCGTGAATGCGAAGGGGTTGAAATTGCACGTCCCTGGTGAAGGTTGCTAGTTTTGGTATGATTATGATCATGAGGATGTAATACCAGTTGGCAAGATATAATAATAGTTGGCAAGATTTAGTTGTCCTAAGAAGTTGGGTTAGCCTCGACTGTGAATGTATATTCCGCTGAGTACGTAAAGGCAGTATATCACCAGGCCACGTCAAAGTACACTATTGATCTGTTTTTGTTAAATGGCGTGAATGTGCAATACTGGCTGTTTTGATATCTTTTTATAGCCTAATTTACTCAGGCAGCTGCTGCTGTATGACTGAGTATATAGTAAACATGTTTAAATTATCTTACCGAATGAGTGTGCCCTGAATTTTGAATCAATTACTGCTCAAAGTGAAACACACCTTTGCATTTACACAGATGGTAAAAAAATATATTCTTAAATTGTTTCATGATGTATAAGATCCACAACACAGCGTTTCTGCTATTGAATTGTTCATTTGCGCTTTTCCGGATGACAACCTGTAAATATATTCACTCAGTTCTAAATTGACAATTATCAATATTTATAGCATTCTCAATAAGTAATAAAGTCCATATATAAAATTATTTTAATAATTAATTCATTAATTTGGCTTCATTTTCTTTAACTTGTCGTCACTTTTGCAATTTTGACGGGATTTTTGTTAATCAGAAACGAAATATTGCCAAGATGGTGACAAAGGAGAGAAGAACATTTCTAGATGGTATGCCAGTTGTATGACGGAAATCAAAATGTATAATGTATTACCTACCATTATTCCCCCAAAACGAGGATGTTCTTGTGGCGGCCCCTCAGGACGGGCTGGTCTGATAAGCTTCAAAATCCAACGAACTTAAACGTATCACAAAATAACGCAGAGTGACACTGGCGAACAAAACCCATTTTAAAAACGAAAACAAAACTAAAAAATACAATTTTTTAATTCAAAAGAAATGCTTGCAAATGCATTTATTTAAAATATTGAAATATTTATATCATTAACAAAGGACTTTTAAACTGCTTTTGGCGAGGGGGGAATCGCTAACTGAGCACAGTCTGTACTTACATATTACTAAACATAATATAAACTTTTTAAACTGCAAAAGTAATTGAAATTAAATCAACCATATTTGAATGTACTCATACATACTTACATAATAAATAAGAAAGATCAATCATGCATAAATAATTGATTATGAAATACTTTCCAACTGAAATGCAATTTTATTTAAACATCTCTAAAATGCGATACATTCAGCTGTGATACTTTTTTTAATTATCACAGAACTACAATAATCTATTTTACTTGAAAACTTAAAATTTCATCGAAAAAAAGAAACTCTATTCAAATGACGCCATCGAAATATAAATCGTCTATATCTCTATGTAAAAGCACTGAATATTCCATTCATACACTTTTAATCCAATATCCAGAGTTAAATAATTTTGCATGCAAAAAATTCATCAAATCAATTTTTTTACAACTCATCTTGCAATCACGTGTTTACATTCTGCATCCATTAAGATAGGCTTCGTAGTAGAAATAATCAAAGTTTGATGATCATTCAAACTAAAAAATATTGTAATTGCTTTGGTGCAGAATATAGACGAATAGAAAATACGCAAAAATAAAACGGTTTTAGAACGGATGCAACACCAAATATAATTTTAACAGAACTTTAAAAATCCTGATTTTTACTCTGAGAAAAAAGATGGATGTCATATTTTATTTTGAAGTGGATCACGCGATCTCATCATATTATATGGGTGTTATTATTATTTTAATTTTTATTTAAAAAACTACAGAGCATATTTTGCAAAAACATTTTTTTATATATTTTATGGGATAATTTGAATATTTCTTAAAATTTTCAAAGGGATTTGTGAATTTTAACTTCGCTTAAAAATGTTTGAAAAATTAGGTCCCATAGGGTTCAATGTTTTTCATTTTTTCAACCCGGGTATAATTCAAAACTAATTGGGTGATATTATTTATTTCCACATTCCTATATGTCCTACAGACTGTCTCAACAACATACTAAAATTTCATTTTGATAAAGTCATTTTTACGGCAGTTATCATACGAACGCACAGGATTCTTCAACACTTCTCAACTATGTTGTAAAATGTTAAACATGTAATAATAGGTGACAATTTTTTTAACATCTTTCTTGTGGATCTGGTTATTTCGATTTACTAGAGAAGATATATGTGTGACAGATTAGTATTTTTACGACCATCTATCTATTTATTTATACCATCTACTATTTATATCTTCTAATTCGTCTGTTTGTAACGCTTAACGATAAATTTGGCGAACTTGTCAACTAATATAGGGATTTATCGTCCACTTGGCGATAAGTCGCCCACATTGACCGAAATATAATCACAATTGCAAAAATGACGCTACATTACCAAAAATGGCACCAAATTGATGAATTTATTATCAAAATATTTTAATATATGGACTATATTGTTTATTACTAATGCTATCAATATTGATAATTGTCAGTTTAGAGTTACGCGAAATATAAGTTAATTAGATATTTCGAAATAGTTCTGCATGTTGTCATCCGAAATAAACGCCAAAAGTACAATTCAACGTTGAAAGCACTGTGCCTTGGACCTTATTTACCATTCTTTCAATGTGAAAGAAGTGAATTTATTGCACAGTGCAGGAAATGTCATGTTCTGCCCACATCATATTTTTATAAATGGTGTTACGAAACGTATTCTCTAGAATAGTGGGTGTATACGCAGGATAAAAGAACAAGTCCACGTTTCTGGATAACTTAATTTTATTCACAAGCACGAAGCAGACAGGAACAGTATACAATCAAACAGCACTTATATGCTCCACTCATTTCACAGAATAAGCGATATTATTCACAGAATGTCAACGAAAGTAATTTCACAAAACAGGAGTTGGGGCGCGGTAGCCCAGTAGTTAGCACCCGGGAATTGCACTCGGTAGGCCCTGGTTCAATTCCCTCTGCTGCCAAAACTACCGCCGTGTTCACGCGAAGTACGATCACATTAAACATGTGGGTTCGTAAATCCTTCTGATAGGTTGGTGGTAGGGAAGGAGGAGGGCACAATCCCTATAGATGCTGCCCTCCACTGGGTTCCGGTCTAAATTGATGGGCTCTTCCCGGCCGTCCAAACTGTTACCTTACACATTTCTGGTAGGTCGGACGGTCTGGATCGCAACAACAACAACAAAACAGCAGCTACTACTCTCAAAACATTTCCAACAATCGCAGTTCAATATTGCACGTGTCACGTGCATTCGTGAGTCCTTTTAATAGTATCTCCATAGAAACTTCTGGAAATATCTATATCTCAAAGAATAATCGTTTCATCGAGAAGTTCCTGGAACATTCTGGAAGTCGCCAAATGCTGTCAGAAATTGGCGATAAATAGCCAAATATGGCAACCCTTCTTCTATCTGGGGAATTCTTGAAACCCTGTGCTCACGTCATCCTCACGTCATGCTAACGTCATGTACTGTATTGTCTTGGCCTGGCCGTCGAGACAGACAAAAAAAAACGTCAAACGGAACTTTGTGCGTTCGCAACAATGGTAACAAAATTAATTCTCTTGATTTTAGCTCCATTTAGTAATAGACAGCTTTAATTTCTATCATTATTTTGATACATTTTCGAAATATTTTATTTTGTAGCGAAAGTCATATGCCGGGCACACAAAATTTTTCTTACAGCGTGTCCTTACATGTATTTAAGATTTGCTCGACTAAATCCTCAAGAGAAGTTTTCTTTTACCACTTATCAGTAACGGTGACCTGTATGGTAGCATTAAACTTTTTTACTTGTATTTATTATTTCTACCCAAGACGAAAAGTTGTATAAAGCTTAGCTGAAAAAAAATCTAACTCAAGTCAGAGGGGATCACTTGTAGATTTTTTTTCATTCGGAGTAAAGTTCCGAGTTTTATTATCTTTACTTTCCGTATAGTTCGGCCGTTTCTTAAATACCTTTATGGAGACTTGTTTCTAAAGTAATAAAACATAGTTCTTGTGTGTTTGTTGTTAAAATTAAATTTAATTTGATTATGGGTAAGTTTTTGAAATTAATATTTACTCAAGGTAAATTTATTTTGGTTATGGGTATGAAATTTTTGCAATGAAAATTTACTTAAGTAAAATTTATTTCGACTATGGATATAAAGTTTTTTGCAATAAACATTTACTTTATTGCTTCCATAGCTGTGAAATAATGACGTAAAATATAAAATAATTGTATAAAAATAACACAATATCTTCGGGAAATTATAAGGATAATTTTGTGAAAAATATCATGTGTGGTTTAATATTTCAGATTTTTATTTTAATATTTTAGAAATAATGACGGTTTTGTGATATCAAGGAGTCAAAGATAAAGAGTTATTGTTTCGAAAGTAATGCAAAATTAATAATTTGGCACCACGCCTGATGTTAAAATAGCAAAATTAAACACACATCCATAACAGAAGGTCTTTATTTCACTTCCTTAAGACGTATAAAAGTTTAAAAAAGGCCATTTGGCATCACGTCTGATGTTAAAATAGCAAAATTAAACACACATCCATAAAAGAAGGTCTTTATTTCACTTCCTTAAGACGTACAAAAGTTTAAAAAAGACCATTTGGCATCACGTCTGATGTTAAAATAGCAAAGCTAAACACACATCCATAACAGAAGTTCTTTATTTCACTTCCTTAAGACGTACAAAAGTTTAAAAACGGCCATTTTAAACTTTTGTACGTCTTAAGGAAGTGAAATAAAGACCTTCTGTTATGGATGTGTGTTTAATTTTGCTATAATACAAAATAGTTCTTGCATATGTTTTGGCAGAGTTCGATATGTTTTTGACAATTATATACATATTTCATGTGAATAACTTGTAATCGTTTTGAATGCTTATACTCTCGAACCTAATACATAAAAATGCAAATAATTATTTTTTGTTTTATCGGAAAAATGGTTCAAATTATGAATATGTAAAAATAATTTCAATACTTTAATATTTTGAAATGTTTTTTTCGTAAGGGGAATTTCGTTTTCAGAGCGATTGTTTTTCATTTTCTAATTTTCAATCAAAATATACAGTAAACTATGAAATATAGACATAAATATTAAATGACAAAAATGTGTATTAGAAATGAATTTTTCTTCATTAAATATTTAAATAAACGAATATAATAAATTTTGCGTTCCAGCATTTGATGCATTTGAAGTTAGGCTCTCCAATCAACTGAGTCAACATCTTGACGTAGCATACAGTCAGAGAAAAACGGGGAACGAGATATAATGTAATGACTTTCCTAGAGTCACGATGTTATGATAAACGCAGCAAAGAGCGGGGCAAAAACCTCCCCGAGAAGTGGAAAGGGGTCTCTTTCTGAACCGAGATTCTGGCGAAATTATCTCCCTACGTAGTCGAAGACTCGGCACACCAGATGTGCTCACACAGATGACACTTGGCCCGAGTAGAACTCAGCCTCGGCAGAGAAGCATCTCCACTTTTTAAAAGATGGAACACGGTAGGCCGACCCGGCAAGGCCTCGTGCCGATCCCGTAGGAAGAGTCGTTGTCATTCTTCGATCCGGAGTGCCTCGGATCATCCGACGTTATTCATTTTGTCATTGACGTTATTCATTTTGCATTCAGATTATCCGACGTTATTCATTGGCCACATTTCCCCAGACAGCAATCATGCACGGATCTCAAGGAACCGATCTGGCGACCAAGCTCCCGAGGCCCATCGTGAGCATCGAGCTAGCTAGTCATTCGAAAATATCAGGACCGAACCCGGACTGCTGTAGAGTAGTCTGGCAATAAAATGGGGAAATGCGCCCGACAAAAACTGTGCCCAGAGTTTTTATGTCCATCTAGTGGACCCAGAGAGAGCTAGCTAGTCATTCGAATCAAACCGCCAAATTTCTTCCCACGCCAGCAATACCAAATGCCTCCGAGTCGCACCAGCAAAAAGGGGGAAACCCTTCTCCCGTCGCGACCACCACCTCTACACATTCTTTCTCAGCATAAATATATACATCGCATACTAAACTAAATTTGGCACTTCCTTTTCGCCAGCCAAAATGACCTCGAACTCAACGGAAGAAAAAGGAACTTCGAATGCTCGTTCGTTTGAAATAATACTTTTAAAAATGAATTTAGATTGTGGCTTAAAGAGTTAAATGTTTCTAAAACATATCAATTACATAAGTGAATGACAAGAGGGGGTTTCAACCAGAATTAAATAATTTAAAAGCTTTAAATAAATTAGATGACTTGAAATGCATTATGAGTTTACACACTTGACACAAAAGTAATGCGGGGTTTCGAATTCCAACATTACACCTTCTGGGTGCGCAACTTTCATTGTTCAGGAGTGTATAAAAATAAGGTGACCAATTTTTTTACAATGAAAAGTAGGACGAAAAAATTTAAGAAAAAAGTACAACGTAAATGAATGAAACATTTTATTAATTCAAACAAAAATACACTAATTATGCTTACATCCCTTTTAATTATTTACTTAAACGAGTATTTTTCCATTGAATGAATATTTTTTGTCAATGTATCATTTTCTAACAGTAACAATATATTGGAAATTTCGAAGCAAGATATATCCTTCATATTGAATTTTACGGTAAGTGCTGCAGCTAGAGTATCAACATTCAATCTTGATTACACGAAGTATAATATAGAGATAAAGTAAACAAAGTGAAGTGTGCAATGGTGCGAGACACGTGAAGTTCTCCTATGCACTGAGCATGCGTTTCATAATCGCGTCTTTCCGAACTGTACCCAAAGAATTTCTAATCTTGTTAAGCTAACCTTTCCCCTTTTGCTGTACCGTCAAATGACACGTAACAGTTTGGCGCGGCATCTCTGAATACAGAGATTAACAGATTAGTTTTAAAATATGGAAAAGGAGGACAGGTAGGAGAACACTTTTCGAGGAAGGACAGAACCTACAAAAGAAGGACTGTTCTCCCTAAAGGAGGACGATTGGTCACCTTAATAAAAAGAAACTGAATATGAGTGCATAGGGAAAGTGATGTGCTAACCACAGAGCTTTTAATACAATATCGAAATAAGTAATTAGTAATGGCTTACGAAAGGAAAATGCTTGTTAGGTTTTCAAGTTTAAATTATACATTTTAACATTTGCAATCAACATACAATGCAACATAGACCTTTTACATACACATTCCAAACTATTAATTTTAATTATCCAATGAAATACAGACTGATTTTTTATTATGTCAAGTCGATTTATTTAAGTATTACTCTAATGAAAAATGATCCTTAATAACTATTGGTTGTACCGATTTAATATTTTGCATTGAATCAGCAGTATCATTAAATATAATTGTTTTCAATCTTATCAGAAATTATATGAAGGGCTTTTAGGTTTCGTAATGCATTGTATGTTTTTCCTATTTTATGTTCCTGTTCTTTTTCAATATGACAAGAAGTTTTTTCAGTAATTTCCTTCATAATGAGCAATTATAGAAATGATGTATTCGCTAATGGAGGTTTCAAAATATTATTTCATTTCTATAAGGTTTAGATTGTCTTGCCCGGCATAAGTATAGCTTAATTTGAAGAAATTTTGTCTCTTTTTTATCGCATTAAGATATCGAATTATATTAATTATTTATTTAGGTATAAAATTGTTTTAATAAAAATGTAATTTGAAATTGTAAGTCTGAGAGTCTTATACCAAATTTATATATTCTATCCATATAAATATTTCCAATAATCTATGTAGTAACTAATCTTATCTATGTACTTATCCCTTGTTACTTAATGTTCAAGGATAACACGAAATATAAAACAATTCAATAATTTACTATATTAAGATTAACTATATCATGCTTAACTATATTATGCTTAATTTTTAAATATTTTATTGAATTAGTCATGACAGATCGTTGTATGTCTGTTTTAACTGCATTATTGTTATTGATAACGTACTTTTCTGCGTCTTAAAAATCTGAAATTTAGTATAGCTTAATCCTGCAGAACATGCTAATCTACTAAAATTTGACGGATCCCCAAAAAATAGAACCTGCATGTTTTTCGAGGAATTGCCCTAAAAAATGTTCCCTTCGCTTCTATGGAAATATGTAATAATTAAAAAATAGTCCAATATGTAGCTTCGTTTTGTACAAACTCGGTCTTCGATTTTGAACACGATTTCAATACTTTCCCTATACATTACTATTGTTATAGTGAACGTAAATATATAATCAGGTTTTTTTTCAAACATCAAAGGAAAAATATATCTGTTTACATAACGAAATAAGTTATGGGTTTGATTAATTACGGTATATATTCTCTCAATTTCGTTTTTATCTTTTCTAGCAGAACATACCCAGTCTAACTATTAAATAACAACAAAACCGTTAATCATTGCAAATATTTGTTTCTATTGTTTCCATCCCTTCTCGCCTGAAAGATTATTTCATTTTAAATACGAGTTGAAATGGCAAACCTTCCCGAGGAAGACCTCCCTAAAAAGACCTGACAGTTCCTATCCTATAATAAAAATTGCATTTGGGTCCTAATCCTTTCTGCATAAAGCAATTTGTTTTACACATATTGATTTATTCCTTTATCATGTCGTAAAACTTTGATTCTCGTTATGAAAAATGACGGCGGGTGACAATTGGAAACATAAAATCAACGAAAAAATGGCAAGAGGAATATATTGCCGATAAATATTAAACGGTTACGAAAAACTGGTGAGTTTTTTTATTGTTCTCATTCCCTCCTCTTCTGAGAGATTATTTCATTTTAAATACGAGTTGAAATGGCAAACCTTCCCGGCATGTTCCCTAATAAGACCTGACAGTTCCTATCCCATAATAAAAATCGCATTTGGGTCCTCATTCTTCCTGCATAAAGCAATTTTGTTTTACACAGTTTGAATTATTCCTTTGTCATGTCGTAGAATTTTGATTCTCATTATGAAAAATGAAGACGGATGACAATTGGAGACATAAAATCAATGCATTATTGAGAAACTGACATCAGGAATTTATTGCCGATACATATTAAATTGTTATGAAAAAATAGTGGGTAATTCTGTTAAACGGGAAAATGTTGCGTGGTACGGTGGTACAAAGTACCTAAGGAGAAGTTTCAATATTTTCTGATTTTTTTAAATGAATTTTTGTCTAATAAGTGCAGTTTTGTTCATTTATATAAGTGCTATTATTATACAAGTGCAGTTATATTATAATTGTAGTTATATTATAAGCGCTTCTATTGTGCAGTTTAGATATATTAACATAACGCAGTTTATTTGGTCCAAATCGAATCCCAAACGACGAAGTTACCGACGGTGACACATTTGAAAATTGTCTTCTACCACACCACAGGGTGCATACGCGGTAGACGGAAGCGATAAGTGAATGCTGACATATATTATAGATCTTGATGCACATATGTAGCAGAACTAAAATTTAAATTATTTTATACTTACCTCTCTATTAAAATTGTCGTATAAAACATTATAATTTATTCAAAATAAACTGTAACTATTAAATCCGGAATTGAGTTCGGCCGATACATTTACTTGTATCACGTCAAAAGCCCAAATGAACGACGACAAGCGTATATAATATACATCATCTGTGCTGATTTGCTGGAACAGCACATGACTCGTGAAGTTTGTAATCAACCTACAACATTCAATGTTTCCATAACTCGCAAAAGTAACTCGAAATATCATCATGTTGGCGATATTTCGAGAAATTAGTCACTGGACTCAATGTATTTGTCGCCAAGGTCAAGTGATTCAGACCCTCAAATTATAACAGTGGTTTCTTATTACGTATTCTATACAAAAGGGAAAACTTCCTTTTGATCCCTTTCTCATTCCTTTCATGATTTACTGCGTACTCCGCGCCTCAAGATTTCTCGCATCAATAAAATTCGCATTTCGGTTCTAATTCTTCATAATGTGAATTTTTTGCACAGTTTGATTTATTCTTCTTTCATGTCGTAAAACTTTTGATTATTAAAAATGACGGCGCGTGAAAACTTTAGACATAAAATCAATGTATTATTGAGATGAATAATTTATTGCAATTAAATAGCTTTATGAGAAGGAGTCGGAGAAATACTGTATAATTGGTTTAATCCGAATATGACTATGTTTAAATTTGTTTGCTTGGTGGTTTAAATTTGGTTGCTTTTCTTCTGGGTGGATATGAAATCATTGGTGCGCGAGACACCTTTGGACTCCCTGGAAGATCTTGCCCCGAGAATTTTTGTTGCTAAGGGGAAGATCAACACCACACCAGCAGTTTGTGAGAGGATGTGACAATATTTTATTCGCCATACAACCACGCTTTCGGATGCCGCCGGCGTACAACGACGCCGTCGGATACCACTGTGAGAAACTACTTTGAGTCTTTCTCTGAAGCGAATGAAATTGTGGTCCTAAATTAGTTAAGTATAATTTTTTCACTGTTTTTTTCACTGAGTAGAATGCGGTCCTAAGTTCCACTGCAAACAGTGTTCGTTTCATGTTTAATATAACCCTTTTTTCCTTGTTAAAGAAATTTACGATCACTGTGTATGTGTGCCCAAAGATACAGCCTTTTAAGACAACGGATGGTTTTTGTTTTGGAGTGTCCTGAATACATTTTTAACCCCTCTTCATTTGTTAACCCACGGGGAGAAATTAGAAATCCAGCTCCGTTATGTTCTGTCCCTTGGTCGATATTATATGTATTCAACAATTCTGGAAGTGGTGTAAAATTTTTTTGAAATTTATCAGTTTGTTTCCTAACCCCGAGGGAATAAAAAGGTCTCCGTTTGATTCCGATCCGTGATTAATGCTATATATGTGTAAAGATCCAGCCTTCTATCACCGAGGGACATCCGTGGGACCTGAAAACTTAGATAAAGATTCAAATTAAAATGTGACATTTATTATTTATAAGTATTATGAAGTACGCAAATTGCTTTCAATACATTATTCCGATATATATATGCATATATATAACTATATACAAAATACAGGGTGTCCCAAAAACATTGACCTCGGATTTTATTCCTTAAATATGGATCTTAGATATACATAATAAATTACGAAGTTACGTAAAAAAAGGTACAGAATTTTATGAAATCGATAAAAATTTTCAGAGAATTAAATGGGAAGAAATGCAAAATTTAAATTTTTATACGGCCCCCGAACAAAAACATTTTCAATGAGTAAATTGTGCCCCATACAATATTAAGGTGATGTACCAAATTTCTGTATTTTATCATAAAAAGTCCCATAGATATGTTTAAACAAAGTTGGTGAGGGATTAATCACAAATTAAACTGTAAATATTTACAGCAAGAGTGCAAATGACGCAACGCAGAAATGCATCATAGGCAAATAATATCTGCCTCTTATCTTTAATGGATTTTTGGACTCATTTTACTCATTTTACTCATTGGTTTTTGCATTTCTTTTGTATTTCTTAATTTTGTATTTCTTAAAATTTAATTCTCTTGAAAATTTTAATCGATGTCAGAAAATTTTGCGCCTTTTTTTTACGCAACTATGTAATTTATTATATATGTCTAAGATCAATATTTAAGGAATAAAAGCCGAGGTTATAAAGTGTTTTGAGGACACCCTGTATATATATATATATATATATATATATTGTGACATCTTACAAAGCATAAAAACTATTTCAATTTAATGCGAAAATGCGAATGTAATGTTTTCAGAGAAAACTTCTAGAAACTTCTGCGAAGTCGGACATTTATTAGAATTTAACTAACCATACATAACCAGGAAGAAAAACGTGTTTTATAGGAATTTCTTAAGAATAGAAAATGGAATCTAAATGAAGAATTTCAACGCAGAACTTAAGATATTTCAATTTTGCTATCTAGGAAATAGTCAAGCTTGTGTAATTAATATTGCGTATAAGATAATTCAGTCGAAAAGTTTAAGCATAATGTGGAGTCTATGTAGTTTTTATATAACTTCTGTATAGTTTATACTCCCCAAATATAGTTCGTACATTTTCTGAAAAGTAGAAGAGAATTGCATTCCATGTTAAATTTCATAATTTTAGCAACATAGAATGGACTGTGCAAAATATTTGTTTTTTATTTTCCCAATTCTATAAAAAATTTTTGCCAAATTTTTTTTGCCAAGATTTATTGAAATGCGTAGCCAAATAAACTGGCGAAAAAAGGTACTGAGTATTTACAAATTGCGAATGAGAAAGTTTTACTATCAACAATAAAAACGCATTAAAATAGAACATTTTTCAAGAAACGTCAATTTCCGTCGCTGCCAACAATTAGCTTGGCTACGCGGAGTATGGTCACTATTTTTGCTATCTAGGAAATAGTCAAGCTTGTGTAATTAATATTGCGTATAAGATAATTCAGTCGAAAAGTTTAAGCATAATGTGGAGTCTATGTAGTTTTTATATAACTTCTGTATAGTTTATACTCCCCAAATATAGTTCGTACATTTTCTGAAAAGTAGAAGAGAATTGCATTCCATGTTAAATTTCATAATTTTAGCAACATAGAATGGACTGTGCAAAATATTTGTTTTTTATTTTCCCAATTCTATAAAAAATTTTTGCCAAATTTTTTTTGCCAAGATTTATTGAAATGCGTAGCCAAATAAACTGGCGAAAAAAGGTACTGAGTATTTACAAATTGCGAATGAGAAAGTTTTACTATCAACAATAAAAACGCATTAAAATAGAACATTTTTCAACAAACGTCAATTTCCGTCGCTGCCAACAATTAGCTTGGCTACGCGGAGTATGGTCACTATTTTTGCTATCTAGGAAATAGTCAAGCTTGTGTAATTAATATTGCGTATAAGATAATTCAGTCGAAAAGTTTAAGCATAATGTGGAGTCTATGTAGTTTTTATATAACTTCTGTATAGTTTATACTCCCCAAATATAGTTCGTACATTTTCTGAAAAGTAGAAGAGAATTGCATTCCATGTTAAATTTCATAATTTTAGCAACATAGAATGGACTGTGCAAAATATTTGTTTTTTATTTTCCCAATTCTATAAAAAATGTTTGCCAAATTTTTTTTGCCAAGATTTATTGAAATGCGTAGCCAAATAAACTGGCGAAAAAAGGTACTGAGTATTTACAAATTGCGAATGAGAAAGTTTTACTATCAACAATAAAAACGCATTAAAATAGAACATTTTTCAAGAAACGTCAATTTCCGTCGCTGCCAACAATTAGCTTGGCTACGCGGAGTATGGTCACTATTTTTGCTATCTAGGAAATAGTCAAGCTTGTGTAATTAATATTGCGTATAAGATAATTCAGTCGAAAAGTTTAAGCATAATGTGGAGTCTATGTAGTTTTTATATAACTTCTGTATAGTTTATACTCCCCAAATATAGTTCGTACATTTTCTGAAAAGTAGAAGAGAATTGCATTCCATGTTAAATTTCATAATTTTAGCAACATAGTATGGACTGTGCAAAATATTTGTTTTTTATTTTCCCAATTCTATAAAAAATTTTTGCCAAATTTTTTTTGCCAAGATTTATTGAAATGCGTAGCCAAATAAACTGGCGAAAAAAGGTACTGAGTATTTACAAATTGCGAATGAGAAAGTTTTACTATCAACAATAAAAACGCATTAAAATAGAACATTTTTCAAGAAACGTCAATTTCCGTCGCTGCCAACAATTAGCTTGGCTACGCGGAGTATGGTCACTATTTTTCTTAGGTCTGAAAGCCCATCCGACAGGTGAGGTGATAGGTATATGAAAGATAATATGATCCCTGTGGTTGCCACTTCCGTTGAGTTTTTGTCTAAATTCGGTGACAATTTCAGAGCCATCCAAACCTTATACGGCTTTGGATAACTGGGATAGTTAGAACCTGTAAAACAAAAATTTGCATATTAGTGGTCATTCAGTCTCAAATAATATCGCAAAAATACTTTTTTCTCTTAAAAGTGTAGTCTTTGCTGCTTATAATTTAATTATTCTACTACCCTGCGTCCCTGCTTGCAGGCTTAAAATATATACTTATATCTTTGACAAGATTTGAGATTCAGTTAAATCTATAAACTTGTTTAGTGGCCAAAAGCTCGTACTAGAATTTCCAAGCTTCTAATAGCTAGACAAGTTTCCAATTATTTCTTCAAGCCTTATCAATTATTAAACATATTTAGATTACACAAGCCCATTCCATGTCCTAATTTCTTTAAAACAAAACAAAATATATCGTGCTCGTGTACTAATACTACACCAAGGAGGAAACATATCGAGTTGCGACACTTGTGACATTTTAAATGTTATAGTTTTGTTATAATGCTATAGCCGATTTGAAGTCAATTTATATATCCCTATATTGATTTCAATTGGCTTGATATTCCTTCTTATAGATTATAGCTAGAGTTTTTAGTTTTTGATATATAAGCATTTTGTACAAACTTGAAAAACAAAAAAATTTCAATATTCTTAAACATGACAAGACAATTCTATCAACACTAACTGAAAAGGCTCTAGAAAAACAACGTATTGATTTAGAAAGTGTATTTTCTACTGAATATTTTTATTTTTAATGCTTATATATATCTTTTATAGTTTAAAAAATATTTTGAGCGAAAAAAAGTAAAATGAAAAAAAAATAGCTCAGAAAAACCGTTTTAGACTTTAAAAAGTTCTAAATGTTAAATATTGAAATTACTTTTATATATTCATATTCTGTATCGTATTTTCAACAAAACAAGCAAAATGTGTAAACATGTTTACTTTCCTTATATACATATTACATATGTACTATATACATAATATATATGTACTATATACATAATATATATGTACTATATACATATTATATATGTACTCTATATATATAGTATATACAGTATTGTGATGGGGTCGAAGAATAAAATTTGAGTTCTTGGTGGAAGAACATATTTCAAGCATCCCTAAATTCGAATAGAACGTTTTTGAAGTGATATCTCTCTGTGTTAGTGTGTCCGCGAATCTTTAGAAGCGATTTCCTCCGAACCAATGGAGCATTTTAAACGAAATTTGGTGCAAAATGTACAATCAGCAAACACAGGAAGTCTATTTATTTTAAACTCAATCGAATGGTTAGAAGACTTTGAATTTTTGAATCAAAGTTTGAAAACACTATCAAAACATCATAACCTTGAATAATGGAACGTAAATAATTATTTTAGAAGACGATTAACACAAAGTTTAAAACGTTCTCGAGAATCTGCACATTTTTCAAATAAATATATCAAAGCATTCACTTATAATTAAAAAAAATATATTAATTAATGTAAAATATGTTGACTTCCTATATGTAATATTATGCGATACATTTGTTGTCATCAATTTCTTAAGTCTCGTTCGCTCCATTCACGACATAAGTTACTTTGACTAACAGTTCTGTATTTTGGCGTCTAACAATTAAGCTAGTTATCTGTATATATGGAATGCTTTTCTCTCCTTTTCGCTGGGGCACTTGGCGATCAATGAATTGAATTTTGTGACTGATTTAGCCAACTATCGCCAACTTGGTGTTATATCGTTCCAGATTGATTAAAGCATTGTCAAAATTGCAAAAATGATGCTAATTTAACGAAATTGAGTCCAAATTGATGAGTCATTTTTTCAAATATTTTAATATATGGATTATTGCTTCTTGCGGATGTTATCAATATTGATAATTGTAAATTTAGAGGTGCGTAAAATATGAGTTAATTGGGTACTTTGAAATAGTTTTATACGTTGTCGTCCGTAAAAGTGCCAAATGTGCAATTTGACATTAAAGACATTGTGCAGTGGATCTTATATACCAGTTTTTCACCGTGAAAGAAGTAAACACATTGAATTATATAGGTAAAGTCATGTGCTGCCCACATGATATTTTTATATAGCAGGTTTGGAAGTACTAGTGTCCAAAATGTTTATATTTTTCCGTATTGCCCCCCATTTGAACCAGATACACCCCAAGCATAAATGTTACTCACATCAAAATAATCGTACCTTTCATAAAACATTAATGCGAATTTAATGTTTTCAACAAATGATCAACAAACTTTGCGAAAACTTTTGCGAAATCTGTATTTAATCTGAAATTGACGTACAATCACCAGGAAGAAAAAGTGAGTCTTTTGAGTTGTTTCTTTATGAACGTCACCTATAATGAATGGGATGTCAAGAATGTCTTTCAGGTTAATACCTACGATAGTTTAGTTTTAGTTTCTAGGGAAAAGTTGCTGAGCTTTGGAATTTATTTAGGAGGGATAACTGAATTATGTCGCTAAAAATAATTTGGTTATCTTAAGGGGACGGTGGATGTTGAAATTTTTTTATTTATTTATTGACTTAGAAACATGAAAATTTGTATAAGTATTCTTTTTAACATTACTATATAAAATACCATTCAATTTTTTTTTCACTTTTGTTATAATTTTGTATTTTTTTTTAAATTTAATTTTTTTAACGAAAATTTGAAAATGCTCCTTGCCTGTCATTTGTTCACATTTTTGATTAATTTTAGATTATGATCACTCAAAAACACATTATGAACAAATTTGGGTATTCATTTTTAAATCTCAGAAAGTTAATTTTTTAAAAATATCTTTCTGCATTAAAACTTAATTTTCATCATTTAATTGGGTTATTATTCACTTTTAATTACCTTAATAAAGTTCAGTTAAACATTGCACCTTCTGCTGCAGGTGCAATGTTTCTGCCGGCGATTTCCATGGACGCCAAAGCCTGCAAAGGGGGATCGAACTTGTTGGGATAGGGTATGTCAAATACCTGTCTTTTTGAAAGGTTCTTCGTATAGGATGGACGCTGTCCCATCCGTAAGCAAAAGGTTAAATGTGTAAAACAATGTTATGTATATATTAAAAAAAAACTCGATTTTTGCTCAATTAAACGTCCACCGTCCCCTTAGAATATAAAGATGGTTTTTAGTTTCCAGAAACATGACTTGCAAGTTTACCTTCTTATAGTTTTGCTCATTACTGGTGACAATCAAATTTGCCATCTACATCTTTAGAAAAAAAAACTATCTACATGGTGACCATAATTAGAGTAGAGGTTTTTAGAGCCAGATAGTGAGAAAACTGTTGGGTCAAACTGAACCAAATTTGCAGTAAATACTATTTAGACTATGGGGTTTTGAATTTTAAAAGAAAAAAAAAGTTCGGATTTTTGGCACCGCGGGTCAAAGTGGCGCTGTAAGGTTTATTTTTGGAGAAAATAGGCATAGGAAGTACAGAAAGTTAACATTTTACTTGCATTTTGAAAAGGACATCTAATTTACCTTTTATACATACGTATTTAGCACATTTTATATTTATATTTGCATCGTATATTTACATACGTCCATCATAAACTACATAAAATTTAACGTCAAATCTTTGTCAGCTGGCACAGTTTATTGTTATTATGAGGTAATATTTTATGGCACATGCCTCGACTTGTCGTAAATTTCCTAGTACCATAGGATCCTAGCCTGCACTATTTCACTTGCCACCGGCTGTCATCACAGATCCAATTATGGGGCTCACTAAGAATTTACATTTCTTCTTCCTTTTCCAATTTCGCTTCAGAAATGTTCCATGAAACATCTATTTTTCCGGATCAGTTACCAAAAGTGCTTGGATGATAACTGATATGGATTCAGCATCGAATTTCAGAGAGTAGGACTTCACTAATTATTTACACTCCTTGTTTTTCCAACCTTCAATTCAAAGACGATCCTTGAAACATCTAGTTAACTTTCCCGACTCTCGTCCATGGTGCCTGTGCCGATTATTATTTTTGTTGATTAAAATTAATATTGTCAAGAATGCATTTTACATTAAATTAATTATTTATTAGTATATTAATTATACATGTAATCTGTTCTAACTTACTGCTGTGTACATTGCGTTGGTGGCCGCAAAACCCACCTATTTCTGTGCTTAACGGGATACTAAGTTAACAAACTAAAAATTAAGGTTAATAGTAAAGGAACAAACATTTATTTATCACATACTCAATTTACACTCTTTAGTTTTACAAATTAAATAAATATCACACATAGTGGAATACATCTCAATGGTAGTTCGGGGGGTGTAATGCCAGATGAATTGATATTTGGTTGGAGCACGTGGTGGGATGCATTAATTAGCTTTTCCTTAAAAACACAAATTTAGACAAAGAGGTTATCCTCATATAGTTTAATTGTACGGTACCTGATCTTCTTTCATATAACTTGGGTAACACCGATGCTTTGTCACACTTTACACTTGCAATACCAGATGAACATGAGCTCTCCTTCGAATTCCTATATCAGAGACGCACACACAACTCTTAACTCTGCTACCGTCGCTTCTTCTTGACTAGTCTAACTCCAACAGCCTGCCTTGACCAATTCTGACTCCCACTTCGAGCAACTCTCACTTATATCCCTTTTTCGGTCGGCGGTCCACGTGCTGAAATCTAGAGCTGAGGGCTAATCCGTAGACATGGCGTCGCCGTCTCGGTTGCCGCCAAACGGCTTAACGTGGTATGTAAACATGGGCGTGGTATGTAAGATATGGGGCCACCTGTATATTATCGCCCATCTGCTTAGCGTGGGGATAATCCGCCCGCATTCCTGGTTCCATTATTTTTTAATCCTTCCAAATATTTATTACTTTACATTTCTGGCATTACATTCTCACCCCCCCGCGAAAAAAAAAGTCCAAAAGTTACTCTCCCACAGTTTCACCCCAGTAGTAAGAAATTAAGTTCACAATGGTTCCTCGCAAACACATAAGTTCATCCATCGTGAGAAAGGCTGAGTTCCACTTTTTAGCCTCGTACAACTCATAGCTTTGATAGTTCTTTGTAGTTTCTTGATAGTTCCCTGTCAAGTTAGTCCATTATTCATAATTGACATAATGTACCATAAATTACATGAGGATTACCAACATTCACATTATTATTAAATTGTAAATTTTGATATATATTATTTGCAATGCATAATTTTCATTTCTCCTTTTACATAATTATTTACATACGACATATCATTACATAGCAGCATTCATTACTTTATTATTATTATACATTTTCTTGTTATCATTTCATTTTGTAACATATTGTAGTAGTGCAACTATCAACTTCCGATTCTTGGTTATGGTTGAATTCCATACCACCATATTATTTATAAATTACTTTGTTATTTCACTTTTTTTTTTTTTTTTTTTTTTTTTTTTTGAACTTGCCATATATGTAATGTCAGAAATACATAACATACTTTTTGAAATATACTTATATCCACAATTTAAAACATAAAAACATATACATATACACTCAATTATCACTTTCTATTTATGACATTAATTACAAACTTTTTACATATTTTTCATATTCTTTGTTTTATGAAATTACTATTTACAACAATTCGAGGGCGAAAATTATACCCTCTGGCATTACAACAAACCTCATCATCATTTCTATTATTTTCACAGTTTAATTGCTTTTCTTTAGTGACCTTCCCTTCCTTAATCTGACTTTGATCATTATTTCTAATCACTTTCTCATTTTGATTTTTTTCTTTGTCCTGTGTGTGTGTGTGGTTTGATTCGCTTTCGTCACTATCTTTCAAATATTGTTTTCGCTCCGCTGCCATGTATAGTTTATTTATGTGCACTTTATAAGTTTTATTTTCATCACTTTTAAGACATATTATAACATTATTATTTCGGACTAATTTCGTAATTCTAAATGGTCCATCATATCGATCCTCTAATACCCTTGGTTTTAGGAACTTTTTTAGATACACTGTCGCTCCTATAAATATATCGTTTTTTCTCACTATTTTATATTTCTTTATTTGTTTGTCATTTATCAGCTTTTGTTGTTCCGATGCGTCTTTCACGACTTTATCTATATTTTTTAAATGCTGTGCCACATAATTTTTATAATTATTTACATCACTATACATTATATCTATTTCTTCCTTACTTGGTATGTTTGTTTGTTTAATATTTTCAAATGGCAATGATAAATCTCTAAGATAGAACAGGAATGAAGGCTCAAATCCTGTATTACTGTTAATAGTGTTATTCACATAAAACTTAAACCATTTTAAAGATTCATCCCATTCAAACGTAGTCTTTGACAAACACATTATACATTGTTTCATGTCTCTGTGTATTCTTTCACAACGACCTAAAGAACTTGGGAAATAAACCGAACTGTATCGCCTTTCAATATTTAATGCATTTGTAAAATCTATGTATTCTTTACTTTTAAAAATTTGAGCATTATCGCTTTGAATAATAATTGGAACTCCATAAGTTGTCACGAAGTTTGTTAGCTTATTCACTATTGTTTTAGCAGTAATGTCTCTGACTGCATAGGCCTCAAAGTATCGTGAAAACATGTCTACAATTGTAATTACAAAATTATTTCCTCCATTACTGCGCGGTAGTTTTCCTACGCAATCCAGTTGTAAATATATTCCTGGTTTTAATATTTCTGGCATAGCCTGAAGTCTGGCTGGTGGTATATTTTTGTGTTTTACTAATAAGCATTGATTACAAGACTTACAAAAATTTTCCACGTCTTGGAAAGCCCCTATCCAAAAATATTTTCTTGAAAGTAATTGGTATGTCTTTTTTACTCCGAAATGAGGGAAATGTGCTATCTCTATTATCTTTCCCTTTAGCGAGTGCGGTATTACAATCTTATTCTCATTTATTTTCCTATACGTTTGTCTTTTATTTTCCTTCTTTACCATTAACAGTTTATTTTGGCTATCAATATAGTATACCTTGTTATTGTGATATCGGTTTCTTCCTTTTTGTAATTCCTCTCTAATTTTACTTAATTTTTCATCTACCATTTGTTGCTCTAATATTTTCTCCACATTTATCTCATCATTTTTAATTAAAGTATTTACATATTTGATTTGGTTATCATTGTCAAATACATATCTCGAGCAATAATCACTTGCGTTATTTTCACCTTTTTGATATTTGAATTTAAAATCATACTGACTTATGTCAATTAGCCACCTCGATATGATATTTGGCATTTTATCTAATTTTATGTGGTACATAAGGGATTTTGCGTCACTCAGCAAGGTGAAACTCCTTCCGAACAGATATTCTCTGAAGTGTTGTAAGGATGCGTGTATAGCTAGCAATTCTAGCTTTATTGCAGGATAACGCTTCTCTGCCGGGTTCACAGGTCTTGAATAAAATTCGATAACATGATCGACTCCATTTACCCTTTGCATCAAAATACTACTAATTCCCTTACCTGAGCCATCCGTAGTTAAGACAAACGGGTTTACTTCATCAGGCTGTCTTACAACTGGTTCTTCATAAAATTGCATTTTTTAATTTTTCAAAAGCTTTTCTACATTCATTATTCCACTCGAACCTAACATTCTTTTTTGTCAAATTTACCAACGGTTCTGCAATTTGTGCATAATTTTTTATCAGACCTCTAAAATAGTTTGTTGTCCCAAGAAAGCTTTTTACTTGTTTAACCGTTTGGGGTTGTTTGAAATTTTGCACTTTTGCACAGTTTTTTATTGATGGGCTTATACCATTCGCATTTACTTTATATCCTAAAAATTCAATTTGCGATTTGCATATCTGTAACTTCGCCGGGTCGAGTGTTAAATTATTTTCTTTCAATCTTTGGAAAACAATTTTGATTTTCTCTAACATTTCGTCGTTATTTTGTGCGCATATGACTAAGTCATCTAAGTAAAAGTATATTTTTAACTCTGATAGATCTCCTAACACTTTGTTCATTAAAAGTTGAAAATATGCTCCTGAGTTTTTAAGACCAAACGGAATTCTTTTAGGATTAAAATTTCCCATAAAAGTTGTGAACGTTAAGGCCTTTCTATCTTGTTTTCTTAGTTCGATCTGAAAAAACGCCGCCTTCAAATCCATAACTGTATAAATTTTACTACCAGCGATATTTTGTAATATATCCTTCACCTTTGGTAAGTTTATTGGCAAAAGTGATAAATACGCGTTTATGGCCCTATAATCAATAGCAAGTCTATATTTAGGTTCTTCATTTGGTTTACTTGGTTTCTTTACAAGAATAATGGGACTAGCGTACGTGCTTTGTGAACTTTCAATAATGTCATTTTCCAATAATTCCCTAATTTCTTTTTGCGCAATTTCTCGTACTGCTCTCGGAATTGGGTATGGTCGACTCTGAATAGGATAATTGTGCATAAGTTCGATTTTCGGTACTATTGCTGATGTTTTACCTAGGGTAGCATATGACTTTGAAAAAACCTCTGTATTGGTCATCATTAATGCAATAACTTTATTTCTATCTTCCTTATTTAAGTGCTGTACTTGAAAATCGTCTGGAGATATTTCTTTCTTTCTTAATTCCCGAATTTGTTGATAATCTGTTTTATTTAAATTTTGAATATTATTAATTTCCAACGTGGGTTTACTGCTTTTATTTTTTGTATCAGCAATTTCGATTTGTTCTGTTATTATACCCACGTTCATATTTTTATTAAGTGTAATTTGGCAATTTTTTTCATTGTATAACAACATTCTAATCTTATTTTTATTTTCTATACTTTGGATCGCTTCATCCGTGATTAATGTTCTTGCCATTTTTATTGGAGAAAATAAAACATCCTGTCCCTCATTTAATTCCTGTGACAAAATCAATTGGACTATTTCTGACTCCCCTGGCTTTAATGTTATTTTTCTTTTCAATTTAGCGAAAATCTGCTTTTCCTCTTTCTTTTTAACATTCTTATTCTTATTACTTTCATTAGAACTTGGTAACCATTTTTCATCATTTACATTATCGCGAGTGCTACAATTTTGCATATTAGCGTTTTTTCTATCGTTATCGCTTTCATTATCCTCGCTTATTCTACCTTCATTCTCATTATTGAATTCATTACAACAATTATTTATTTCCTCATATTCGTCGTCATCATTATCATCGCTTATTCTATCTTCATTCTCATTATTGGATTCATTATAACAACTATTTATTTCCTCATATTCGTCGTCATCAGTATTATAATTTTCATAATTACTATTATATCTATTTTCATCGCGAATTCCCTGGCTTTGTGGTTTTTGTTTTGAATTCTGTATTGGGTTTGTATTTTCACTTTTATACAATTTAATCGCAGTATTCCCAAATTGTACTTCGTTATCTTTTGTATTTAAAATTGCTTTATGTGAGGATAAAAAGTCGTAGCCTAAAAGCATTTTATATTGCCCCTGAAAGTTCTGTTTTGTCACGAAAAAATAATTTTTGCATGCCTTTTCCCCAATTCTAAATGAAAATTGAATGCAATTTAAAAATTCTATATTTTCTTTAGTAAACGTCTGAAGTATTACTCTTCTGGTTATGTATTTTATTTTTACATTTCTATTCTGTTTTAGTTTTTGAAATGTTTCCAAATCTATAATACTAACTTGAGCCCCACTATCAATTACACTTATTATTTTTATTCCTTTGCAATCTATTTCTACTATCGGTAATTGTGGGCTAGATACGTTCTCACATTCGCTTGAAAGGATACTTTTGGTATCATATTTTGCTTTATCATTATTTTCATAATATTGTCCTCTCTCCAAATTTGTATAGTTTTGCCAGTCATCTCCATTTTTGTTATTTCTATATGTTTGTGAACCGAATTTATTTATTTTTCTGGAATTTGTACGATTCGTTCCTTGGTCCCAAATTCCAGCTCTTAGTTTAAATTACTATTATTATTGTTTCTCTCATATGTGTTTGATCTTATATTTCTTCCGTTGCGCCCCCTAAAATTTCCTCTTATACTTTGCCTCTCTCTATTTTCTACGTTGGTTTCTAATTGATCGTAATAATTTCTTTGATCATTATTATTTCCTTGATATTCCCTATTATTTCTATTATATCCTCCTCGTTCAAAATTTCTGAGATTTTCGTTTCTGTTTCCTCTGATATAATTTGTTTGCTCCAACCCATATTGCTGATAATTCATTCGTTTGGGATTCCTTGCAAATGCAGTATTACACTCATTGTACCAGCAATCTGAGAAATAATGTCCATTTTTTCCGCACCCTATGCAAAAAACAGCTCGTTCCATGGATTGATTTGGTATATTTTGCAATTTTAATTTATTAATTTCTAAAGTCAAATCTTGAACCTGTGTTGTAAGTAACATTTCTTTCAGTTCGTTATGTGATTCTTCTGGAGTCCTATCATTAAGAATTATTTCAAACAGTTCGGCATCTTTTATGGCATCTTCAAACCGCTGCGGATCTTTTTTCTTCACTTCAATTGCCAAATCAGGGCGTAATGCGCTAATGAATTTTCCCAACATTATTTTATTGGTTATTTTCTCTACCTCTCCATCTGTTGTATCCTTAAGGTTCAAAAATTTACGCGCTGCGTTTTTTATTTTTAGCACAAGCTCGTCCACTGACATATCAGGCGTTTGTTTTATTTTATTGAAAGCGTCCTGTTCTTGCGTTATCGTTATTCTGTTTGAAAATTTTTTTATTAGTAATATTTTTATTTTATCAAACTCCTTTTCGTTTTGTAATTCAGGGTTTTGAATTAAAAACTGCATAGCCTTATCTTTTAATCTGGTTTTAATGATAGCCACTTTATGCTCTTCCTTCCAACTTGCTAACTCCGCTAATTCATCAAATTGTTTTATAAAGAAATTTATATCTTCCTCCTTACTCCCACTAAATAATGGCAGGATCTGCATTACTGGAATATCCATATTTTTATTATTTCTATCCAATTTACTATAATTTTTATTTGATATTTTTGAGTCTTCTTTCAAACTTAAACTCCTTGTTATAATTGAACTTTTCACCACTTTTTTAACTGGTCCCATTCCTATATCCCATTTTTCTAATTATACCTTCGATCTCATTTAGAAGAACCCTTTTTTCCATTTCATTGATAAAACTTTACATAATCATACATATAACATAAGGAGAAATGAGAATTGTGCACAATATTTTCACAATCATCTATGTCGCCACCAGTTGTCCAACCTTATCAATATTTATTTTTTATTATTATTATTCCTTTTATTTTTATTAATTTCATAAATCCTTATTTTATTCCCGTTACTGCTAAAGTCACGAGCACCAAATGTGCCGATTATTATTTTTGTTGATTAAAATTAATATTGTCAAGAATGCATTTTACATTAAATTAATTATTTATTAGTATATTAATTATACATGTAATCTGTTCTAACTTACTGCTGTGTACATTGCGTTGGTGGCCGCAAAACCCACCTATTTCTGTGCTTAACGGGATACTAAGTTAACAAACTAAAAATTAAGGTTAATAGTAAAGGAACAAACATTTATTTATCACATACTCAATTTACACTCTTTAGTTTTACAAATTAAATAAATATCACACATAGTGGAATACATCTCAATGGTAGTTCGGGGGGTGTAATGCCAGATGAATTGATATTTGGTTGGAGCACGTGGTGGGATGCATTAATTAGCTTTTCCTTAAAAACACAAATTTAGACAAAGAGGTTATCCTCATATAGTTTAATTGTACGGTACCTGATCTTCTTTCATATAACTTGGGTAACACCGATGCTTTGTCACACTTTACACTTGCAATACCAGATGAACATGAGCTCTCCTTCGAATTCCTATATCAGAGACGCACACACAACTCTTAACTCTGCTACCGTCGCTTCTTCTTGACTAGTCTAACTCCAACAGCCTGCCTTGACCAATTCTGACTCCCACTTCGAGCAACTCTCACTTATATCCCTTTTTCGGTCGGCGGTCCACGTGCTGAAATCTAGAGCTGAGGGCTAATCCGTAGACATGGCGTCGCCGTCTCGGTTGCCGCCAAACGGCTTAACGTGGTATGTAAACATGGGCGTGGTATGTAAGATATGGGGCCACCTGTATATTATCGCCCATCTGCTTAGCGTGGGGATAATCCGCCCGCATTCCTGGTTCCATTATTTTTTAATCCTTCCAAATATTTATTACTTTACATTTCTGGCATTACAGTGCCTTCGGACATAAAAAGAGTTTCTTTTTGGTTATTTTATTTAAATTCAACAATCGTTTTTGTACTTTGCAAACACCAATGTCTGGCACAGTACTACGTACTTTTATATGCTTCCTATGTCGAAAGCCATACTCAAATCTGAAAGTAACATGCTCCAACCCTCGCTGACCTTTCTCAATCTGTCATCGGACATGGAGTCTTCGGACATAAAAACAGAGTTTCGTTTTGGTTATTTTATTTAAATTCAACAATCGCTTTTGTACTTTACAAGCACCAATGTCTGACACAGTGCTACGCACTTTTATATGCTTCCCATGTCGAAAGCCATACTCAAATCTGAAAGTAACGTGCTCCAACCCTCGCTGACCTTTCTCAATCTGTCATCGGACTTGGAGTCTTCGGACATAAAAACAGAGTTTCGTTTTGGTTATTTTATTTAAATTCAACAATCGCTTTTGTACTTTACAAACACCAATGTCTGACACAGTGCTACGCACTTTTATATGCTTCCTAAGTCGAAAGCCATACTCAAATCTGAAAGTAACGTGCTCCAACCCTCGCTGACCTTTCTCAATCTGTCATCGGACATGGAGTCTTCGGACATAAAAACAGAGTTTCGTTTTGGTTATTTTATTTAAATTCAACAATCGCTTTTGTACTTTACAAACACCAATGTCTGACACAGTGCTACGCACTTTTATATGCTTCCTTAGTCGAAAGCCATACTCAAATCTGAAAGCAACGTGCTCCAACCCTCGCTGACCTTTCTCAATCTGTCATCGGACATGGAGTCTTCGGACATAAAAACAGAGTTTCGTTTCGGTTATTTTATTTAAATTCAACAATCGCTTTTGTATTTTACAAACACCAATGTCTGACACAGTGCTGCGCACTATTATATGCTTCCTAAGTCGAAAGCCATACTCAAACCTGAAAGTAACGTGCTCCAACCCTCGCTGACCTTTCTCAATCTGTCATCGGACATGGTGTCTTCGGACATAAAAACAGAGTTTTGTTTTGGTTATTTTATTTAAACTCAACAATCGCTTTTGTACTTTACAAACACCAATGTCTGACACAGTGCTACGCACTTTTATATGCTTCCTAAGTCGAAAGCCATACTCAAACCTGAAAGTAACGTGCTCCAACCCTCGCTGACCTTTCTCAATCTTAAAGTCCAACATACTCAAGAATTCCTTTATGCCTGATCGCCCTAGAAATACCTCTATAATTACTCGCAGGGTTGCTAAACGTCGCCTAATATCATTCTTTTTGGGGAGGATTCTATTTCTCAGGATTGACTATAGAGCTTAAATGATGATTAATATGGATCCAGTTCAAAATTCCACAGAGATTTAGATCATTTACTAATTATTCCTGTTTCCGATATTTTCCCAATTACGGTTCGAAAATTTTTATTTTCTTGAAAACATGCATTTATATAAATAGATAAAACCCAAATGATGACTGATTTGAATTCAGCAGCCAGTTTCTAAGGGGAGGTTGGGGATTCATTAAGAATTTCAATTTCCAGTCACTTCATTTTGATTTTAGAATCGGCAATAGCTGGAGCTTAGAATATCGATTCAGCGTTAACTTCTAGTCGGACGAATTTTCTCACTCTCTAGAAGTAGCTATTCTCTTCCGGTTCTAGATACCGATTAATAAATCTGCATTTCCCTTGCAGCATATATTTCTCCGGATTGGCTATTGGTTAAACGATGGAGATATTGGAGAATGTTTGTAAATTTTGCAAGAAAACATTTGAAAAATCTGTTTAGTTGGTCCAAGTGATCTCAATTATAGCATATAACTCTTCAATTCACAGGTCTTGAAAAGATCTTTCCGTTGATGCAGATCATGGCAATATACTCCTGCGAGGGAGTAACTTGGAGGTTAATGATGTCATGAACACAAAAATTGTATCGCGGTTATTTGTCACTACAATGATTGAAATTGTGAAGTTACGGAACCATTGAACCATAAATTACCCGGCTGATACATAATTATGTCAAATATTGTCATGTGCTGCCATGTCAACAAAATATGAAATATGTTCGCCCGAAAATATAAAAAGTGTTCGTCCGAATTTCATAAAATTATATTCAGTTCTAAACTTTTCGGTATCAAAGCCGCATAAAATATTTTGTGAAAATGTATTAATATTTGTGGCAGCTATAGTGTATACAAGATACTGACCACAGACAAACGCTAGACAGAGATATAGGCCTGCATCGCTCTAAAAGTAATCGAAATATGTTCAGGAAGTTCTAAATAATATATTAGCATCAAAATCTTGAACACTTTTCATGAAAGTAATACTTTATCCATAATATATTCTATAGTATGAGAGAGTAGAAATGGAACGATATATATTACATAAATTTGTAAAGTTGGAATCCCGATTTGTTAGATAAACATCTGTTTTCCGTTTCGACAAATATCTTATTTTATTTTGTATTGTCTGCCTCGAATAAAGCTGTTTTTACAGACGAACTTTGAACTGATTTTTGGTTTTAATTGTCTGTAACTTTTAAACTAATTCGAATATTTTGAAAACATCTCTCTGAGGGTCATCGTATTGAGAGTTGAAACACACCTGCAGACTCTGTACGACACTTTGTTTTCTTCTACAGGCAACATATACGCACGAGAGGCACACAAACATTTCCTTTTATTATGTAAGATTACAGGAAACGTATAAATCCGTCTAAAACTCTAGTTCCGATTTTCGACTTTGTTCCAGTACTTCCCCTGTACATCACCTTTATGCTATAGGGAATGTAATAATGGCATGTATTGTAGGGAAAATAATATACTATATCAGGCATTTTAGGGAAAGTAATATATAATGTCATGTATTGTAGGGAAAGTAAAATTATAAAACAGACGAAAAATATACAAACTTTTACAATCTTTTTATGCATCTTTGCATAATTACGAAAGAATGAATAATTACTTCCGCCCATTTGTATCTCACAATTACCCAACAATTGATCTGCTTAAATCTATGACGGACTAAACAACTCTTCGATCATTTTCCTGACACCAAAACATTCTATCTAGATCTATTGCAAAACATTTATTCTATTAAAGATTCTTAAAAGAGTTATCTTTTAATCATATCTGAGAAGAAAGACGTGGTTGACAGGTGCCTATTTATGAAATGTCATTTTTAGATAACGGTTTGTGAAACTTACATTCCACTTTGAATACAAGCTTGTCTTTTGAAGTTGAAGAATAGATTCGTCTTATTTGAGGTTTTATTATTTAATCATGCAAAAATGTGGTTATTTTTTTAACGAAATGTATTATTAGTTATATGTACATATTTATATTTTATGTAAAATAACTTTTTGTTACATTAGTGAAGGCTAACTGTTTAAAACTTTTACAATTCTTATTTGAAAAATTGTTATTTAATAAACTAAATTATATTCAATAACAATGGCAATAACTTTGAAAATACCGGAAATTTAAAAAAAAAATTGAATGAAATAATTGGCACACAAATAGGCGTGAAATTTGACAGCTTCAAATATGTTCTCTATTATGAACATGTATAGTGGCACCTACGATTATTTGTTCTGTTCCACTACTATTAATGCAATACGTAAAATAACAGAAATTGCATTAATGATTTTCACTAAATTACATTAATTACCAGTAAATTAGTTATTTAGTTCGTAAATAGCATAAAATAAAATATGTGCATTATATTCCCGTTCCTGTATGTGTTGTTTATGTTAGCAATCCTGAATAGGACATCACTTCGCTAAAAATCATATTTTGTCATCAATCTTTTGAGATAAAATATGGTTATTGGTAAATTTTTGTCATATTCAAGAATTTTAGCAGGAAGTACATTAGATAACTGTGCATGTAACAGTTGTTTGTTTTAGCATATGACAATAATTCGGTAATTATCATACTGTGTCACAAATTAGGTTATTGGCGAACTGCTGTCATATTCTGGAATTTGATCAGATAATACATTATATACCAGTGCTTGTTAGGATTATTTCGCTTAGAATTCCTGAATATGATTTCAATTCACCAATATCTATATCGTGTCATCAATAATTAGAGACAAAATATGATTATTAGTGAAATGCTGTCACATTCGGGAGTTTGAACAAAATGTACATTATATACCTGTGCAGGTTAGGGTTGATTTTATTTTAGAATTTATGTGTATGACAGTAATTCAACAGTATGTGAGTAATTCACCAGTATGACAGTAGTAATTCACCAATTGTGTCATCAATAATTTATGACCTAATTTGGTTAATGGCGAATTGCTGCCATATTCGAAATTTGAACAGGATGTACATTTGATTCATGTGCGTGTATGGGTTGTTTATTTTAGCATCTTAAATATAACGAAAATTTATTAATTGCCATATTTTATCATCATAATTTGAGACACAATATATTTTTTGGCGAATTGCTGCCATATTCAGGAATTTGAACTGAATGTACATTAGATACTTGTGCATGTAAGAGCTGTTTATGTTAACATTATTGAATATGACAACAATTTACCAATGACCATATTGTGCTCTCAGTAATTCGATACAGGGTATGATTAGTCGCAAACTGCTGTCATATTCAGGAATTTGATCAGAATATATATTAGATTCCTGTGCATGCAGGTGTTGTTTATTTTAGTATTCCTGAATACGATATCAATTCGCCATTAACCAAATTCTGCCAAATAAATGCCAGATTTTGTCGTTTCCTACTCATTAGACAATGTTCTGCAAGCATGTAATTGACCATTTTCGTCTATCCTGCTTTGTTGTCGACTTCGATTACATAACTATTTAAATTATTTCCTCAAGGGGTGTTGAAATCCATTTTACTCGATTCTACTACAGACAGACCTAACGCCACTTTACTACAGACAGACAGACCTAACGTATAAGTACAATGACTTATCCTTACAAAAATATTGGGATGCTTAATAAGGACTTTCCTAGGAATCCTGCATATCGCACCCAACATTCTCCCCACATTCCATGACGTAATCAATTCTGCGACTACATCTATTACGTAATGCCACAAAATGGTACACGGAATTGTCATTAACTGAAATCTTTCTAAAGAGCTATAATGGTTAATTGGACTGCTACTAATACTTCCCATTATGTCTGAGATATAGAATCTGTGTCTTTTGTATTGCGCATTTACGCAAGGTATCTTCTTACAAAGACAAGATACTGAAGCTTTTTAAAAAACATTAGACGTTTAATAATTTAATGACGAAGTAAATAACATGTATCACTTTTATCTGTAATTAAAAGTATGGCCAGATCCGGTCCGTAAAGATCTTTCTTGTGGCACACCAGTAAAATTAGTCAAAAATAATATCTAGATTCTGAGTTGCCAGTTATCATTCTAATTCATTCAGACTTCAGTTTTATGTTCATTTATACCATAAACGGAACAAATTGAAAAACTGCACTTTTTTTAGATGTCAATTGATTTTATAAAAAAAATAAATAAATCGGCAATAGCTCCAGTCCGATGGAGGTGACATGGTTTCATGTTACTAACGCGTCTTGTGAAATAAATATACAAAAAAGTTCAATAAGTTCATTTGTAATTTTCAGTCTAATTTGCTTCATTTACAACACATAATATTGATCTATGGTAACTAAATACTATCTATGGTAAACTTCTATATTTCGAAAAATAAGTACTGTATCTGTAATATAATTATATATCCTTGAAGGACTTTTAAAGGGATGCTGAAGGACTTACTTACTTAAACTTTTAGATTCGTGGTATGAGCACTACACACTTTGTAAACGGAACATTTTCTATATTTTACAATTTGACAGGACATGAATGGGACATCCACGCGGTTAAGACACGGGGATAGCATTAAGACCAGAATTTGGTTCCCGACTGTGGCCAAATTGTCCCCCCGTTCACCCAGAGTACGGGCACGTCAAATATTAGTGTCTCAAAGTTCTTCTGAGAGGTTAGCATACGAGAAGGTGGGTACGGTTCCTGCTCCCCTCGGTTCCGGTATAAATTGGGTGGTATTATCCCGGTAGACCAAACAGATAACTTAAACCTTCGGTTTGACTGGACGATCTGGGTCTAAAGAAGAAAATAATTGGCAGGACAATTGTTCCAAGGCTAAAAGATCTTTCTCTAAAAAATATTAATAGAGAAACTAAATGTCTTACTGAAAAATTTTATCGCTTTCTGTTTAGATTAATTTTTTACATAATTTAAAACACATTTCGAGATAAAGTATAATCTGATCAAATCTGTTGGTTTGATAAAAATGCTTCTTTTTGTCGAAACAATTTGTTAAAAATATTAGACAATTGAAACTATTTTTGTATATTATTATATTGTACTCCTATTTTTAACAAAAATGTGTAATTTATTTAGATTGTTATTTAAATAATTTATACATGCGTCCAAAATCTTTACATTTTTCTTAACACTGGTTACCCTCGGATATGAGTTATTCACGTAAAAAAATATATCTTTGAATATGTAGAACTTAACAATAGGTCAACGAAGTCTATACGGTTGGTGCATTCATCTGATTTGTCTGCATTAAGATTCACTATATTAATATCTTCCACACGTATGACGATTTTCAAAATGTGAATTTTTGGTATTAGCTACTTTCATTTATAGGAAATATCATTATTATCCGTAAAAATATTTATAGGAGAATTGTAAAATTTTAGTATTTTGTTCTCTAATTATGACTATTACACAAAGTTCTACATGGTCCAATTTCTTTCCATGATGTATCAACGTGAAAAATTCAAAGCGATACCTGTGTTCATATTTGATTCACCCTATCCATGCATCACAAATACACGCAGACGGTTGTTTGCTCAAACGTTTTCGAAAGTTCTGAAAACAATAATACAATGTCACAATACAATCAACAATAAAACAATACTACAGTGTGTTTTAAAGTAATATCCAACACAGAATTTATTACGTCAACTTGTTTCGAAGGCAAAAAGCGGCATTCTTCTCCTGAAAAAGCAGATAAAGCAGCTTTCACTCATTAAAACAAGATTAGTCATTTCTGCTAGAACAGAAAACGTGACTGAAACAGGGAACGCATGTTGCCAACGGCGAGAAGAACAAGAAAGATAGATAAAGACCATGAAGGAAGGAAAGCGTAGCAAGATATTATGAATAAGGGGTAAAATACCATATAGGAAAGTGGACATTTAACTGAATGATTTAAAGCATTTGCTCAGTGAGTAAAACTACTAACGTAAGTGTCCTACTAAATTGGAAAAGTCAACTAACCAGATTCTGAAGTTAAATCTTTTGAGTTGTTCAAAGATGTAAAATAAATGGAACAGAAAATGAAGGAACAAACGGGTATTAGAGGCAATAAGAGATAACTCCGTCAACAAAAACTTCGGGAAATTAAAAAATAAATTCAGGCTGGAAAGCTACCGAAAACAAAGAAGGCTAGCGATATGACAAAATTTAACCATATATTTCCAAGCAATAGAGAAAAAATAAGAATTTTCTTTAATACAGAGGTTTGGTTGAGAAACAATCAAGAAACTTTAAGAAAGTTCAACTAAAATTATAGTTAGGAATAAACATGATCTTAGATTCCGAAAAAATTAAAACGTGATTGAGACCCAAGAATGTTAAGCAATTGAGGGCTTAGATATTTACTGTTTTGTCGTGTAAAGCTTGCGCTACCTGTTTATCCAGACGAAAAAATATATTTTTTCTTTTGAAATCGATTGATACTATTAGTTTTGTGTTGGATGTTGCTTTAATCATATTTTTATTAGTTTTATTGCAGTAGCAACCTTTTAGGTGCGACTTAAAATGTCATTTAATCTTCACAGACAAGTAATTTTACGGATATTCATGTAGCAGAGATTTAGAAGGGGTTTTGGCTTCCATTTACGAATAGCCAGTATAATTCTAGACAAAATGCATGTATATATTTATATCGCGCTAAAACTAGGTTAAAGTATTAAAACATAATTTTATCTCTAAGCAACGCATTTACATCTAAACTTTGGGTAATTCAGATATAATTCAAAATTGTGCAAAATTTATGAAGGATGTTTGAAAAATGGTTGTTCAATTTAAATATAGATTTGAAAAAAAATTGGTATAAAAATTCAATTTCTATATGATGCAAAATTTAAGTTTCTGAATTTATCCCACTTTCATTTAATATGGGAATTTGATTTCAGTAGTGGATGTAAATAAACTTCCGTGGAAGTTTTCTCTCCCACAGAGAACATTTGCATTTAAATGGAAGGAGAATAATTGAGTTTTCGTATATTTAAAAAGGACCATGAAAGGTGATTAACGAGTTCATCGGTAGAAAGTGAATATGTGGCAGCGCTGATTTGAATAGAAAATTAATGGAATAGAATGTCCATTAACAAATAGCCCCAGAAAAATTAACAAAAAATATATATATATTTATACGTCGCTGTTGCTTACTATTTGGGATCTCTAAACTTTTAAGCTAAGCTCAATGTATTTCATCGACGACATATATGTTACATGGCATATATGTAACATTGTAAGTTGTGGAGGGATTACAATGGATAAAGATGGTCCATGTGTTACTTTCACAATAAGTATATGATTCCCCAGAACACCTGCAAGGAAGTCAAAACAAAGCTTCTTCGACTCTGTTAACGGAGAGGTCTCCATCACAGTGGGGCGCTTTGGAAAGAGCTGACCGCCACTGGTCACACGTGCGCCCGGGTGCTTGGGAGTTTTGGACCAGCTGACACTCATTAATTCTAGGATGTTAACCAACCCTCCCAAATGACAGCACCCAATAACTGAGATGTAACGAAATACCGTCCAATGAAAATATACAGGGGCTTCAGTGTAAGGCCAATGACAACCAGGGACGTTGTCCTTGTAGGAGGTGACTTTTTTCGGATGCCGAGAGAGAGAGAGAGAGAGTTTTTGAGAGAAGTTTTGAGGACACTTGATATTTTGATCCCGAGAAAAAGGTCCTCAATCCACGCAGCAGATGACAGGCACCCGTCGCCTTCCTACTAGCTGACGAGCTATCCATCGAGGTACTGAGGTATGCCATGCATGTATTTTACATACTTTGTTGATGACACGATTTCCCCCCCCCCCTCTCTCTCTCTCGCTGCATGTGATTAGCATCCGTATGTAAGATAATTAGTTTTTGTGTAAATTAGCTTAATTGCATTTCAAGGTGAACCTATGTTTAGGTACGAATTAATTTCAATCTTAATGTAAATTTAATCACGGAGAAACTTACTTATATGTTTTAAATGTGTAATTTTTGAGAGCCGTTCTTTTATAACGTGATCAGTATTTCTTACAAGGAGATTTGATGTAACCTACCACTAGGGTGGTGCAAATTAGAATAACTGTGCGGAGAGGATGTCTGAGAATAATCTTGTTTATATTAGAATGCCAATGGAATATTTTCTTATTACTATAACCTTTTTGTAAATAAACTTGTTATTGTTTTATATTATGTTCGCTGTCCTCATTATCCATTAACATTTTATTAATTGATTTATATGTATTTATATTCGACAAGGCCAATGTCAGAGATCACTTTAATGGGGAGAAATAATAATATTTGCGTTCTGGCCGGACGTGTGGTGAATATCCACGCATCAATATATAATAGTATAAAATCTGAAAGGGTTCATTGTATAAAACGATTGCCGTAGAATTCTATCGATCAATACCGTAGAATTGCATTCCACACCGTAGAATTCCTTCAAATGGGACTGAAAATTGAAGAAATGTAGAGGAGGGAGCTTAATGGGAATTTTCATGCAAAATAAACACATAGAATTCTGTCAATCTGCCCCGTAAACTGCAACTGAAAAATACGAAACTGTAGTGGAGGGCGATTAACAGTTATTTTCATGTAAACAATCTGATGTGGGCAGCACATGACTTTCCTTGCAGATTTATATCCATGTTCTCTTTAGTTTAATTAATTCAATTCACTTTTAATTCACTTGTCGTTCTCATTTGATAAGACTTTTTTTCAAAGATGGCGTAGAGAAAATAAAAAAGAAACTAAAATGTCTCGAGAACGGCTAGTCCTAGTGTAATGGGGTTGGTCTTATTCTTTTC
Organism: Amaurobius ferox; assembly: GCA_951213105.1. Taxonomy (NCBI): domain Eukaryota; kingdom Metazoa; phylum Arthropoda; class Arachnida; order Araneae; family Amaurobiidae; genus Amaurobius; species Amaurobius ferox. The sequence continues at coordinate 36,215,832 of OX578145.1, forward strand.
TTTGCTAACAATTACGAAAGAAACGAGCATTTAATGGATATATTTCAGCATACGTAGTTTTTTATTTTAAATTTTTGCGGGCCATTTTGCGAAAAAAGGCAGGTTATTTTTTTCGAATCATACCAAAATCTAATCCGCACCAGAGTGACCCACAAGTGACTTATCTACCGAATTTTGTGAAATTCGGTCCATTAGTTTTCAGATAGAGTGGATACAAGCTTTTGCGGGCCATTTCGCAAATAAAGGTTGGTTCTTTTATCTCGAGTCGTACCCAAAACTAATCAGCACCAGATTCGTCCACAAGTGACTTACCTACCAAATTTTATGAAATTCGGTCCATTGGTTTATTAGTTAGAGTGGATACAAAATCTGCACAGACAGACAGACACACACACAGACGTCAAGCTGAAAATAGTTTTTTCGTATTCTAGAGGTCTCGAAACATGTAGATCTGTCGAAAACTCGAGTTGCGATTTTCGGAATGATTCCAATACTTTCCCTATACATTACCATGTATTGCAGGAAAAGTAAAAATCTGATGTGGGCAGCACATGACTTTCGCTGCAGACTTATATCCACCTTCTCTTTATTTTAATTCAATTTAATTCACTATTAATACAATTTTCGTTCTCATTTGGTAACTGGACTCATTTTCAAAGGTGTCGTAGAGAAAAACTGAAATATCTGGAGAACGGCTAGTCCTAGTGTAATGGGGTTGGTCGTATTCTTGTGTTCGCTAAAAATTACGTATAAAACAAGCATTTAATGGGTATATTTCAGCATACGTAGTTTTTATTTTAGATTTTGTTGATTTTTGCGGGCTGTTTGCAAAGAAAAGCAGATTATTTTTTTTTTCGAATCGCACCAAAATCTAATCAGCACCAGGATAACCCACAAGCGACTTATCTACCAAATTTTGGGAAATTCGGTCCATTAGATTTTCAGCTAGAGTGATTAAACTTTTGCGGATCATTTCGCAAAAAAGGCGGGTTCTTTTACCCCGAATCATACCCAAAACTAATCAGCATCAGATTCGCTCACAAGTGACTTATCTACCAAATTTTATGAAATTTGGTCAATTAGTTTTTAGTTAGAGTGGATACAAAATCTGCACAGACAGACAGACACACAGACTCACAGACATACACACAGACGTCACGCTAAAAATAGTTTTTTCGTATTCTAGAGCTCTCGAAACGTGTAGATCCGTCGAAAACTCGAGTTGCGATTTTCGACATGATTCCAATACTTTCCCTATACATTACCATGCATTGCAAGGAAAGTAAAAAATACATAGAATTCAGTCAATCTGCCCCCTCAAATGCGACTAAAAATTACGAAAACTGTAGAGGAGGGCGCTTAACGGGAAATTTTATGTAAAAGAAACACATAGAATTCCGTCAATCTACCCTATCAAATGCGACTAAAATTTACGAAATCTGTAGAGGAGGGCGATTAACGGTTATAACGCTTAACGAGGTGCCGTCCAGACTTCCATTGGAGAATCACCTATATATCCTGCGGAGGCCGAAAAACTCATGTATTTTGATGTAATTATTTATTTATTTTATCATAAATTAATGTTTATTTATTTTATCATAAATTAATATCCGCTCAATTAAAACTTTTTGGAGCGTTTTTGTCAGAGTTTTGTGCCATTTTCTTGCCTTCCTATTTTTAACAACCTGTAAACAATTTTTACGACCACTGCATCACAGCTTTATATGATCCATATTCTTCGATTTTAAGAAAATAATTCAAATTTATTAGTTCTGAATATTTTGAATTCGTTGAGAAGATTCTCTACAATTAGCTTCATTTTATAACAAACGAAAATTCCTACTCCAAGCATTTTCCAAGTGGAAAAGTACACACATATATATATAAGTTCATATATAACAAGAAAGATCAATCATGCTTAAAGCATTGATTATGAAACACTTTCCAACTTCAATGCAATTTTATTTAAACAAGTCTAGAATGCAATACATTCCTCGGTAATATTTTGAAACCTATCACAATACTGCATTAATTTATTATATTTGAAAACTTAAACCTTCATCGAAAAAAATGAACTTCATTCAAATGACGGCATTGAAATATACATTGCCTGGTTTAAACATCTCTAAAATGTTATACATTTCTCGGTAATAGATTTAGAATTATCATAATACTACGATAATTTATTATATTTGAAAACTTCATCGAAAACAACTGAAATTAATTCAAATGACGTCATAGAAAAAATAACACGCCTGGATCTCTCTATAAAAACAGGATTTCATTCATAACTTTCTCCCATTCATTTCATTCATCGCAATACTATAATAATTTATTTTATTTAAACATTTTATTTAAGACCATGGAGCTACAAATAATTAAACTCTATGCTTAAAACTTCATCGAAAAAAATCGTCCTTCTCTTTATAAAGTAAATTAATATTTCATTCATATCAGCCATGCAGACTCCATGGACTAAATTATTTTGTGTTAAAAAAATACAGGAATTCTAATACAACTCATTCTACATATTTTGCTGTTTACATTTTACATAGGTGAAAAATAGGCTTAGTTATAGAAATAATCAAATTTAGATGAGCATTTAAACTCAAATATATTGTCATTGCGTTGTTTCAGTATGATGCACAGAATTTAAACAAAAATAAAGTAGTTTTAGGACGGATACAACACTCACTATGAATTAAAAAGAACTTAAAATAATCACGATTTTGAAACAAGATGGATGCCATATATCATTTTGAAGTGGGTCATGTGATCGTTTCATATCATGGTCACGTGATCGTTTCATATAAGAGGTGTAATTATTATTTTAATTTTTATTTAAAAAACTACGGAATATATTTCGCTGAATTTTTTTTATATATTTTATGGAACAATTTAAATATTACCTAAAATTTTCGAAGCAATTTGTGAATTTTAAATCCGCTTAGAAAATGTTTGAAAAAATAGTTCCCATAGGGCTCAATGTATTTCATTGTTTCAACCCGGGTTCAATCCAAAACTAATTGGGTGATATTATTCATTTATATTCCCATAGGTCCTACAGACCGTCTGAACAACACGATTATACTATTGATGAGTCTTTGTGACTGAAATTTGAAGTTATATAGTCGAAAATTGAACATGAAAATTATATGTATTCTCTTTTATAAATGTTAGTTTGCATTTATATTTCCCCATTTATTAGCCCAATTTTTGAAGTCAAAATTATTATAACAAGCTTTTGTAAAAATCAGGTGCATCTTACTGGACATCGTGTTAAGAAATGTTATGAAACCATTCAATTTTATGCGCATATTCAAACTTCTAATTTACTTGTTAATTTAAATACCTATTTTAATACTCATTATGACCAAAAATGAGGTTAAAATTATTTATTTGTAAATTTTTAAGGTAATGGCATCAGACTTAAAACATTTAGCAGTTAGAATATCAAAAATTAAGAAATTAGTTTTAAATCAAATCATTTTTATTTTCCTATGTATAGAGAAATATTAGAATCACGTCGAAAATCGTAACTCGAATTTTCGACGGATCTACAGGTTTTGGGAGTTCTAGAATACGAAAAAATTATTTTAGCGTGACATCTGTGTGTGTGTCTGTTTGTCTCTCTGTGTGTGGGTGTGTGCATGCGTGTATTTATGTGTGTGCGTTTGTGTGTGTGTGTGTATGTGTGTGTGCGTATGTGTGCCTGTATAATGTATGTATGCACTCTTACTCAAAAACTAATGCACCAAATTTCATAAAATTTTATAGGAAAGTTTTTTTATGAGTTACCCTAGTGCTGATTATAAATGATTCGGCATAAAAGTACACAAAGTTTGCAAAATGATCCGCAAAATTGCCACTTTAGATTGAAAACTAATTGACCAAATTACACGAAATTTGGTAGATAAGTCACTTGTGGATTTCCTAATGCTGATAATCTTTTTGTACGGGAAAAATAGTCTGCCTGTTTTTGCAAAATGGTCCTCAAAAATCGTCAAAGTGTAAAATAAAAGACTATTCATGATCAAATGTATCAATTAAATGTTTGTTTTATCCGTAATTTTTAATGATGAAAAGAATAAAACCAATTGCTTTAATCTATGGTTCTCGAGATATTAAACTTGTTTCGCATTTTTGCTATGCCGGTATTGAAAATAAGTTTAGTTAATGAATGAAAACGAAACTGAATTAGAAGTGTAATTACAGTGTAATTTAAAAAATATGCGTTTTATTTAGTGCAATTAAACTCGATTTAATGAATTATTTATGAAATAAAAGTAAAATGAATTTGAGTTTGCAGGGAAAGTCATATGCTGCCCACAACATATTTTTAATTAATGCAGAAAGTCAAAACATTGTATGTTTCATTTAACAATGAAAACATTTATTTGAAATAAAAATGTATGCATCCATAAGTTATCTGTTAGTTCAAAACATATTTCTTTAAATGAAAGCTTTCTTTAAAAGATAACTTTGCAACATAAAATTTTATCATTCTTAAAAAAATAAATGGATTACGTAAAAAATGTAAAAAAATAAAAATAAAAATGTGAAAAAATGAAAGACTTTGATGCATTTTCAATTTAATATAAGGATAAAAATAATTTGTTCCATGAAGAATTCACCATGAAAATGTAATGTTTAGATAAAGTTACCATTTTGATTATTGTCTCTAAGCGAAAATTTGAAAAGATTTTCGAAAGAAGTTTCAATTTAGAACAGAATAAAATAATTTTGCTTTAGTTTTAATGTGAGAATATTCCTAAAACTGAAACAAGTGAAAGAAAAAAAAAAGTTCTATATTTTACGTCTATTTAAATTTTTAAGATGTTCATTTTAAATTGTGTTTGGAAGGATTACTTTTAATATTTTTTATTCATTTAAGGGTCTTAAAATGTAACATAAAATATTTTTTTTTTCGACTTTAACAAGATTCTAATGTATTTCGGTTCATATTTAGGTTAGAAATTATAAAGAGTTGGCGTTGCCTTTTAGTAATCCTAGTCGGAATACTTTATTATTTTAGTCCTATTAGCTTTATACTAGTTCCTTCGTATCTCAAGAAAACTAAACCAATTGTTGTCGATAAAACAAGTATATTGGAGTTATATTATTACTTTAGTTGCATTTGTCACATGAGGTATCTTATGGAAAACATTTTATTCCTCAAACATGTATTACAGAAATAGCCCATTTTATGCCATATCTATATAATGGGGAACATACTTACTAAAAGAAGGAGGTGACATAAAGAATTAACTGGGGTGTCGCTGAAATCGACTTTCTCATACCAAGATCCATTTTATTAATTTTTTTATTAAATTTTATAAGAAAGATGCTAAAAAACGGTATATTTTGTCAAAATGATTACAGTTATTACGTGTTACACTTCACGTTAAAGGGCCTGAAAAAATATGCTGATTGATACCACAGCTTATAATGTACACCTAGGGGGGTAACATGCCCCACTAGGGGTAATAATGGCGTCAGAAACAAAACAATTATATCACGGCTATATTTCAAAACAATAATTGAAACTATTGAGTCTCCTTGTCATTGAGAGCCATAAGTAAACCATTTTATGGATGATTACGTCAAATTTTGTTCTATGCAGTCATGTTAAAAAAAATGGAAAATATAAGCTTTTGCTCGAATTAAAAAACAATTCTATCAAATTATAGACTTTTTAATTGTATAGCCATATAAGTTTCGTGAAAATCTAATAATATTTACGTCCTTTATCATGTTCACAAGAGATCGACCACAGACAGACAGACAGACAGACGGACATTTCTCCAAATATAGTCAAAACATTTTCAGAGGGTACACATATTTGCATCAAAATCCCAATTTTGAAAATTTTCCTGAAAATATTTTTTTCTTTACTACACGCATGTCTAAAGGTTAAGTAATAAACGGAAAATTTCTATTTTTGGCGAAAGAAACAATGTGTAGTCACAAATTTTTGTATACATGAAAAGCTCACGCACGCGGATATAAGCTCGCAGAAAACATTTTGCATACCTACATTTTTAACAAGGAAACGTATAGGTATAAAAACAACCTGTTTTTTTCAGAGTCTGCATCTCTGCATTACGTATTCCAGAAGGCAAATCGAAAATGCTAAATTTTGGAAAATGAGTAGGCGACATCACCTGAGTGCCACCAGATGATGGAAAGCAATTTGAGTCTCGAAAGGGACAGTCGGAAATAGCCCTAGCTATCAATCGTTCCGTCATTTGCATCCTATAGAATAAGCATCAAAGTGGAAGAATTGTGTCGCGAAGACCAGAAAGTGGAAGTCAAAGACTTACAACCGCTCAGTTATCTCTATTTGTAAGCACGCCTACGATGTCTGAAAGCATCACATTATCTCTGTTTGCAAGCATTACGTCTGTTTGCAAGCATTACGTTATCTCTGTTTTGCAAGCACGACGTCTGTTTGCAAGTATGACGTTATTTCTGTTTGCAAGCACGATGTCTGTTTGCAAGCATCGCGTTATCCCTGTTGGGAACCGCGATGTCTGTTTGCAAGCATCGCGTTATCCCTGTTTGGAACCACGATGTCTGTTTGCAAGCATCACGTGTTATCTCTGTTTGTAATCACGACGTCTGTTTACAAGCATCACGTTATCTCTCCTTGTAAGCACGACGTGTGTTTGCAAGCATAACGTTATCTCTATTTGCAAGCACGACGTCTGTTTGAAAGTATCGCGTTATCTCTATTTGTAAGCACGACGTTTGTTTGCAAGCATCACGTTGTCTCCATTTGCAAGCACGACGTCTGTTTGCAAGCAACGCGTTATCTCTGTTTTCAAGCACGACACCATAAGTCAGTCACTGCACATCAGTATTCACTGATTGTAATTTTGTTATTACCAGTATTTACTGATTGTAACTTTTGTACCAAATATCGTTGGAAACGCTTTATTATTTTATGAGATATCGCTTCAACGAGATCACGGATACACACATATATACATACACACATACATACATTACCTAAAAATGATCGACTTGATTTCGGAGATGCTTAAAAAGTTAAAAATTTCGAATTTTTGATCCCGTCACATTGCTTTCTCTATACATTAGTCTAGGTATATACGGAGACTAAAAATCCACTTCTAGATCAATGGTATATGTGCAGATATAAAAAATCTGATGTGGGCAGCACATGACTTTCCCAGCAGACGTTTATATTCACGTTCTCTTTATTTAATTAAATTTATTTCACTTTTAATTCAATTTTCGTTCTCATTCGGTGACCGGACTTATTATCAAAGGTGGCGTAGAGAAAATGCGAAAAACTAAAATATCTCGAGAACGGCTAGTCCTAGTGTAATGAGGTTGATCTTATTCCTTTCGTCGTTAAAAATTACGTATTAAACGAGCATTTAATGGATATATTTGAGTATACCTAGTTTAGTTTAGATTTTGACGATTTTTGAAGGCCATTTTGCAAAAAAAGACAGGTTATTGTTTTTCGAATCGTACCAAAATCTAATCAGCACCAGGGTAACCTACAAGTAACTCATCTACCAAATTTTGTGAAATTCGGTCCATTAGTTTTTCAGTTACAGTGGATACAAGCTTTTGCTGGCCATTTCGCAAAAGATACGGGTTCTTTTATCCCGAATCGTACCCAAAATTAATCAGAACCAGAGTCGCCCACAAGTGACTTACCTACCAAATTTTATGAAATTCGGTCGATTACTTTTTTAGTTAGAGTGGATACAAAATCTGCACAGACAGACACACAGACAGACACACACACACAGACGTCACGCTAAAAATGGTTTTTTCGTATTCTAGAGGTCTCGAAACGTGTAGATCCGTCGAAAACTCGAGTTGCGATTTTCGGTATGATTCCAATACTTTCCCTATACATTACCATGTATTGCAGGGAAAGTAAAAATCTGATGTGAGCAGCACATGACTTTCCCTGCAGACTTATATTAACGTTCTCTTTGTTTTAATTAAATTTATTTCACTTTTAATTCAATTTCCGTTCTCATTCGGTAATCGGGCTTATTTTCAAAGGTGGCGTAGGGAAAGTACGAAAAACTGAAATATCTCGAGAACGGCTAGTCCTAGTGTAATGGGGTTGGTCGTATTCTTTTCGTCGTTAAAAATTACGTATTAAATCAGCATTTAATGGATATATTTGAGTATACTCAGCTTTTTAGTTTAGATTTGGACGATTTTTGCGGGCCATTTTTCAAAAAAAGGCAGGTCATTTTTTTCCGAATCATACCAAAATCTAATCCGCACCAGGGTAACCCACAAGTGACTCATCCACCGAATTTTGTGAAATTCGGTCCATTAGTTTTTCAGTTAGAGTGGATACAAGCTTTTGCGGGCCATTTCGCAAGAAAAGGCGGGTTATTTTATTCCAAATCGTACCCAAAACTAATCAGCACCAGACTCGCTCACAAGTGACTTACCTACCAAATTTTGTGAAATTCGGTCCATTAATTTTTTTGTTAGAGTGGATACAGAATCTGCACAGACAGACACACAGACAGACACACAGACACACACACAGACGTCACGCTAAAAGTAGTTTTTTCGTATTCTAGAGGTCTCGAAACGTGTAGATCAGTCGAAAACTCGAGTTGTGATTTTCGGCATGATTCCAATACTTTCCCTATACATTACCATGTATTGCAGGGAATGTAAAAATCTGATGTGGGCAGCACATGACTTTCCCTGCAGACTTATATTCACGTTCTATTTATTTAAATTAAATTTAATTCATTTTTAATTCAATTATCGTTCTCATTTGAAAACTGGACTTATTTTCAAAAATGATGTAGGAAAAATACGAAAAACTAAAATATCTCGAGAACGGCTAGTCCTAGTGTAATGGGGTTGGTCTTATTCTTTTCTTCGCTAAAAATTACGTATTAAACAAGCATTTAATGGCTATATTTGAGCATACGTAAATCTTAAGTTTAGATTTTGATGATTTTTGCGGGCCATTTTGCCAAAAAAGGCAGGTTATTTTTTTTCGAATTATACCAAAATCTAATCAGCACCAGGGTGGACTACATGCGACATATCTACCAAATTTTGTGAAATTTGGTCCATTAGTTTTCCAGCTAGAGTGGATACAAGCTTTTGCGGGCCATTTCGCAAAAAAAGGCGGGTTCTTTTATTCCGACTCGCACCCAAAACTAATCAGCACTAGCCCCGCCCACAAGTGACTTACTTACAAAATTTAGTGAAATTCGGTCCATTAGTTTTTTAGTTAGAGTAGATACAAAATCTGCACAGACAGACACACAGACAGACAGACACACAGACACGCAGACACACAGACACACAGACAGACACACAGACACACACACATACGTCACGCTAAAAATAGTTTTTTCGTATTCTAGAGGTCTCGAAACGTGTAGATCCGTCGAAAACTCGAGTTGCGATTTTCGGCACGATTCCAATACTTTCCCTATACATTACCATGTATTGCAGGGAAAGTAAAAATCTGATGTGGGCAGCACATGACTTCCCCTGCAGACTTATATTCACGTTCTCTTTATTTTAATCACATTTAATTCACTTTTAATTCAATTTTCGTTCTCATATGATAACTGGACTTATTTTCAAAGGTGGCGTAGAGAAAATACGAAAAAACTAATATATCTCGAGAACGGCTAGTCCTAGTGTAATGGGGTTGGTCTTATTCTTTTCTTCGTTAAACATTAAGTATTAAACAAGCATTTCATGGATATATTTGAGCATACGTAGTTTTTTATTTTAGATTTTGGCGTTTTTTGCGGGCCATTTTGCAAAAAAAGGCAGGTTATTTTTTTTTTAATCATACCAAAATCTAATCAGCACCAAGGTGACCTATGCGTGACTCATCTACCGAATTTTGTGAAATTCGGTCCATTAGTTTTTTAGCTACAGTGGATACAAGTTTCTGCGGGCCATTTCACAGAAAAGGCGGGTTCTTTTATTCCGAATCGTACCCAAAACTAATCAGCACCAGCCCCGGCCACAAGTGACTTACCTACAAAATTTTGTGAAATTCGGTCCATTAGTTTTTTAGTTAGAGTGGATACAAAATCTGCACAGACAGACAGACACACAGACACACAGACTGACACACAGACACACACACAGACGTCACGCTAAAAATGGTTTTTTCGTATTCTAGAGGTCTCGAAACGTGTAGATCCGTCGAAAACTCGAGTTGCGATTTTCGGCATGATTCATATACTTTCCCTATACATTACCATGTATTGCAGGGAAAGTAAAAAATCTGATGTGGGCAGCACATGACTTTCCCTGCAAACTTATATCCACGTTCTATTTATTTCAATTAAAAGTAATTCACTTTTAATTCAAATTTCGTTCTCATTCGGTAACCGGGCTTATTTTCAAAGGTGGCGTAGGGAAAGTACGAAAAACTAAAATATCTCGAGAACGGCTAGTCCTAGTGTAATGGGGTTGGTCTTATTCTTTTCGTCGTTAAACATTACGTATTAAACGGGCATTTAATGGATATATCTAAGTATACCAAGTTCTTTAGTTTAGATTTTGAAGATTTTTGCGGGCCGTTTTGCAAAAAAAGGCAGGTTATTTTTTTCCGAATCGTACCAAAATCTAATCAGCACCAGAGTGACCTATACGTGACTCATCTACCGAATTTTGTGAAATTCGGTTCATTAGTTTTTCAGCTAGAGTGGATACAAGCTTTTGCGGGCCATTTCGCAAAAAAAGGCGGGTTCTTTTATTCCGAATCGTACCCAAAACTAATCAGCACTAGCCCCGCCCACAAGTGACTTACCTACCAAATTTTGTGAAATTCGGTCGATTAGTTTTTTAGTTACAGTGGATACAAAATCTGCACAGACAGACAGACACACAGACACACAGACAGACAGACAGACACACAGACAGACAGACAGACAGACAGACAGACAGACACACAGACACACGCACAGACGTCACGCTAAAAATGGTTTTTTCGTATTCTAGGGGTCTCGAAACGTGTAGATCCGTCGAAAACTCGAGTTGTGATTTTCGGCATGATTCCAATACTTTCCCTATACATTACCATGTATTGCAGGGAAAGTAAAATGAATAAATTTCCATTATCTTTTTAATTACTGTTAAATTTTTTATCACCATAATTTAATCATGAATTTAGCATTTCTAGTAAATAGTATAATTGACAAAGACAAATCTATTTTAATTATCTGATTTAGTCAATTAAGTAAAAAACGCTATATTTAAAATGATCGAACAACTTAATGAATTTTTTCCTACAAATTTTTTGTAAAGGTAGAAAAAACAAAACTTGCAACATAAGCGAATACAGTTTCCATCGAAGCATGATATGGAGTTCGCTTGGAAAATTCTTTTAAAACTGTTAAAGAGAATATTCAGGATACAGGAGCGAGAAAATTACTTTCTGTTTCAGTATTTGCAAAATCATGTGTTTTATTTGTTTTTTTACGTTAACTTGATGTATTCTTGGGCATATAAAATAAATATTGTATATTTACTTGATGTGTAGTAAGGCTAAAAGAATTTTGATTATTGTATCAGTAGATTTATTTTATGTCCTAAATTGAATAATATTTGAAAATATTAAAATTTTTTTGTAAAATAAAACTGTCAAACTGCTTTTAAAAGTTAGTGAAAATTAAAAATTTGGTTATTACAACAGCATAAAATAAATCAGACAATGCAAGTTCGACATCAACATTGATTGAATTAGTAAGGTTGCGTTCCTTGTTGATCATGAAGATGGAAGCTTTTTTTTTCCCCTTCGTTTCTAATTGAAAGACACATTTTTATTGCTTTTTGTAGTTATAAGGAAAGTTTATATTAATGTAGTTTTTAGTGCATTTTGAAGTGTTTTTGAATGATCAGAAGTTTTAAGTGTATTTTGAACGATTAAAAATTTTCGCAAATATTATTTGCACTAAATCCTACAGGCTATTGCATCAGGGGCTTGTCCAACCTTCGTGGAAATCCTTGAATGCCAAATTCTTTTGGAGAAAATTAGACTAGGGGGGTAAAGATATTGCCTTACAATGGGTCCCTGGACATTGTGGCCTTTAAGGAAACGACCAGGCCGATAAACTTGCAGGAAAAAGTACATAAATAGTTCAAAAGATGTCTACAAATTGTTTCTTCCATTTTATAAAACTGTATATTCGCAAAATTTTGAAACAAAAATAGAAGGGAGAACATACGAAGCAAGTCTCAAATAAGAGCTGGAGGGATATCTTGGAAAGGAAAATATCAGACAAACATCGGGAAAAAGCAGTGGCCAATTTTAGGTTCGAAATTGGTCACGATTACTTGGCGAGCCATTTGTATCGTGTTGGTATTTCTTCCAGCTCAAATTGCCCACTTTGCGGGTTAAATGAAGAAATGGGCAGGACCCACATCTGGAGGTGCCCGACGCTGCATGGAGCTTCTGAGGTGGAGAAGTATTGGAACGCTAAAGGCCAAATAATGAGATATTGACTTTTCACGTTATATGTTTCGAGTTTTGTTCTGTTTGTGTATAATGACTGTCTTGTTCTCTGCCATTGGAAATAAAAAAAATATTAGCACTAAATCTATCAGATCTTCAGATCTTTTAAAGACGAAAATGTTTAAGTCATATTCTGTCAATCTGATAATTAGTACACGAAATATTGAATTAAGAATATTTTTTATTTCCCTACATGTATAGTATAATGTATAGATGAAGTATTGAGATATGACTGAAAATTCAAATCCGAGTTTTCGACGGAAGAACACGTTTCAAACATCCCTGAACTCGAGTGATACGCTTTCGAGCTGATTATTTTGAACATACGTGTTTCTTTCTGTATATATATATATATATGTGTGTATGTATATATATATATATATATATATATGCATACACACACATATATATATATATATATATATATATATATATATATATATAGAGAGAGAGAGAGAGAGAGAGAAATATGTACTGAAGATATGTACTGAAATCTTATTGATTTTATACGTAATCGAATATTTGAATAATCCCCAAATTTTCGGTTGATATTTTAGAAAAAATCATTAAAAATAAGAACCTCTATTAATCGTATATAAAAAATCACTTTTATGCAATTTGTTATCAGAACACGAATGACATAAGCTTTAGATCGCTAGCATGAACTGTTCGCAATAAATTGTAGGTTTTTAAATAAATTTATAAAAAAAAATACATAAAATTAGAAAAAAATATTAACTATCGAGATATTGGTACACTTTTAATATGAAATATAATGTGACACATGTATTCCGTTCGTTCCATACATGGCAGCGGCTACTATTTAGAATTGTTTTGTATTTTGATGGCTAACAATTCTCCAACAGTCATTCATTTTTATGTCTCCCAGTTCCAATTCCCCGTCTTTCCGTATCACTTGGCAAAATATGGCCAATTTGGTGTCATTTTTTGGTGTAACATTGACGAAAATACCACAAAATTTTATAAAATGACGTGAAATTGACAAAAATGACGGCTAACTTATGCATTATAATTAAAATCTTTTAATATTTGAACTATATTAATTATTGTGGATGCTATCAATATTGATAATTGTTGAATTATATTTGAGTGAAATATAAGTTAATTGAGAACTTCGAAATAGTTTTACATGTATTTTAGGAAAGTATCAAATGTATAATTCAAAGTTCAAAACATTGTGCCCTAAATCTCGTACATATTTATTTCCATGTGAGAGGGATTTTGTGTATGTTAGGGAATTGCATTATGTAGAGAAAGTCATATGCTCCCCACATCGGAGTTTTCATTGTTGTGATCAGAGAAAAATTTTTGTGAATTTAGTGATTTTCCTGATTAAAAAGATGATTCATCAGATAAAAAATATATTTAATTTTATACTCATATATTTAATATACCGTCCAATAATAAGGCTAACAATACCATATAATGGTATTAAAAGTGAATAAGAACCTAATTAAATGTATTGTATTTGCAATATACAATAATTTAAATGATGTAATAATACCATGATGTATTAATAAAATTCAATCAAGATTTACTTCCCTATATCAAAATTACTTAAATCAAATAACAACTTCATTAACCTCTCATAATTATTGGTTTGTAACGGAAAATCCGCATAAAACTTTACATAAAGCTTAACCGACCGAAATGCAATGATTATGAATTCTGGACTTCTGATTTTACGCATCAGTACACACGTGAGCCCTGTTTAATTGAAACGATTTTGGGAAATCTTAAATAATTTATTTTGATTTTCACTTATACGAAAACTGCTTTTATATTAAGCTGTATTTTTAGTTTTTGCTTGTAATTTGTTGATAAATAAATATATTTTACATAGATTTAAAATTAAAATTTTTGTTCATTTTAATTTATACTTCTGAATGAATTAAACTATTTGGTCTAAAAGTGTATTTCAATTTTAAAGCGTAATTAAAATAGATGCTTTAAGGGGACGGTGGACGTTGAATTTTTATTTTATTTATTTATTGACTTAGAAACGTGAATATTTGTCTCCTCTTTACATTACTATATAATATACAATACCATTAAATTTTTTTTCAATTTTGTTATAATTTTGTATTTTTTTTTAATTTAATTTTTTTAACGAAACTTTGAAAATGCTCCTTGCGTGCCATTTGTTTACATTTTTGATTAATTTTACATTATGATCACTCAAAAACACATTATGAACAAATTTAGGTATTTATTTTTAAATCCTTTAGAGAGTTAATTTTTTAAAAATATTTTTCTGCATTGAAACTTAATTTTTATCATTTAATTAGGTTCTTATTCACTTTTAATTACCTTAATTAAATTCCAATTATAAAATGCATACCCAGTTTCATTAAAATGTATGAGAGGTGTCTGTCTTCTTGCCAAATTTCATGCATCTCAGACAAAAATTAAGACGCAAAATTAACTCAAAAACACATTATGAACAAATTTAGGTATTTATTTTTAAATCCTTTAGAGAGTTAATTTTTTAAAAATATTTTTCTGCATTGAAACTTAATTTTTATCATTTAATTAGGTTCTTATTCACTTTTAATTACCTTAATTAAATTCCAATTATAAAATGCATACCCAGTTTCATTAAAATGTATGAGAGGTGTCTGTCTTCTTGCCAAATTTCATGCATCTCAGACAAAAATTAAGACGCATGGAGCATTTTAAATATGTAAAACCTTTGAAAATTCCGTTTAAAAAAAAATGCATTCAACCTTTTGCTTACGAGCAGGTGCAATGTTTCTGTCGGCGATTTCCATGGACGCCAATGCCTGCAAAGGGGAATCGAACTGTTTGGGATAGGGTATGTGAAATACCTGTGTTTTCGGGAGGTTCTTTGTTTGGGATGGACGCTGTCCCACCAGTAAGCAAATGTTAAATGTGTAAAATAATGTTATATATTAAAACTGCTTTTAGTCGTGTTTTGCTCATTTCGACGTCCACCGTCCCCTTAATAAAATGCACCTTATTTTCCTGTTAGAGGACGAAGATTTCTTAAATAAAATATTGAACAATACATATTTCTCCAGTCAAATCCTGGGGTTTCGCTACAGTGCCACAGGGGTTCCGTAATATGATAGATTAATTAAAGAAATGAAGCGGCAAAAATTATGAAACAATCATTAAGTTGGTGTAACATGGTAGCTCTTGTACAATGCTTTTAAATATAAGGTTGTACCGTCATATCGACTTCACTGACAATAACGAGCCTCAAATTTTATGGAAAAATAACGCTAATATGCACATCTTGCAACATAAATGCCAAAATTGTTTTGATGTACTTACACAAAACATCAATAAAGAAAACCAATCCCTGATATTTTCTCTTTTTAGGGTTCAGCCAGAAAATTGAATCTTAAAAAAGGTTACGAGACAAAAAAATTTTGAAGAGCAATGTTTTAGAGTGACTTTGACCAGAATCAGGACTTAAATTGTTTAAATGAATTTGGAACTGCTATAAGCATGCAAGCACTATATTACGCATCCGTTACCGGAATTTAAAATAGAAACCTACTGATCCAAAGATAGTGAATCTTTCGGCCATAAATGAATCACGTAAAGAAAACTTCAATGTATATAAGCGCGTTATTTTGTGCTTACATACGTTGCTTTAGTTTTCTTTATCCTTCCCACACAAAGCTTATTTTACTTATTGATGAACCCCGTAATTCACAGAAAGTGTTCTACTTACAAAATATCTGTATTTGTGACATTAGATAATTTACTATGAGTTGGAACTTTCTATAATTTAGTCACATATATTACGAAGTTTATACCAAAATTATTTTCCCTGTCAGTGATTAGAATAAAATTTGTTTTTAGTATAGTCAACATTCAAAATAACAAATCATTGTTTAACTATCATAACTTTCCTAAATTGGCGACCATACCTTTTGGAATTCTAAAGACTTCTTTTCAGGAACATAATGTTTCAGATTTTATAATATCTCACAAATTTTACAAACACCCGAAACTTTAGAATTCCTTCTTTGAAAGTCGTTTAACAATTATTCTTTTCATTCGCTATGAAGATTGATAATGCAATGCACGATTGTAAAGGGATATTTCTGTAAAGAGCTGTTACAGATGTGAAGCTAGATTGAGACAGAGAAATACGATTTCTCTTTCTGAATACAATGAACTGTTTTATGCTATAATATATATCTCGAAGTCTTTCTGCAAATTAAAATAATACAAAGATTCGTAACTATTCTCATTGTACTGTCTTTTGTTTAGCTCTGATGGATAGGGCAAGTTTTATAAAACAGATTGAAATGATAAATCTTGTTTAGAAATTACGATTGTATGGAGGTATATGTAAATCTGAATCATATATGTGTTATGCGCTTCTTTTATACGGGGAGGGAATTTTGTGGTCGCATTTAGTAAATATACATTATTACTATATATGCTGATTAATAAACATGAATATTTGTGAAGAACATTATTGTAATAGATAATAAATTAAGGATGGAACTTTATTCTCAGATGTAAGAAATATAAATATTTGATTTAAAACTCATGTTCTAATTTTGACGATTAGTTTATGAGCACGTAAAAATGTCATTATTGTTTATAAACCCCATGGTCTAGGACTAGCCTGTACCAAGTCTATAAGACCATTACGGAGGATTCGCTCAGCCACTAGCTTTTGTTCACAAATACACCCAAACAAGCAACCATATGAATGGGCGTGGCAGCAGAAGTAGAGTAAAGGAAAGTCGGGAAAGCTTAATTCCACTCTCAAATATCATATACTTAGTAAGTCCGCTTATGAGTATATCAGAGCAGGCTGATGCTATCTGGGACCCTTAAACTCGAATTATAGTCCAGGTTGCCTTGAAGAGTGCCAGGCATGAAGGAGAGGAACTTACGTAAAATGTATTAATACTGTTAAATAAACACTAATTTTAATGTCATCTAAAGAATATAAATTTAATCACGGTAGGCTATGCTATGTGTATATATAAATGTATAAATACAATTTGTGAAGCAAACGGTTACTATATGCAAAAAATAGATGATGAATTAAGTTACCTCTGTGGCTGTCTGTTGGTCGCACAGGCAAAAATCTGAGCTCTGTTTTGATACTCCATACCATATGTTCATATACTGTCCCAGGGTATGTCAGAGTTTTAATTCTAATTCGATTTAAAAATTTTATTGCTGAAGTGCTATTTTCGGCGCTTTTTGCAAAAATCGATTTCTTAGCGAAAGAAAGTACATTTGCAGAATTTCTGTCGTAACATCACCGGAAAGATAAAAACAATTTATTTCCAAATCACTTTAAACGAAATCGGTACAATTAATTGACGAAGTTTCATGAATTTTTAAAAATAAGGATGCAGTTTTCGTGCTTTGAAGAAGCAAACAATTTTAATATTCCCAAATAAAAATACAAAATGATAATCCCATTCATTTCCATTATTTATCAGTAGCGAAATTTAATATGCACGAAAGCAAAAATTATGTTTCTGGAACCATTCGTTCACTAATTAAAATTTTTATGTCATCGCGGCATCTTGATTTTCACTTTCTTTATATACATAATGTATAAGGAAAGTATTGTGACGGGTCGAAAATTCGAATTCGAGTTTTCCACGGGAGAGCACGTTTCAAGCATGACTGATCACGAATCAAACATTTTTGAAGTGATGTCTATGTGTGTGTGTGTGAAAGTATGTGTTTGTGTGTGTGTGTGTGTGTGTGTGTCAGTGAGACTATGGAGACGAAAACTGACGAACGAATGGACCGATTCGAACGAAATTTGGTACAAAAATCATAATCCATAAACACTGGAAGTATATTGTTTTTATACGCAATCGAATGTTCAGAACTCCCCTAATTTTTCGAGGGAAATGTTGAAAAAATCGTCAAAAAATCAAAACCGCTAATAAAGTTACGCAAATAGACATTTCTTATGTAATTTTTTATTAGAAAACGATTGACATAAATTTTAGAACGCTAACATGAACCGTTCTCGAGATATGGCACATTTTAAAAAAAAATTATCAAAAAGTCATGTAAAATAAAAAAAAAATCCTATTGAGAAACATGTGCACTTTTCATATGTAATACCATGCGATAAATTGGGCGACATCATTCTCGTGGATCTAGCTAATTCCATTCATGAAAAAAGATACTTTGAGTAATACTTTTGTATTTAAACGCCAATAGTCATTTATTTGCTGTAAGAATAACTTATTTCTTCGTCCATAACGCTTGGCGAGATTTTGACGACGAAATTGGTCGCCAACTTGGCGACTTTTTTAAATGTTGCTTAATTAACGAGAAATTCGCTAAATGGATAAAAATGGCGCTAAATCAATGACGACACGGAAAATGACGGCTCATTGACGAAAATTCGATATCTTGGAAAGAATATAAATAACTATTATAAAAATAATCTATTTTTCTTTACTGTAAAAGTTGTAAATTAATTGCATTATATAAGAAAAGTCATGTGCTGCCCACATCAGATTTTTTTTACTTTGTCTTTTAAACCAGCGTTTCAGCTTTCAACGTTCGGCGAATGTATACTGAACCAGAATATCAAGCATGTTACCAAACGTGTCAATTACTATGGATTTAAGACATTACATTATCTGAAATCGTGATATTTTTGGTTCTAATCATGTATAAATACCATTATGTGCATTTCAAGAAATCGTCATCAGATCTGAAGGTTTAGATTTTAATAGAGTTATAGAGAATGGATGCTTTTATGAAATTGTGTTTCAATTTTGTCCGTTTGCGCTTTATATGATAAAAATTTTGTTCTATTTTTATTTTATGTTTTCTGTGTAAGGTGTTCTGAAAACCAAGTAATACTGCAATATTCGAAATTACTTAAAGGTTTTTAATTTATCCGATTATTGCGTGGAATTGAAATACTATCTCATTTGTTAGTATTAGGGGGTGAATTGTTATTTAGAAGCTTATTTATGGTGCATTGCATATAGAGGGGTCGCGTTTCGAAAAATTCCAATGATTAGATGTAATTGAGCCATGTTTTAAATATCGGGTAGGGACAGATGCAATTTCACGCACTTTATAAATATCCCTCTAATAAACTCACAATAAAGGTTTTGCATAAGTTCATAAAATTTTGCTCCTTGAAAAATTCGAACAGTCAATTTTTGCATCTAGAGATTTGTTATCTACCATTTGAGCTACAGGAGATTGGAAAGGAACCCCGCAATTGTTTTTATTAATTTGAAGCAGAAATTCCTTAAGTTCAGCAACATTAGTCAGGCGTCAGTACAACATGCTCATTGTTTGTCTAAGTGTGCGAAAATCAACATTCTATTGAATAAGGTAGCTGATACCTAGAAGAAATCTTCATAAATAAAAAGAAGCAGTTAAAATCTATAACCAGTTTCGGTTGTTAATTTAACTCATGTGATATAAACATCCATACATCTAACGGATTGTAATAACAGGACAAATATTCTTTGAACACATATTCTTATTTAGTCAAACAGCGAGAGGTCATATATATATATATATATATATATAATATATAAGAAGAAAATTGGAAGTTATTAAAGATGTTGAAGTGTTATAGCATTTATGCGCAAAGCAGCTACAATACTATACACGATATAAATATAAAAAGTATAAAAAGAATTTTAAAATTAAAAAAAAGAGAAGGAAGGCTTAGCGAGAAGCTTACTCAATGGCGGTAAGGGGTTGTGACCTTACACCCCAGTTGTCAACAAGCTTGTCATAAATAATTAATAATGAAAATCATAAATAATGATTGTCATAAATAATTAATAATGAAAATCATAAATAATGAATGTCATAAATAATTATTAATGAAATCATATACCTACGTTATGTGGATGATTTGATAGTCGCATGTGAAGATGAGAATTATAGAATGAATTTTGATTTCTACCCACCAAAACTAATTTTGAAAGAAAATCCAGCTGCACTTAAAAATGTAGTGGAATTTTTAGATTTAAGTATCGATTTCAGTAAAATACCTGTAAACTTTACTATCTATGATAAAAGAAAAAGTTTTAATATACCAATCAACGGTCTGATCAATTGGAATTCCAATCTTCACTTGAATATATTTAGGAATTTATTCATGGGGGGATTGGCTAGAATACAAAGAATTATCAACAATGAAGACATCCGTATTGATTTTGATAGGACATTTCTACAACAAGCATATCTACAGCAATACCCCATTCCTTTTATGCTACATTATATTGATAATTTATATAGTAACAATAATGCATATTGTTCAAAGTTAAAATCAATTTTATATCAATTTAGTAGATGAAGGTTCGCATACTATGAATAACAGGACCGCAGAACGATAACACGCAGATATATACAGGTCATTGTAGTCTGAAGGACTAGTTGGCCATCCAGTAATGGTCTTCATCTTATCATTGGATTTTTCTTTTTCAACGGTCTAGTGATAATTGTTATTGTCACTCCGGGGGTTGGCTTCAGCCAGGAGTGCAATGCCGCGGCATTTATGACTAGCTTGTTGACAACTGGGGTGTAAGGTCACAACCCCCTACCGCCATTGAGTAAGCTTCTCGCTAAGCCTTCCTTCTCTTTTTTCAAATTTTAAAATTCTTTTTATACTTTTTATATTTATATATATATATATATATATATATATATATATATTGTGTACACAAATCATCAGTCACATATTAATCTACCATCGTCATCCACGTTTTATTTGTTTAATTTTTAATAATATTCTTTTAAACACACTCTGACAAAAAAAACGCACCTTTAAAAATTGTATGGGTTAAAAAAATAGTAAAAATAGTAGTATTAGTAAGAAAAGTAGTAGTATTAATAAAAAATATGTTGCCAATAAGTGAACCAGAACGTAGAACAATAACATATTCTAAGGCACATATAAAAGGGCGTTTGCCACCCCCTGGACCATATCTAACTAATGTTGTTGTTTCGTTGCCTTCTGGTAAGTGAATAACCCGAGGAGCTGAAATAATAATCAGTGTTCACATTTTTATTTGACAGACTGTTCCTAACAGCAAAAATTTTATGTCTATACGGGGATAGGTGATGAGACATAAAATACATAGATATACTCACACGCACACTAAAACTTTCATCCTAGTAAACATTATTTCTTTGAGTTCTAAAATGCCAAAAATGAATAGTAAACGTTCAAAGAATTCGAATTATAGATCCAGCTTCAATAATATGTAGTATAATATGAACGGTAGGGAATGTCAAAGAGATAAAAATCTCATAAAAAACACACAGAAAGAAAATATTTATGCGTTAAAAGTTGCCATGATACTAAATACAATATAAAATTGACATCAGCATAACAGAAAAAAATGTGAAAAATGCTGCCGTGATAAGAAATACTCTCGTTGTATTTTTTGTACAGTCGCTGATAAACATTGATAAGCATTATTGTCATTTTTGTTTGACCAAGTAAATGAATTTCGGGACCATTTTTGTCAATTCTGTTTGGCAACATTTTTATGAGGTTTTTTTTTTATAATGGTTAATGTTTAGGAGCGATAAGTTATGTATAGTGCTTCCGAATTGTGATCGATAGTAGTAAACTGAATATATTTGATTTTTTTTTCAAAAAATATTTAATTTTATATGAAATGCATCCAGCAACGAGTTAGAAATCAAATGTTGTGTAATGCATTCTATTAATAGATTTAAATAAATCCGCAGTCTTATATCTTAATGTGTTTAAAATTCTTATGTCTTTAAACATACACATATTTCATAGTATAAAAAGGCATGCCCAAATATGGATTGAAATTTGAAGGGTTACTTTCAACAGTAGAATATATGTCAATCAAACTAGCAAATCAATGTATAGAGTTGAGTGTATATAAATTATATGGATGCTTCCAATTCCTTGCTTTAACCAACCTGTGGTTTTTAGATAATTTAATTATTGGACAACGCAACATACAGCTGTTTCTAAATCACGTTGGATCCCACTCGTCAGTCCTTAAATATCCAAGCAAATCCGAAGTAAAAAAAAATCTGATGTGGGCAGCACATGACTTTCCTTATATAATGTATTTACTAATTTTACAGTAAAAACAAAATAGGTTTTTCTTATAGTAGATACTTATATTTTTTCCAAGATATTGAATTTTCATCAAATAGTTGTTATTTTCATTGATTTAGAGTCATTTTTATCCTTTTAGCTAGATTTCCTTTGATTTGGTAACATTTAAAAGGTCCAAAAAGTTGGCGACATTCCGCCAAATACGTCGCCAAAATATCGCCAACCGTTACGGAGAATTAATTTATTCTTATAGCAGATAAATGACTATTGACGTTTAAATATAAAAGTATTACTTAAAGTATCTGTTTTCATGAATGGAACGAGCTAGGATCCACGAGAATGATGCCACCAAATTAATCGAATGATATTACATATGAAAAGTGAACATGTTTTTCAATAGGAAATATTTTTTTTTATTTTATATAATTTTTTTGATAATTTTTTGTAAAATGTGCAATATCTCGAGAACGGTTCATGCTAGCGTTCTAAAATTTTTGCTAATCCTTTTCTAATGAAAAAATACATAAGAAATGTCTATTTCCGTAACTTTATTAGAGGTTTTGATTTTTGATGATTTTTTCAAAATTTCACTCGAAAATTTGGGGGTGTTCTGAACATTCGATTGCGCATAAAAACAATAGGCTTCCAGTACTTACGGATTGTAATTTTTGTACCAAATTTCGCTCGAATCAGCCCATTCTTTCGTCAGTTGTCGTCTCCACAGACTCACTGACACACACACACACACACACTCACACAGACATCACCTCAAAAATATTCGATTCTTGATCAGAGATGCTTGAAACGTGCTCTCCTGTCGAAAATTCGAATTCGAATTTTCGATCCCGTCACAATACTTTCCTTATACATTATTGTATATAAGGAAATTAATAAAAAACGAAACAATCACAAATGGACTAGACTGTTGGAAGCATTTAGTATCTAACATCGGCTTTAATCTCCAATATCATTGCAAGATTTCTCACATATTGTAAGAGTTCGCAGCAAGATTGTTAAGCTGGGATTTTAAGGATTTAACAGTCAATATTTAAAATCTGTACAGGAAAAGTTTGTGTTTTCATAGGCAGGTGATATGCAGGAACCAAAGAAGAACGATACTATAGAAAAAAAGTATATCCATCATATCAATGATGAAGTTTCTTGATGAAAACCTGCCATGAATGACGTTAAACTTGTGGAGTTGAAAACTGACAAGAATATGAAGAAGTTAAAAAATTACTTCAAACTTGTATAGTTTAGAAATAGAAAATCAGTTAGTTACCAGCGTGAAAGTACAGATATTTCAAAACTGTCATCACTTGAGATCGTTGTAGAAAACCAAACATAGACTTCTTATTCGCTCACGGAAGTTGTAGTCGACCATCAGGAACAGTGCTAAAATTATGAACCAACAAGGGTAATTTGCTAAGGAACTTCTTGAATTGGGTTTTGATGGTAGAATCAATGGTCTCAATAGGAAGATCCCTCTGTATATGATATTTATAAAAAAATCCAGGGATGAGTATAAAATTATCCAGAACTATAGGTGTACGTATTCAAATCCCTATAATAAGAAAACAACACTCTAAAGGATAATTTCTACTCTACCTCGTGCAGCCAGTCAGAAAGACGGATACACTGTCATGGGTACATATATGACTCTACTGTACCTTTCTGGTTACGTTTTTGCTTTTTTTGTATTTTTTATTTCGGTTTGTTTGTTTAATAGCGAAGCAGGGTATCAATTGCATTCTAGAAATAATTGTATATTGAGTTATAATAATTGTATATGAGTAATAAGATTGCTTAATCTTCTTATTCGCAGAAAGTGTTTTAAATATTTGATAACATGCTGACTGGATATTTTTTAAAGAAATAGGAAACATTTTAAAAGTAATAAACACAAACAAAATATCAGTTTAGACAATACATTTGTTTAACCCTGATCCCGATTGTGGTATAAATGAGTATACAAGTTATTAAATAAGCATGAATGAGGAATTCAAAGGTTTATCCTAAAATTTCTGCATTTTGAAATGTGAAACATCATTAATTTTGTTTACTTCTGGGTGTTTCAATACTGACGAACACAATAAGCTAATTTTCAGGTGCAAAATATATTTTTATTCTAATATGTTAAAATGGAATTTCGAAGACGCCAGCTGTTGCATCTTGCAAGTTTCAAAATTTGAGAATATGATACAAAGGATATTGTGGTATAACTTTTTTAAAGGAGTATATATTTAAACACGTTGTACCGGATGCTCTTGTAAACGGTAAAAAAGTTTATCTTTTAGAAAAACGCGGAAAATATGCTCTGATAAATATTCATGAGGTTTTCTTTTGAGATGATTCATATGCTAATTCGGGGCATTTGTGTTTGTCATCAGACCGGAATAAAATTCTATAACGTAATAAAAAGTATACTATATATTTAGAATTACTGAAACGAAAGCTTATTTACAACAGGCAAAATACTCTGAAATTCATATGTCTAGTCGTGTATTTTATTACTTGGTCGTTTCGCATATCATTTCACAGTAAAGCCTATTTTAGTGTAATTTTATTCTAATATTTCAAAAATACTTATTAAAATTAAATAACAGCATTTATGAAATTTTTCGTTGTGATAGTTATATTCACTATGGTAATTCCCTATTTATAAAATCTATTAACTCTATGAAGAGTAGGTTCATGGTTTTAATTATTATATTCATCTGAAACATTCGATGGAAAAGATGACTAAGTATAACCATTACGTTTAAGAAGAATATGATAATTTTAACATAAGTTATTTTCACAGTAAAGCCTATTTTAGTGTAATTTTATTCTAATATTTCAAAAATACTTATTAAAATAAAATAACAGAATTTATGAAATTTTTTCGTTGTGCTAGTTATATTCACTACGGTAATACCCTATTTATAAAATCTATGTAACTCTATGAAGAGTAGGTTCATGATTTTAATTATTGTATTCATCTTAGACATTCCATAGAAAATATGACTGAAGTATAACCATGACGTTTAGGAAAATATGAGAATTTTAAAACTTCAAAATTCATATTAAATAAATACATATTGCGTCACAAATATGTATACCTTATATTTAGCAATATTTTAGTATTTTGGGGTTTATCATTGAGCCTAGAGTTGAATAGTTTGATATTTATATTGTTCTTACATTATATGAATAATTTCTAAGAATGGAACACTGACTAAATTAGATTACGTAAAACACTAGATTTTATTCAAAGTAATATAAATAAACTGGATTGAAAATATATAGATAATTATACCTGAATAATTGAAAATTGTATACATACGTTAAAAAGTGTTCGTGAGGTGTAATATATTTCGTCTAAAATTGAAGTCCTGCCATGTAACTCTATAAAACCTATTTAAACAACAATGTAGACAACAATGACAAAATCTTTTGAAGTGAGACCAATCGTAATCTATTTATTTATATAAAAAGTGTTGAATGCAAATGCATTTTATTTTTACTTTCCTGTAGTTAGAATATTATTTGTGGATAAATAAAATTTACAGTAGATACTTGTCCAGTTAATAAGTTACTTTTGTTTAGAGATATAATAATGCTCTATTATATGTTAATTTATTGATTTTTAACGGGATGAATTTATAAGAATGCACTATTATGCGTTATTTTATTGATTTTCTACGACATCAGAATATAGTAATTCTATAATGTGTACTCATTATTCACATATCTAACAAAAGCAAGATTGAAGAATGATATAATATGTGTTTTTTTATTGATTTTCAACAATATCAAGATGTAAGAATGGTCTAATATGTTGTTTTGTCAGTCTTTGGGCTTTCAAAATCTGATTTCATTATAAATAATTATGACTCAAATGGGTTAACTTAAAACCAATATCAACTAAAAACATGAACTTTATTCTCAAAGAAATACAAATTGGCATCTTATAACGTGAACTGGTCAGGAGTTTAACAGGAACAGCATGAATTGAACCCTTATAGGTGCGTAAGCGCCACCTATGGTCTAAAACAATGTTATTACTTCAAAATGCTTTATCATTAATTTCCAAAATACTTCAATAATTTTACATTACTATTAAATACTTTATTTTTAAATTTGTGAAGTGATTATTGATCATCATTATTAGTAGTTGCTTCTATTGTTTTGAAATTTTCGTATTTTGTAATCTTCTTTCAATTTCTAATAATCTAAATATATCTAGGAATGGATTCAGAGGTGAAGTTTCGCTAATTCCACTTTCTTGAACTGAAACGGTTTATTTCTTGAGAAAACTACTCGCCTTGAACTTGTTTTATAAGTGCTATCTCTTACAACAGTAGATCGTCCCTAGGCATCCTGCGTACAACTTTAACGTCTCAAAGATATGTTGATAAATTCCTACTGCCGTTTGCGCTACCCTTCATGGCACGCCATTCTGGGACCATTTTCCAACAAGATAATGCCATGCCACATACGGCTCGAATATCTGTGGACTGCCTCCGTGATGTTGATACTGTTCCTTGGCTAGTAAGGTCACCAGAGCTTTCGCCAATCGAGCATGTGCGGACATGCTAGGCCGCCAGATTCGGGCGCCCTAAAATGCAGCAGATCTGGAGCAACAATTGAGGAATTCCTGACAGAATGTATCACAGGATGATATTAGAAAACTTTATCACTCCTTACCTAGACGTATACAAGCCTGCATTAACACCTGGGGGTTTCACTAATTACTGGTTTGAAAATTCAATGTGCAATTGCTAACCTTTGATGGATCTTGCGGGTTTGATTTTGTAATCATTCCATTACCTGTTGTTGTTGAGACCCATACCTTCCGACCTACCAGAAAGGTGTAAGGTATCAGTTTGGACGGCCAGGAAGTGCCACCCAATTTACACCAGAACCCAGTGGGGGAGGCATCCACAGGGACCGTACCCTCCTTCCCCTACCGCCAACCTCTCGGAAGGACTTACGGACCCACATGTTTAACGTGATCGTACTCCGCGTGAACACGGCGACAGTTTTGGCAGTGGCGCGAATCGAATCCGGGCCTACCGAATGCAACTCCCTAGCACTAACCACGGGCTACCGCGCCCTACAAAAGAGTGTATTTGTCGGAGCAGACATTGACATATATGTAGTAGTGCTTCAATGTTTTGCCAACTGTGAAGATGAAGCTATATGGTCCATCACTACCATGTGGTCTATGTATCATCCATAACATTTCTCCCTCCACTGCCGGCTTTTCGACTCATCCAGTTCTCTTCAGTTTACTGCTTCCACACTCGCATCACAGTCATTGCGCTCCTTACGATGACATTGCCCTCTATACCAGCTGTTATTGCACGATAAGAAAAACACCTTTACAAAAAGCGATCATTCGTTCCCGTTCACACTCCGTAATATGCTCATATGTCTCTGTCGTCGTAGAGGATAGTGACTGCTTATGAAAAGTTTACCATTGGCAGACAACCATAAACTATTTTCAAAGTCCCGCTACGGCTCTCTATTTATATGACTAAAACAACATTTATGAGGGCGCTGCTCAGCTCACGTATGCGCGGTGACTCTGAAATTCTAATCAATTCTGTTGTGAATGGATTATAAATATTGAAACCCAGCATGGATTGGAAATTTGGAATAACCCAGGAATAACATGGTCTCGAATCGTAACATTCATACATTGCTATCGCGGCCACAACACCCATCATTATCTCTTTGCACGAGTTCCTTAACATAATTATTAAATCAAAATACTACACATTAAAATCCACATTTTTCAACTTTTAAAATAAATTATCGTTTATTCACTTCTCTATTATTATTATAATTAAAATTTTCAAATTTAAATTTAACAAACGCTTACGGGGGGGAAATGCACCGTGGGAGACCAGGTATTTTTAATCTTATTTCAAAGAACAAAAATTAACTTGATATATATGAAGGCTGGCACATACTTCTGTATTTCGGGTCCGTAGCTCAGCATAACTGGAATCTTTATAGATGTTTTTTCAGACATTTGGAGTAAGACTTTTTCTAAAGCATTCAAAATACTCAAATTGTGGCCATATCATTTGACCTGGGGTTAATGTACGCCTTCTTTGTTCTCACTGGATGCTCCTCAGTGCAATGTTGCATCATTGGTTCCTTCAGTTTGCTATGAAGTTTGGTTTAAGTTTTGGACCTAGGAGATTTTGCACCAACCACACCTGCAATTTGTGTGAAGTGTATTCATTTGGGGCTTGACTTTCCAGGCCAAGACTCTCATAAAACCGTGACTATAACTCTGATCTTTGTTTTGTCGTAAACACCAAAACTGCATAATTGCCTCTTGGTCTCACAATTTGCATGGCAGACACTAATTTGCATGTGATGTAAGTTTCAGCTCAATCTCGTGATTCCTTCATGGTGTTGTAATTTTTACAAACATGTGTTTAATATCTGAAAGGTAATAAAAATGCTATTTAATTATCAAATGTATGAAAGACCAAGCTGCTAAATCAGAAATCCTTAATACATACAACAAAATACATCGTGACGTGATTACAGATCATTAATCTCTATAGTTGGTGGAATATTTTTCTTTTGATGTAAATTTTAATGACAAATTAATGACTAGAAGGAAAACATAAATGATTGTGAGGTGGATCTGTTAAACTAGCTACAGTTAAGAGATAGTTGTTATTTAAACATTATGTTTTAACGCTCTCTTTTACCATACACTTTTTGTGAGTTTTCATCTATCATATAGACCGTAATATAATAATCCTTTAAAACTAAACAAATAATACTATGAATACTAAGCTGTTAACTTTGAAATTATATATCATGCAATTCTTTGTTTCTTCGGTGTAGTTGATTTGTATAAGATTCACGAAGTTTTAAGTTACTGTTCTTTTAACTTAAAAAAATGTTGTTAAAAATTAAGCTCATCCAGGTGAATTACTTATGAAATTCATGATAAAACAATTATATTAAAAACATTAGAGACATCTCCGTAAATTAAAAAAATCTGATGTGGGCAACACATGACTTTCCTTATATAATGTAATGAATTTACTACTTTTACAGTAAAATAAATAGGTTTTTCTTATAGTAAATATTAATAGTCTTTCCAAGATATTGAATTTTCGACAATTAGTCGTTATTTTCATTGATTTAGCATCATTTTTATCCATTTGGCGAGATTTTCTTTAATTTGGCAACATTACAAAAAGTCGCCAAGTTGGCGACATTCCGCCAAAGTCGTCGCCAAAATCTCGCCAAGCGTTATGGACGAAGAAATAAGTTATTTTTACAGAAGATAAGGGACTATTGGCGCTCAAATACAAAAGTATTACTCAAAGTATATTTTTTCATGAATGGAACGAGCTAGATCCACGAGAATGATGCCATCCAATTTATCGCATGGTATTACATATGAAAAGTGAACATGTTTCTCAGCAGTTAATATATTTTTTAATATATGGGATTTTTTTTTAAATTTATTTGAAAAATGTGCAATATCTGTCAATAATTTTCTAATGAAAAATTGCATAAAAAATGTCTATTTGCGTAACTTTATTAGTGGTTTTGATTTTTTGATGATTTTTTCAAAATTTCCTTCGAAAATTTAGGGGGATTCTAATCATTCGATTGAGTATAAAAACGATAGGTTTCCAGTGTTTACGGATTGTGATTTTTGTACCAAATTTGGTTCGAATTGGGCCATTCGTTCGTCAGTTATCGTATCCACAGACTCACTGACACACACACACACACACACACACACACACACACACATACTTTCACACACACACACATACTTTCACACACACACACACAGACATCACTTCAAAAATGTTTGATTCGTGATCAGGGATGCTTGAAACGTGCTCTCCCGTCGAAAACTCGAATTCGAATTTTCGACCCGGTCACAATACTTTCCTTATACATTATGTATATAAGGAAAGTAAAAATTCATAGTGATTAGTGTTAACAGATATTTTTGCATAAGCTAAAATTAATTGCCTACTCAATTTTACAGAGTGAAAATATATTTGCCAATTCCTGGTGGCAATCGGTGGTATTTTATACATATTACAATTGATTTTGTTGGACAATTTGTGCATATTTTCTTTCTCATACTATAGAACATAGTACTGTTTTTAAAAAAATTTTCGATTTTGATATTTTGATGTCCGTATATATTTTAGGACCTCCGTAACATATTTTGATTATTTTTAGAATCCGTTCTGATGTCCGTCCGTCTGTGTGTGGTCGATTTTTTGTGCACACTATAGTTGCCACACATATTAATGGATTTTCACGAAAATGCATATCCAGTTTTGTTATCGGAAGATACAGAACTAGATATAATTTTTTTTTAATTTGAGCGAAAATTTCTCGCGTTTTATATATAGTTTTTAACATGGCAGCATTTTATATTTTCTTAACAAAACAATTGACATAATCACGCATGATAGCAGGGGCTATTAATGGATGAATAATCACAGTTTACATCATGCTAGTGACAAATAGCCGCGATGCAATTTATATATTCGTGACAGCATTAGTCCTTTCGGGGTGGGGGTGGGGGTGGGTGATTTACCTCTCTGAGGGTGCGAAATTAAGGAAAAAATAAAAAGTGAATTTCTAATTTCAAAACTGTCCAAATAACTATTGAGTTAGAATAAGTTTAAAGTTAATGTTTGGTATCATGTAACTTGGTATCAATCGAAAGATATTTCAAGCTCTTTGAAATAAAGGGTACCATGCTATAATTTTGATTATTTGGACCAACTATATCTTTCACTATCTATATTTTACATATTAAAATGAAAAATATGTTTTAAAATATAAACGTCTTTATTAAGCAACTGCAATCAAAACAATAAACAGAATTCACCGGAGATAACTTATATGCCATTTTCAGTAACTGTATATCAATTTAACTTATTTAAAAAAAAAAAAAAACTCAAATAAAAGCCACGTAAATTTGTATATAATGTTCATTGAAATACTATATATTGTAATTATAATAATGGGACAATAATTTATTGCAAAATACATATTATAGAGATGCCAGAAACATATGCTAAATTCCTTCTCTTTAGTTTGAAATGCGAAATTAAGAAAAAAATAAAGAGAGAATTTCCAATTTCAAAACTGTCACAAATAAATCATGAGTTAGAATGAAAATGCAAAATTATTTCTCAAATGAACAAAAATGTTTTCTTACATTTATTTAAGAGGAATTTTAAATTGCAACGTCATGAATTCTTTATATCCTTTAAAGTTAATGTTTGATTTTAAAATGTATAATTACTTTTGCCGAGGTCTCCCGTTTTTCCTTTTTTCCTTTTTTCAGTTGAATCACAAGTTAAAAGACAAAATTTTAATTCATCTTCCGCGTAATTTTGTATCTTTAAAAATGTATAAGATTAAAATTTTGACAGTTTTAGAAGTAAAAATCCGATGTTATGTTCATGTTTTATTTAATTTACTTCTCTTTTCTACAGGATGGCGCCGTTGAGAAATCCAGAAATCCACTGTTATTACATTTTCATGACGGAAATCAAATTTTAACAATAAAGTAGCATCTGATTTAAAATTGTGCTTTTTATAGCAGGATGTAATGGATTTGATAGAGTTTTGCGTTAGCAGTAAATATGTTTGTCTTTAGTAATTTATAATTCCATATGAATGAAAATTTGGTTATTGCAAATTGCACTTTTAAATGATACCGGACATTTTATCATTTCTGAGTCGATAACTTTATTAACACACACCTATAACCTTGAAGCACAATGTTATACTTTTAAATCTGGAAACCAATATATATATATACATACATATATAT